>JAUTXW010000292.1:600000-1175000 GCA_030620095.1 Kuschelorhynchus macadamiae | reverse complement strand
TGAAGTGTGTCGGTTATGACTGATTGATAGAAAAGGCAGAACATGTTTTTCGGGTTCTAGGAGACGTTCAAGAAATCTCAGAGGGTGATTTTTTCACGATTACAATATTTCCCTCTTACGGGGGAAGTAATTATAAAAAATCAGTAAATTTCCTTTCCCTCATTATGAATATTTCCTTTTATTAGGAATAGTAAAAAGTGACCCAATTTAGTTTCTAACAGTTTCGCATATAATCGCTTTGTAACACATGCACATATACTGTCTTTTCAAACATTTTCATTGGGTGCCATTTTGTTCCACCATATTGGATTCGTACTAATATTTTACTAGCTTCTACCTATGCTATACTTGGTTTTTAGGTATAATTTAAAATAAATTGAATAAGTAATTTTTACACTGATTTTTTTAACTCAATTGAATAAGAAGATTTATTTACGTTGATTTTTTAAACATTTTATTTCGCTGTTATTTTGGTCTGTCATCTTGAATTCGTACCACAATTTTAACTAGTTTATCTCTGTATCACTCTTAATGTTTGCACAAAAGTTGAATTAAGTAGGTTTTCCAGGCTGATATTTTAAATATTTTTTTTAAGCCGCCATCTTGGATTCGTACCAAAATGTTACCTGTTCATTTATATATAACACTTGATTTTTCTTCTAAATTTGATTTTACCAAAAGGTTACAATTTCTTCCCCATATGACCCTTTATTTTCGACCAATATTTGAAGTCAATCTGATAATTAGTTTTTAGCTACGCTGCGATCAGATAGACAGACTGACAGATAGACAGACAGACCCACGGAATTAAGAAAATATGTTTTTTGACATCTAGGGACCCTAAAACGCCAAGATTTGTAAAAACTTGGTAGGGTAATTTTTTCACTTTTCACGATTACAGTACTTCCCTTTTACAAGGGAAGGAAAGATAAAAAGCTTAGAAAATGTGTACGCCCCTGGAATGGGTTCAGTGAAATGATATATTACTCTGCATCATTTTGGAATACACTAAAGGCGTTATTTTGTATTTTTCGTGTCTGCAAAAAATATTATTTTACGACTGCTTTACTTTATTCTCGCGCCCCTATTATGACGCCTCCTCCGTTACTAACAGCTGGCTACGCCACTGCTGTTAAAAGGAAAACGATTCGAAAAAATAATTCCTAAGTGCCAAATTTATTGGATAAAAAACAGAAATATAAACACATAGACAAAGGCCACCAACACTTAATTATACCAATGCTAGAGGATTTTTAGGATATATCACAATAGAACATATACCAATATATTTCCTTTAAATTAAAATAAATAAACGGAAATGTAATATTATATTAACAGAAGACCTCGGAGCTTCATTATAATGAAATGTGATAACATTAATAACAATATTTTGCAATATGTTGCCTTTAGTAGTTGAAACAAAAATAAGCGTATATTAAATATTTGCCGGGATTTTTAGTGTCAAGATCAACAAAAAATACCATAATGAGAAAGACAACAATTATATTATTGGACAATGTACATATTTGTTTACGACTAACATAGGTACACCCAGATCGTTATCGAGAGAATTCCCTCGGAGACGTATAAAAGATTTAATAATTAATTTTATCAACGTCAAAAACAAAATCAAATTCCCCGAGTTACCGCTAACTACTTGAACTTGCAGGGGTTCACTTCGTTCGACGATTAGTAACCCAGCCAGCTGTAAAAAGAGATAGTCTTATACGCATCACTAACGGGAAAGACTGAGCGGAAAGTTTCGAGGATATGAATAGCACTCTTCGTTAGCTATCTCGTTTAAGGAGGAGTCCAGCCAATGACGGTTTGACGTCACCTACTGGCGATCGTATAAAACAAATGAACCCCTAGATGCGGTAGTTTATTGACATTGCGCTCTTTTGCTAATAACTTCTGCAGTTAGTGCTAGTTAGAGACTAGTAAAAATATAATTTTTTTATTAGTGCTAAATTGAGTCGGTAAACATGGTTGAAATCGGTATACTTCTTGGCCAGCAAGACGAACTGGGACCAGTGCCTGTAAATCCCAGAAAAGCAAGCCTGATTCTCCAAAACGAGGCGAGTGCCAATGGACATCATAATGGAGTCACTAATGGTGCTACCAACGGTGTATCGACCACTCAAAATGGCCAGGAGACCAAAGGAAAAGAACTAATGAATCTGCCGAAATGTCATTGTGTCAAAGGTACAGAAAAATGTTCTTACCATGAATCAAGAATGCAAGTTCCTACCAGAGAAGCGCTTATTCCTGAGATGGCAAACGCTTATAGATCGTTGCTCGGCTCTTTAGGAGAAAATCCCGATAGAGAAGGGCTTCGAAAAACCCCTGAAAGGGCTGCCAAAGCTATGCTGTACTTCACCAAAGGGTACGATCAAAGTCTAGAGGAAATTCTGAACGACGCTATATTTGACGAAAACCACGACGAAATGGTTGTAGTGAAAGACATAGAAATGTTTTCCATGTGTGAACATCACTTGGTGCCATTCTACGGAAAGGTTTCTATTGGATATTTGCCCTCTGGAAAGGTGTTAGGACTCAGCAAACTAGCTCGAATTGTTGAAGTGTATTCAAGAAGACTACAAGTACAAGAAAGACTAACCAAACAAATCGCAGTTGCTGTACTCAAGGCTGTGCAACCCAATGGGGTAGCTGTCGTAGTGGAAGGATCGTAAGTATTGTTTGTTTTTCTAATTTAAATTCTAAAATAAGCCTAATCATTTTCTAGTTTTTTTTTAAGGGGTAAATTAGTGGATATAAGTGATGATAACAGTTCTTATAACTAAACTAATAATTGCATTTCTTTTCAGTCATATGTGCATGGTAATGAGGGGCGTGCAAAAGATCAATAGCAAGACTGTCACATCGACTATGTTAGGTGAATTCAGGGACAATCAAAAGACTAGAGAAGAATTTCTGAAATTGGCCCTGCACCACTAGACAACAGGACAAGTTTCGATTTTGTCTTTTAACGAGTTTTTCTAGTCAATAGGAAAATCGAAATAAGTGACCTCATCTGCAGGGTGTTCTAGATATTTTAGCAAAATATTTTGTCATTTTTTTAGGGTATTAAACTAAAACTGTGGTATTATTAGCTTTAGGGTTGTACAGATTATACGAATTTTTTGTTCGGTCTTGTGACTTGAGCGAAAAAAGCTGTTCATTTTTTGATGTGATGTATTTATTTATTTATTTTTTATAATAAACAACTTTCGTGTAGCAAAAAAGGTGTTTTATACATTTTATTAATGCATATTTAATAAAAATTTAGTTGGGTATGCAGAATTAATATTATAAACCGCGTATCACAATAAGAGATAAAAAACGTCGCATGCTATTCATGCTATAAAATTGTGATTATTTATGTATGTTTACGTTATCAAAGTATATTATTTTAGTTTAGTACAGTTGAGAAGAGAAAGAAATATTTTTCAAATTTCACAATGTATTTGTTCTTGGAACTAATTATTTCTTCATTTAAAAATAATAACTGATAATGTAATTAACGTTAACAGCATATTTTTGCTAAATTGGTATACATTAATGATATTTGGATTACATCAGCTTGTTTTAGTAACAACAAACTTTGGTCTCGAACTGACAATAAAAAAAATAGAGAGAATTTTTTCACAAGATAAAACATATATTAGTATTAGTTATAATATAAAGAACCCAATTACAGAAAACGTATATCCGCTCAAAGAATTATAGAGCGACCTGTAACGAATGGCTGATAACTCAATAAAATCTGGATTCAAATTAAAAAATAAGAAGTAGTAATTATTTTAAACTGATTATTGTCTAGGTTATCAATGTTATTGCTATTTATTTTCTGAAAAATACATTTAAAAAAATGTGAATTATGGGTTGTCAAAACTGGAGAACTCCTGTAACTTATTTGTTGTATACCTTATTTATAAAAAGTATCTTCACATCGTATATATTATAAAGAATATATTTACTGATGGGTACGGTTAGTACATTGGGCTTTTCGATTGACTAAAATAAAACATTTTGGTTTTTCTGTTCAGGTAGAAGGTTTCGTTTATTTCTTCTTAAAATTCATATGCGATTTTTTATTACTGATTTCTCAAAAAAAAAATTCTATAAAAGGTTTTGCTTATTAAAAAAAGGAGTTCGGCTGCAAAAAAATTATCGTTTAATATAAAATTTGCCAAAAAAATATGCAATAGCAAGTAGATAAAACAAAAAAATTGAGAATTCAAATTTTCTAAAATAGCCAAATTGAAGAATTTAAAAAATATAAGATAAAAACCAATTTAAAGTTTTTTGTACGAGGTGTACTTTTTAGGTAATAATCAATAAGTCGAAAATTTCGCCTTGTTTTACATAATCACCATTCATTTCTCAAAAATTAAGTCTATTATAAAAAAACCTCTAAAAGCTTTTCGACTTGCAGGCTCTTTAATTTAGCTGTCTCAAAAAGTGGAATTAATTTTTTTTTGCAAACTTCTATTTTTTATTTATTTCGTACCTTGTATATAAAATGACATTCCTTTTTAAATCAATCCTATTTTCCAGATTACAAAACATTTTATAAAGAATAAGTATATATTCTCGAAATCCACGCGCACTATACATATAAATATATGTATATATATATATATATATATATATATATATATATATATATATATATATATATATATATATATATATACAGTATATATATATATATATATATATATAAATATATATATATATATATATGATAGCTATATATAATTAATATTTTAAATACAACATATATATTATTCCATTTTCATATTATTCTTAACATTTTTCTCCAATACACTTTATTCCTAAATGTAATTGCTTTCGAAATAATGACGTTTGAAAATAGACATTTTTCGTCATTTCAAATTCAATCAAAAATACGATCAAGTTTGCGTTGGAAACAAAATCGTTGTCGCGGTAACATTTGATAACTAACTGTCAAATAGTCCGTTGAGCATCTTAATTATTTTATGAAAAGTGTGACCATGGCTCGCAGTTTACACGATAAATTTGAAGCAGTTTTGATTTTTGGAGAAGCTGGAAGAAATTTTCATCTAGCAGTCCGTATGTTTAACGATAGATTTCCCGAAAACCCTATTTCGCGGTCATTTTGCGCAAACTTTTAAATAAGGTCCAAGCAACTGGTACGATGAAAGATGCTCCAAGATCAGGAAGACCACCTCTTTCAGAAGAAAAAAAAATTGAAATTGTTGCTGAAAAATTTCATCCCTATAAAATGAAAATCCTGCATGCTCTCACGGAGGATGATCCAGACCGGAGGGTTGAATTTTGTGAGTGGTTAACAAGAAAAATTGAAGGAGAACGATCCTTCCTAAAACGTGTATGTTTCTCAGATGAATGCACGTTTTTCCTTAATGGAAAAGTCAACAAACAGAACGTACGATACTGGAGCGATACTAATCCGCATATTTTTAGAGAAGGGCATACCCAGTTTCCTGAAAAAGTAATGTTTGGGCGGGGATATATTTTCATCAGAGGCAATCTTACAGGAGATCTTTACAGAAATCTTTTAGAAACTGAACCTCGAATAAGACAAATTGTATTAAACAATCAGGAAGAGTTTGAAAAGTTTAAAAGATTTAACTACAAATTAATTAAAAAATTTAGTTAGCAGAATTTTTTATCGAAAGTGACTAAAACCATTACTTCATTTTATTTTCAATTTTCATCATTATTTCGAAAACAATTACATTTAGGAATAAAGTGTATTAGAGAAAAATGTTAAGAATAATGATTTTGAAAATGGAATAATATATTTAAAATATTAATTCAAGATGGCGCGTATTTTATAACTTTTATATCATTTTTTCATAAAAAAATAGCTTTTCATCTCCTATTTAAGCCCTAAATTTCGTTGCGATATACGAGTTGGCTCAAAAATATAGGGGGGGAACGGACTTTAGACGGTCACTGTATATATATATATACATATATATATATATATATATATATATATATATATATATACATAATAATAAATCTAATAATAAACTTTATTTAAGTATACAAAGGCATACATTGAAACTGCAAGGGTGCAATTAATATTGTTATTATTTCTATAAATATTGCTAGAGTACATACCTTAAAATAAGCAGCTATTTGTTGCTATACTTGAGCTTTAAATTTTGAATATGTCGTAAAAGGGAAGTATTGTAATTCATGAAAAAAATCACACTCCGAGTTTCTTTCAGATCTTCACGTTTCAGATACGAAAAACAAATTTTGCTCTAAAATTAAGGATCATATGGGGATGACCTGGTAAAATTTTGGTAAAAATCCATATCCTAGTGAAATGTTAAAAAAAATATTATTAAGAAACTACTAATCCAATTTATCTCAAATTTTGCAAAAACATCAAGTATTATGTTGTAATCAACTGGTAACATTTTGGTTCGAATCCAAGACGGCGAAACAAAATAGCGGCTTCAGCCTGAAAAAACTCATCAACTAGTAAAATTGTGGTACTAATTCAAGATGCCCGAACAAAATGGCGGCCCAATCAAAGTTTGTAATCGTGAAAAAATCACCTTCTCAGGTTTTACACATCTTTACGTTTTAGCGTCCCTTATTTCCCAAAAAAGTTTTATCAATTCCGTCTGTCGGTCTGTCCGTCAGCTCGCGGCATAGCGTAAAGACGACTTACCCGATTGAACTTTTATCAAAAATTAAGAGGTCATATGGGGATGACCTGGTAATATTTTGGCAAAAATCCATTATGGCGGAACAATATTAAAAAAATGTTTATTATTGCATCCTCAGGACACATAGATTATATCCTGCATGAAACTCATATTATCAGTCTTTATCTACTCCGTTGGTTCGCAGATATTAAGTTTCTAAATTGTTTTCGTGTACGATCTTCTTGTAATTATGTTAGAGTAGTGTATTATTTGGGGTTAGGATCCAGTAAAAAACTAAAAGACTTTTTTAACTTGTCAACGTTTCGCACATTTATTGTTGCATATTCAGGACATATATATATATATATATATATACATATAGATTCTATATCCTGCACTACGTTGGTCTGCAGAGATTTTATATATATTAAGTTTCTAAAGGGTTTTCGTTAACGATCCTCTTGTTTTTTATGTTAGAGTGGTCTATTATTTGGGGTTAGGATCCAGTAAAAAAACAAATTGTCGACGTTTTGCAACTTTATTGTTATATCCTTAGGACACATATAGATTTTATATCCCGCATGAAACCGATATTATTAGTCTTTACCTACTCCGTTGGATCGCAGATATTTCCCAGATATTAAGTTTCTAAGTGGTTTTCGTTAATGATCTTGTTGTGTTAAAGCGGTATATTATTTGGGGTTAGGAAATATCTGCGGACCAACCGAGTAGCTAAAGAGTGATAATATGGGTTTCATGGAGGATATAAAATCTAAATATGTCCTGAGGATGCAACAATAAAGTTGCGAAACGTTGACAATAAAAAAAAGCTTTTGTTTTTTTTACTGGATTCTAACACCAAATAATACACCATTGTAACATAACCACAAGAGGATCGTTAACGAAAACCATTTAGAAACTTAATATCTGGGGAATATTATGCAGACCAACGGAATAGGTAAAGACTGATAATATGGGTTTCAATATAAGACCGTGAAACAAAATGGCGGCTAAATTAAATGTGAAAGTGGGATAAACTGGTACGAATTCAACATCATGTAACAAAATGACGTTATGTGTCAATGTAAAAACTAATTATTGAATTTATTTTAAATTATGATTAAAAGTTAAGTGTGGTATAGATAAAAAGAAAATGGTAAAAAATTGGTAGAAATCCAATATGATGGAACAAAATGGGGCTCAATAAAAATGAAAAGACAGTATATGTAACACATATATACTTTGACTATGTACTGATTTAAATTGGTTCACACTTTACTATTCCTAACAAATGGAAAAAAAATCATAACGAGGTAAGTTCCGGGTAAAAGAAATTTTTTAACATCCTAAGCGTGATTTATGCGTGTCTCATAACCGTCTGTCAGTCGTTCTTTTCTTACGGATAAAGATTTTTTGAACTCTAGCAAATCATACCTTATCTTTACACAGAACGTTCTGTTATATTAATATGATGACAATCATATTAATATAATCAGGAAAAAAAGGTTACTTACCTTGCGAAAGTTTGAGTATCCGCAATTTTTGGATATGTTATACAAGCAGAAGCCCTTACTAAAAATTTAAGTTTTGGGATGTTGCCGCGTGCTCTGCCTTGCAAAAAAAACCAGAAAAATTTCGTAATTTTTACAGTTTTCGTTAAATAAAACCGCAGCCGTTTAACAAAAACAATTAACAAAACTAAGTGCCCTACAATTTGGTTTTTAAATCATGTTTATATACTTAGTTAGTAATAGTTCCCAAGATGCGACAGTTCAAAATATGGACAGTTAGGACTAATTACACAAAATTTCTGTTTATTTTACGTTTTTTATTAAATACAACCTGAACTGTAGGTTTTACTACAAAGGTTTTTACGAGAAGTGCAAACTAGATAAAATGCGATAGAATTTGTTTTTTGAATCGTGTTTTTAAACTTAATTGTTCCCAAGATACGACACTTCAAAAAAATTGCCATGTTATGACTAATTCCACAACGAATTATTCGGTCACTAGTAGTAGCACTTAGTAGGCACTAAATCTTTATACACGACATTTATAACAGTTGATAGAGACAAACTACGAGGAGAAAAGAAATTTGTGGAAGTAGACTGTGGTCATCTAAAGTCTTACAGAAGAAATATTTGACGAAGCGATAGTTACACAAGCCAAAAACGAGAACAACAAGTCACGTTTCACTGAGACGCTGAAGAAAACTATGGGTAAGGCTAATATACAAATGCAACAGGCAGACAAAAAATACTGATGAAAAAATTATTAACACCGCACTATAAGCACCAACTTCGACATTTTATCATCACTGGTGAAGTTGTGGACATTTCTACTCACAGGATTAGCTGGAAGGGCACGATTATTCAGGAACAACATATTTTCTTAAATGCAGAAGAGGAAAACAACCAGATATTTTTTATTCGGCGAACTCCTGCAAGTATACTGCTTTGACTGTTGTAGTTCTTTTCATCCACGCTTTCAGCAGTTACACAACATCAACTCTTTTCGGTCACGGTAAAACTAAAATTTGTTCTCTTCTTCCAAAACACCCTACCTTGGAAAAGATGCCACACATTTGCTCCAATGAGATGCAACTCCTGAAAAGGTCACACAGATTGGTGTTTAACGTTATTAGTTGCACAATATGGGAGTGATCCTGATACTCAAAACCTATACGAGTTACGTCACAATCTATTTATTTGTAAAGGAAGGATCAATAAATAATTTTAATCTTGCCAGATTACCACCAGCTCAAGGTGATTTACGCTTTCATGCCCTCCTTACCACCAAGTACAGAAATGATTGGGAATTGATAAAAACCCTACTGCATGAGGTTGGAAACGCTGTCAAGTTGGTCTTGGTTTCTCCACTGAAAAACCATCAGGGACCCAGCACCAAAATCAATTCTCAAATTAATTTCATGTGACTGCAAAGAAGGTTGTGGCAATGCTTGTGGAAGTAGAAAAACTGGGCTTATAAGTTCAATATTATACGCATTTCATCTTGATCAATCTTGTGAAAATGTTCCAAATATTACAGTTGAAAATGACAATGACATACAGAGCATGACATAGGAAGTAATGAGCAAAATACTAGCTTTTCGGCTCTGCATAATTGCCGCGTACATTTTTATTATCGATATTATAATTTGATATTATGAAGAGATAAAATGTGTATATTTTTTTGTATGTAGGGGGTAATCTTTGCAACTACTGAGCTAATTCTAAAAATTCTTTCACTTATAGAAAGCCACTCTATTACTATATGTATATTACTTTGGAAAAAATAAGTTTTCAGTTCGAAATGTAAATATTTGTAAATTAATTGACCTTTTTTCTACATTTGCTGAAACTTTGCAAGTATCTTATCTTGGGAACTATTAAGTATAAAAAATGATTAAAAAAAAAATTTTTAGTGCATTTAGTCTAGTTTATATCACTTATAAACACCTATGCAGTAAAGCCTACAAATCAGGATGTATTTAATAAAAAAGGTAAAATAAATCTAAATTTTGTGGAATTAGTCCTTACTGCCCATATTTTGAAGTGTCGTATCTTGGAAACTATTAAATATATAAAGATGATTCAAAAACCAAATTATAGCGCATTTAGGGCCTCTACCTGTATAACATATCCATAAACGGCGAATACCTGACCTTTCGCAAGGTGAAACGTATAAATTTAATAGACTAGTAGGAACTCTCTGGACTATTAGATAAACTATTAATATTAAAGTCGCCACCGAAATATATGAAATTACTTTTTTGTTACAATAAATAAATGCGCAAATCCTGAACCCTTGCAAAAAATAGCTGTAAAATATACAGGGTGATTCATGAGGAAATGTCAATACTTCAGGTACATATTCAGGACCAGAAAATAAACATAAAAGTCTATATAAATAAGTGCCCACAAGGCCTTAGTTCTCGAGATACAGGGTGTTAAAGTTTTTATTTAATTTTCCTATTTTTTAAATAAAATCTATGATAATGTAAATAATGAACTGAAAATTGATATACGGGGGTTTTTTGGTATGACAAATTCGAATCTAATATTAGTATTGCTCCTACTTGTAGGGGGCGCCACCTACATGTCTTTCTACTTCTTCGAACAATCACAACTTTTTGGTACAGTCTTGTATTACATTTTTGAGCAAAACAAATTATTCCCTTGCCATTTCTACGTCAAAAAGGTATACCTGTTAAAAGTGGATAGGAGCAACCGTTTTCCAGATATTTGGATTTAAAACAGTTTCGGCGCATGTGATTTTTTTGATCAAATTCACATAAAGTATGCATGTATTGTAAAAAAATAGAAGTGTGCCTTGCCTGACAGAACAACTGCTGGTTGGTGTTCTCATCGTTTTTCCTGTTACTTAGCAATAGTAATGTCAGTTAATTCCTAACACTGGAACCTGTGGTGGAAGATAGATCAAAATACAAGAGTTCTAACCACACTACACCACAACTTGTTACGTTCTGGACGCGCGTTTCGCTAACCAAGTTAGCATCATCAGCAGATGATATAAACTGTCAAAGCAGTTTATATCATCTGCTGATGATGCTAACTTGGTTAGCGAAACGCGCGTCCAGAACGTAACAAGTTGTGGTGTAGTGTGGTTAGAACTCTTGTATTTTGATCTATGTCAGTTAATAATAAGATCTCATTTTGTCACTGTCAATTTCTGTTCATAACTTTTATTATCTGACAATAATCATTTAAGAAACTTTAGATCTAAATACGTCATTATGCCTGTGATATTCTCGCATCGTGAATATGCAGATATGATATTCGTCTATGGCTTCTGCAATGGGGTCGCAATTCAAGCAGTCGCGGAGTACCAGCGTCGTTTTTCAGATAGAAGGGTGCCAGATAGAAGAGTTTTTCAACAAGTTTTCACTACTGCTGGAGAATCTGGCATGTTTCCAAGTGCGAAAATTGTATTTGAAAGGGAATCGGGACCCAACGTTGAAGTAGAAGAGGCTATACTCAATGCCGTGGAAAATGATCCAAGCATAAGCACTAGGCGGATTGCAGATACTTATCAAATTACACAATCGTCTGCTTGGAGAAATCTTCACATTAATTGTTTATACCCATTTCATTTACAACGGGTTCCACATTTGCAGGAGGGAAATTTTGAGTTGCGAATGCAATTCTGTAACTGGATTAATGAAGATCGAAGGTTGTATAGGTATGTTTTGTTGACTGATGAAGCACAGGTCACGCGTGATGGTATAAATAATCTTCACAATGAACACCGGTGGTCCTATGAAAATCCTCACGCTACAGTAGAACATAATTTCCAACATAACTTTAGCATTAATGTGTGGTGTGGAATGTTAAATGGTCATTTAATTGATCCATTTATAATCGACGGTAATCTTACAGGAGAAAATTATTTAAACTTTCTTGAAAATCACTTGCGAAATCTATTAGAAGATGTTCCCCTTAATGTAAGACAAAACATGTATTTGCAGCATGATGAAGCCACTGCACACTACAGTTTACTTGTAAGAGATTTTTTAAACCAAAACTTTCCAAACCGATGGATTGGTCGGGGAGGTCCGTTTAATTGGCCACCTAGATCGCCAGACCTTAATCCTTCGGATTATTGTTTTTGGGGATGGTTCAAATCACTGGTATATCCCACTAAAGTAAATACAAGAGAAGCATTATTGGATCGGATAACAAACGCAGCACAAACACTAAGAAATGCGCCCGAATGTATCCACAGAGCAACCCGAGCTATACACCATAGAGCTGACCTGTGCTTAGAAGCAAATGGTGGAATTTTTGAAAATTATAAAACGTAACCCAGAATTTATTAAAAACAACTTAATAATAACAATTTTAATAAAAATTAAATACCTTTTGTTTAGTTTGTGTCTGAGGCACTGAATACACACCTCAAAAAAATGTGTTAGTCTTTCATTTCAAAGCGTTTGTGCCAAGATGCGTTTAAATTTGGACAAAATAACAAACTTTTAAAATTTTACGATAAATTTACATGCGCCGAAATTGTTTTAAATCCAAATATCTCGAAAACGGTTGCTCGTATCCACTTTTAACAAGTATACCTTTTTAACGTAGAAATGGCAAGGGAATAATTTGTTTTACTCAAAAATGTAATACAAGGCTGTACCAAAAAGTTGTGATTGTTCGAAGGAGTAGAAAGACATGTAGGTGGCGCCCCCTACAAGTAAGAGCAATACTAATATTAGATTCGAATTTGCCATACCAAAAAACCTCCGTATATCAATTTTCACTCCATTATTTACATTATCATAGATTTTATTTAAAAAATAGGAAAATTAAATAAAAACTTTAACACCCTGTATCTCGAGAACTAAGGCCTTGCGGACACTTATTTATATAGACTTTTATGTTAATATTTTGGTCCTGAATATGTACCTGAAGTATTGACATTTCCTCGTGAATCACCCTGTGTATAAAATATATGGCAGAGATGGACTTGATAATTCTAAATGAAATTCTTCTAGCGTTCAACACATATGTCATTTATAACTTTTTTTTGTGAATTCAACCACTGAGACACCCAAAGAAAGAGAAACGTTTTGTGTCCTTACTCTTGATTTAACTTGATGCCAAATATGTTTAATAGGATTAAACACGCATATATAATAAAGAAGAGGCCACAAAAAAGTCTGTCCCATTTTCACAGCAAAATTTGTGATAAACACAATTTATAGCATTTTAAAACTTTCAAAATATAACTTTTTTATAGCTAAATTCAAAGTAGATATTATTTTCTAACATTTATTTCTATATTTCAGATTTGGTGTTCGCTACATTCCGAACTTTATTTAGTAGGCGATTATGGCAACATGTATTGTCTATAATAATAACTCTATATACGGGAACACTCCATAAAAGTGAAATTTGAAACCTATTTTCAAAAAATTCTGGTTGTGTCTTGGTGATAGTCTAAACTTGAATCTTTTATGTTTTTCGAAAGTAGCAGACAAGTTAGAAACTTTATTTGTGAATGTTTTGGTTTGACATTTTTTACTACTGTTAACCCCCCTTTTCGCACAGCATCATGGTTATTGAACCAAGTTTCATCAAGGTAAATCATTGGCCTATTGGCTGATCGATACTTTTTAATTTGTTGCAGATAAGCATGCCGCAAGATTCGTAATCTTTGTAATTTCATCATTTTCTCACACAGAATATATTTTTCTTGTGAAGATGTCTTTTCACAATTGTCTTCAGGACGTGTGTATTACCCTCAATCGTATGGATAGGTTTCATTCAAAGTACTTTATTTATCAAAAAGTCTTTTTATCGGAGTTTATTAAACACTTTTCACTATTTGTTAAGCATTAAATAGTAATATAAATATTTATTTGTGTTGTAAGCACTTAAGAGTATCTTCAGAAACTAATTCCGTCCTGTGGTCAGCAGACCTATATTATCAAATATTTAATGTATTTGAAACAGGCATAAATGTATAGGTAAAAATGGGACAAATATGGTCCAACTATATAAATTAGGGTGTTAACAAGGTAAGTAAAATAAAAATATTTTTATCGTGACTGTAATCATCTGATCAAATGATGGTTTTAAAATTACGCTAGCTACCAGTAACGTTTGTTTTTTTTCTAGCATGGGCATTCCCGCGTTTATCTCTAGTTATAAATTCGTTCGCCCTTTTTCTCCCTAACAATGACCCTTGTTTCAATAAATCAAACCCCAATAATGTTCAAACGTCAAAATATGTTACTGATACTCTTAAATATGTTTACCTTTTTACTTCCCTCTTCAGAGGAGACTTTCTTTGATAATACTTTAAATGATATTTAACCTATCACAATACACTTACTTGCCATAATTTTGATGTATCTCGAACTTTAAATTTAAAAATCTATGTTATAAATATTTAAAAAGATTTTTAAAGGTAAATAACGTAAATCAGCCATTGCTAAACTACTGTTTAGTCCATTGGGATAAAAATGTTGGTTGAGACTGTCATAAATCTACTTACAGTGTAAATATCGAACAAAAGTAAAGAAGTAAAGCATTTAATAAAGCAACAAACTAGGAACTTTTTTAAATCGAAAGAAATAACAGATTTTGTTGACTAGCGAAACATTTTATGATTTAAAAATTTAATAGTTCAACTGTTGATGCTCCAAAAAATATTTCAACGATTTGGTTGTTATTTTTATAATGTTTTTATACTGGAAATGTTAAATGAGTAAGACAAAAGTAGAGTAACAAATGAAATTTATTAAACAAAATAAGAATAAATGAACAACCTAACGTACCCTAAAATAAATTACAAAATATTTAAAGATAAAGCTGATAATTGAAATTGGGTTTTAGTAACTAATTAATGGGAAACGTTTCAATTTTAATTCATCTCTCCAAGTCTTTCCGCAGGTTTCCTATTGAATTTAAATCTGAAGATTGCTCTGGCCAATCCAATAATCTAATGTTTTTATCCCGAAACCAGTTTTTGATGATGATGGGTCATTGCCCTTGCTGATACACTAAACTTAGTGGCATTTCCCACTCCGCAGAGGGAAGCCTAACATTCTGCATAGAATTCCTTATATATACCAACCTATCCATTATCGATGAAATGGATTGGGTCCACTCGATTTGCACTAAAGCATCCTCATTGAAATCATGGAATAACGTTTCCGCGTCCGTGCTTAAGTTGGTGCAGCATAGGGCGGATTGTAACGTGCATTAACAGATCTTCTTACTCGACTCATTTCATCAGAACACATTGTATCGAGTTTCATCGCAGTGAAACTTTTTTCCAGTCGTTTGCTTCTAAATTTAGGTGGTAACCTGACGCTCCAATTCTCGGGCCCAGAACCCTGCCTGGGTATAAGTTAACAATACTGCTCGCAGGCCCTGAATAGATGGGCCTGGGAAAAGATAAAAGAGAATTGGTTAAGAACGAACTGCTGTAGACAGGCAACAGAAATGCTACCCAACCCATGCGGATCTAACGCAACTTGGTTGATGTCAAGGAGTCGACAGATCATTAGGGACCTAATTCGCATTTTGATAAGACACTGTACAAACAAACTTTCAAACACATGTACCAGCTGGAATTAGTGGACAACTCTTGTTGTTCTAACTGTGGTGAAGAGGAGGAGGATCCCTATCATCTTGTTGGTACGTGTGAAAGGTGGGCAAGACAGCGCTGGAATACTTTCGCCGTTGAGTCCTTTTACAAGGAAGAATTACAACATCTCGACTGGGGCAAGATGTCTCCTTCATTAGAAGAACGGGCCGACTTCGTGAAGAAGCGAAGTGAGGTTGGGATCGGGATTAGCGAAAAGGGCCTTTTAGGCCTAGTTGCTGGGCTTATCCCTTACTACTACTACTAGGTGGTGACGTGCAAATGCTAATCTTACTGCTCTATTTCTGGGTAAGGTTAGAGATATTTTGGCTGAACATTTACTAAACAACTACGCTTCAACTAACCTTCGTTGAATGTTTCTGCTAGTTACATGTAGAACCGGATTTTCAGATTTTATTCGAGGATATGATTTCCAAGGGTCAGCTATTGACCCTTTTTTTATAATTCTATCTTCTTGTGGCGGAGTTTAAGGCAGATTAAGACATTGTATTTAATTATCCGCGGGTATTAAATCCTTTTGATTTTCTCCATTGTGATACTCATTTATAAATCTTATCATTTTTCAAATTAGCAGAATTCAAAACACCATTAGGTATTTAAACAGGTAAAATGTGAACATTTTTTGTAAAAAAATAACTTTACGGTGTTAGTGAACACAAGGTTTCCAGTTAAATTAAAAGAACTGTTTAGTTGCTTTATTTTTATCGTACTGCTATATATCAAATCATAAAATGTCGCAAATAAAGGCGCACTCAATATACAAACCATTGTACTTGTATGACGTAAGGATGCTTTGACTTGCGCCATATTGACTGACAACCGATGGCAAATAAACAAATGCCGAATATTTGTACAAGTAGACAATGCACATGACATGACAAGTATTCGATTATTGTCAAGTACACCAGTCATTTTGGTCCGCCTTTACGTAAACGCATCAAACGATGTGTTAAGCTTGTCATGATATTCGATCATGTCCAACTAAGAAGTTTACGCGAACACGATGTTTAGAAGCACCTTTTAAATTTGAAAAAATTACCCAATTATTTTGCTTGGAATGATTTGTTGTTTTAATTTGTCTGATAGTGTAATTTTTTAGCAAAACAATATCAGTTTCTGTTAAATGTTTTACAACGCAATGTATGTTCTAAAGGTCAATATCGCACTCTTAAAATAGTAATATAAAAAATTTGTTTCCAATAACTATTTAACTTATTAAGAACAAAAGCATTAATTTTTATGATGCGGAACATTTTTTGCACAGGCGATCCTTATCAGTAAGTTTTATTCTTTAAACAATTACCGACTTCCTATATGAAAAGTGTCCGAGGTTATACCGTTTTTAAAATAAAAAGTGACTAGTTAATTTATCATCTAATTACACTATTTTGTTTGCTGCGGGAAGAAAAAGTTAATAACCTTAAAGAGATTGCATTGTGTTCTTGAATTTTTTTCTTTCAGGAAATAGGGAAGTAAATAAGCAAAATAATGCAAAAAAATTAAAATGTATTTTTAAACAATATAGCACCAAAAAAGCTACTAGTTAAAAAATATATCAGTATTAGTCAACTATATATCCTAAACCATAGCAGAAACCAGCATAGAAAAGATTCAAAAATAGACAAAGACGTCAGACTGAGAAGACTATATAGAGTAAAAAATAGGTAAAAAATTCTTGAAAAATGAATGAAAAAATATATATATATACCTATATACATATACATAGACATACACACATATATGAACAAACACATACATGCGCACATACATACCTACATACATACATACATACCTACATACACACATACATACATACATACATACATACCTGCTTACATACATACATATACAAATAACAACAGATACATTCATACGTATATATTTTATAATATTGGGCTATTAAATATTAGCCAGTCCGTGAGAATTGTTTTAAAGTTTAATTGTTTCTTTTTATTTTTCAATTCGGTGGGAAGTAGATTATAAAGTTTTTGTCCGATATAAATATAACTTTGTTGACCTATTGTGGTATGTAAGAGAGGTAAAATTAAGTTATCTTTATCTTGATATCTGGTTTTATAAGTGGAAATTATGTTATAGTTTTGAAAATTCGAACTTAGTTGTTGCATTAGCGCCGATTGGTAGTAGATATTTCTGATATTTAATATTTTACATTGCTTAAATAGCGGATCAGAAGGAAACTGGCTATTTAATTTATACATAACTTTTATTATGCGTTTTTGTAAAATTTGTGTAGGCTTTAATGTAGTCATATGCCTCTCCCCAGGCAATAATGCCGTATGAGAGTATTGATTGCACTAGTGCAAAATATATACTACGTTCACTATTTACATCCATAATTTTGCTAATTTATTTAAAAATATAGGCTAATGACCTTAGGTTTTTTGCTATTTGATTTATGTGATCATTCCATTTTATATGACAATCTATTGTAATTCCGAGATAGTTGGCTTTATCTGTGGATTCGAGTTCCCACATATTTTGTTTTCTAAAGAGCAAATCAATAGAAATTTTTGTCTGTATTAAGAGGGATTTTTTTTTGTTCGCAAATGGCAAATATTTTGTCTTTTCTAAATTTATCGTAAGTAAGTTATCGTCAAACCATTCAATCATTTTTTTAATATCGGTAGAAAGGTTTTGTTCTACGATTTCCCATGAATCTCCATGCACAAACAAGACGGTATCATCTGCAAATGATATTACTTGTCCAAAATATGTTTGATTTAAGAGATTATGTATATAAATATTAAACAGTATTGGCCCAGAACTGTACCTTGAGGAATGCCATAATTAATTTTTTGCATATCGCTAAAATATTCGTTTATTTTTACTTTTTGGTACCTATTATCCAAATAGCTTCTTAAAAGGTTAATTGCCGATCCCCGTATACCAGCTCGTTCAAGCTTCGACAAAAGCATTGGTACACGGTATTAAATGCCTTTGCCAAATCTATGAACACTGCGGCACCCGGACGACTAGGATCTAATTGTTTTACTATATTACCTGTTAGTAAGCTAATAGCATCGTTTGTAGATTTTCTGGGTTGAAATCCAAATTGATATTTCGAAAGTAAATTATTTTTTGTTGTAAACTGAACCAACCTATTTTTAGGGCTTTCTCAAAAATTTTGCTAATATTGGATAATAAGTTTATTGGACTATAATTCTCAAATACTGTTTTTTCCCCTTTTTTAAAAATAGGTTTAATAATGGAAATTTTAAAATGGCTAGGACAAGCTCCCTTATTAAACATAAGATTGATTATATGACATAAGGGTTGAATTATATAGGGGGAAATAGTTTTTATTATTAAAGACGATATACCATCGTCTCCTGATGTCGAGTTATTTTTAAGTGTATTTATTAAAGACAAAATTTCGCTTTCCGTTACCGGGGTCAAAAAGATTGATTTGTTATTTATTGTATCATTTTTAAGATTGTTTACACTGTTGTTCATGTTTTCTTTGATTTTCGCCGCCATTTTTTCACCCACAGAAGCGTAATGCATGTTAAATATGTTATTTATTTTTTCAGGATCTTTCTCGAGGATATGATTTGCATCCATTACAGAGTACATATTTTAATATATATTTAAAAGTATTCTTTTAAAGAAATTAAAAAATTTAAGAATTTACTCTTATAAAAATTTTGTTTACGTTCTGTTATTAACTTAACTGTTTTATTGCGATGATATTTATAAATGTTTAAGGATTCTTCCGTTTTGGTTCTTTTATATTGTTTATATTGTAAATCTCTTTCTTTTATGGCTTGAATTAGGTCAGTAGTAATCCACGGTTTTTTTTTGAATCCCAAACAAATAACGAACAGACAGACAAACAGACCGACGGAATTGAGGAAACATGTTTTTCGTCATCTAGCTACTCTGAAAAGTGAAGATCTGAGAAAATCTCAGAATGTGGTTTTTTCACGATTACAATACTTCCCCTTTACGAGGGAATTAATAATAAGTGTAAGCCATTGTAGAAATATTATTTTGTTTTCTTCTCAAAATGGTCCTCGATAGCTGCTGTAAGCTCGGCATTGTCCCTAACTGTTTTCCATTGAAGAGTTTTTTTGAAGTTCGGAAACAAAAAATAATTACTAGGGGCCAGGTCTGGACTATAAGGTGGGTGTTCAATTTCTTTGAAGTCACAATCAGAAACTCCTGTTTTCGCAAGGCTTGACTTGTGTACTGGTGCTTTATCGTGCAACGTTAAACTTCTTTGAAAGGCTCGAGCATTTAACATGCTACAACGACTCTTGCTTGGATTCAGGATCACAATATTGGATCCACGTCTCATCTCCAGTCACCAATCGACTGAAAATAAAATCTGGTTTTATCTCCACAAAACGCCAAAAATTGTTCACTCATTTCCACACGGCAACGTATTTGAAATGGTGAAAGCATTTCCGGGATCCATCTTGCACTAACTAATCTTTGTCATGCCAAGATAATCGTGTAGGATTCTGAAAACCGTGGTTTCTGAAATTTTAAATAATGTCGCTTCTTCAGTCTTACATCATTGAGTATTAAACACTTTGTTTTTTCAAAAACCTCTAAAGTAATTACTTCAGTAAGGTCTGTGCGGGGATCTTCCTCCAATGACTCTCAGCCATACAGTTTTGACCACTTAAAAATAGTTGACTTCGAAGGGCAATCATCTCCATAAACCGCCAACATTTCTTCAAGAATCATTTTGAGGGTTTTCCCTTATTTTGTAAGATATTTTATAACTGCTCGGTACTTATTTATTTTGATGATTTGACACGACGCGATAACACAACCTGGCAGTCAAAATTATAAAATATGGCAATACTTGTTTTCTAAATTGGCATACAAGTTCCCAAGGCCTATGTGATTCAAAACCACGTTAGTAAAAAATTATATCAATATTATGAAATTATGAACATTTCAATGAAGCATTACTGCCACATTTACGAATGGTCGCCATTTTGAAAAGAATAATTTTATTATTCTCATATGTGAGGTATGAATTAAGGTTGAAAAGTCATTTAATTTTTTTTCTTCAAAATGGTGCCCTTATGCCTTGCTAAAAATTTGAACATGAAATATACATCAAGAGAAGTATTTATTCGGCTTGTGAAGTGTGTCATATTTCGAATGTGTATCTGCACTGATTCAAAAAATAACATTAAGACGCCTTCTATATTATCATATCGAATGCTTCATAACAGAGGGGCATATCTTCAATTGAATTCAAATGAAATATGGTTAATGATTTTTTATATTTTTCTGGCTTTCGACCAAAATGATTTTTGGCAAAATACAAAAATGAATCTATCCTTTTATTAGGAACAGTGAAGCGTGACCCAATGAGTTCCGCATGTCGTCATTTAGTAAAAAATATATACTGATTTTTTCAAACATTTTTATTGGGCGTTATTTTGTTCCACCATATTAGATTCGTACCAATATTTTACCAGTTTCTACCTATACGATTTTTGGACATAATTTGAAATAAATTAAATAAGTAATTTTTACACTGAGTTTTAATATCGCCAATTTGTTCCGCCATGCGTCATGTTGAATTCGTACCAATTTATTCCTATATTACATTTAATTTCTGTAATAATTTTGAAGTCAATTGAATAAGGAATTTTTTTATTTTTGAAACATTTTTTTTGGTGGCTATTTTGTTCCGTATTTTGAATTCGTACCATAATTTTACTAGTTTGTTGTTTTTTGTGCAGATTTGAGGTAATTTACTATAGCCATTTTATTAGTCTATAATCTATATACAGGGTAGTAATTTTTAATTCCAAAGAGCCATATTTATTGGATACTGAATCCCTACAAAATAAAATTTTTTTTAATTCGTTGTTGAATTTTGATGCGAATATACAGCATGAGTCATACAATCATACCGGGTGAGCCAACGATACGAGAGAAAGTTTATATTTTTAGGTAAAATATTATGACTATATTTATTATAATACGGTGGCAATCAATTATGCATATTTTAAAAATACTTTCAGGTATTCACGATGCGCAAAAGAATAAAAGATATATAAATATTTGCATCTATTGCTAACAGAAAATTTATAAATATTTTTACCCCATCACAGATAATGGTTTACCAAAATTTTCGAATTCTTAATTATGCTTTTATACGCTGTTTATTATTATTAGTATTAATATTAATAGTGTTCATTATCATTATTATTGTCCATTTTATTAAAAAAAAAACTGTAAATTGTAAATTTTCCTAATAACTTTCTGATTGTTGCCTCACCCGGTAAGTTTTTATAACATTCTGTACATCCCCAATAAAGGCAATATTTATCTGTAAGTTTTCTTTTACGTCAGTCCCTCGTACAACGAATTAAAAAAAAATATGATTTTGTATCTAGATTAATAAAACAGCTATAGTAAAAATGAAAAAAAAACCGTTTCTGCAAAAAACGTCTATAGTTCACAAAACTTTTACCACAGCTGGTATATCGTAATTATCTTAAGTGTGACATAATTCCAAAAGCAAATCATAGAATTAGTCAAATTAACGGTATGGTCATGAATTAGGTGATAACATTTTATTTTGTATACAGGTTGTTCAGTTAATACTCCATTTGTATGAGGAAATTTTCGTAGAAACGCTGTATATTGCGAACAAACGGAAATATCAAAAATCGCTTTTGTATTTTGTTTCATGTTTTAAGAATTTTATGCGTTAACAAATGATTGCAAAAAATTCAAGGATTTTATTTCAGTCCAGGTATGTCAGGTGAGTGGAAGGACATAAACATCGGCCTAAGGAATACCAAACATCGCATCGCGATATCAAGTTTCGCATCCATCCTTAAACTTTCATAAGAAAATTCTTGATGTACTATTGACAACAGCAGTTGTCAAATGAACAAATGAACTCAGTGGTCAAACTACAAATTTTGGACCCCCCCTTAAGATTTCGACATAAGGCCTCCTATATCCACGTATAGAAAATAATTGATGACAAAAAAAAATCATTCATAGATAACTGATGATAATAAAATAAAAAAACGCGGGTCCTTTGGTCCCTGAGCTCCTGCCTCTCTTCATTCCACACCGTATAATATTTTGATATTCTATATTTTCTATCTTTAGCCATTATGAGGAATTTACGAGTTAACAAAAAAAATACTAAAACTTTATACTAATTAAACAAAATTTGGCTAAGTTGAAGCATTAACATGGATCCACAAAATAAATGCCCCAGCCACATTACAATTTTATTTTATACAGGATGGCTCAATAGTAATATCGGGTTAAATTAGCTTAAATACATTAAAATTTCGAGCGAGAGCTCGTCTCCATACCAATTTGAAATATAAGGGTAAAATATAGTCTGAAAATACCAAGGAATTCAGACTTACCACTTAAACCAGTGGTCGCCAAACTTTTCTAGGTGTTGAGCTCCTTTGATAATTTAGAAATAAACCGTGAACTACCTACTTGTAACCAGCGTTTAAGTACATAAGTACATGTTTTTATGTGATTAATAAGTACTATATAGCCATAATAGCATGTCACATACGACATAATAAAAGTAATCAAAACATTATAATTAAAATTTTAAACAAGAGCATGTGATAAAAAATGCGTGCATTCAATGAGAAGGTAAACACTTGGACTCATCGATATTTTTTTTGAAATTTGCACTGTAAGTTGATACAGCCATTCGAACACAATTATCCAGATGTTCATCTGTAAGGAGAGTGCGGTATTTATTCTTAATAAACTCCATATTGGAAAAAAGAAGATTTGCACAAATAGGTAGAAGTAAATAACACTTTCACTTTTAGAACTGAATATTTGTCTTTATTTACTATAGGCCAGATACGTTTTGTACTTGAAACTAACGATTTCAATGCTAAATCTCTTTGAAATGCTACCACTTCCATTTCAGTTGCAGAGATGTCTTCGCCAAAGTTCTGCATAACACAAGTTGCAAACTGTTGGATATCAATTTCCATGAAGTGTAAAACAGCAAATTGAGCCACCAATGTCATTTTGTTGAAATCATTAAACCGTTTTTTGAAGTTATCCTTCAAGTTAGAAACCATTTCTACATGAAAGAACTCTCTGAAGGAACAGAAAAATGCTTGACATCACGGTTGACTAAGGTTTGTTCCCAAAACTGAAATTTTTTTATTGAATACAGTTATATCGGAAATCATTTCTGCCGGATCTTTATCTCTTCCCTGAAGTTGCAAATTGAGCTCATTAATCTTGTCTGTCCACAAGAAACCCAAAATCTCTAAGCCAAATTGAATTTTCCAGTTCCTGAATCGGTTCGCCGCGTTGTTTGAAAAATTAAACTATGACAGATGAACTATGGCTTCATTAAAACGTGTTATCATTCGTCCTCTACTTAACTATCGCACTTCAGAGTGAAGAAGTAGATACTTGTGCTGACAATCAATTTCATCGGCTAAGATTTCAAATAATTTTCTTTGTAATTCGCGATCTCTAATCTTGTTTACAATTTTTACTGCCAATTTCATGAGGTTTAGTTTTAAAACATTTGCACATAATGCTTGCTGATCAATATACGATGGTAACACATAAATTGTGGAAAGCGTTCATCTTTACGACAAAATACTACCAGACCCTTATCACAACCCATAGCTGGAGTCCCATCAGTTGTCAAGCCTACAAATTTTGTAATTGGCATTTTCTCAAAAGATATACAATTGTTTAAATGAGAAAACAATTCCTGTCCAGTGGTATTTCCTTTTAGTGGAATAAACTTCAAAAGATCTTCTTTAATCATAAAATCACTAAAAACCATGCTGACGAACACGGCCATCTGGGAGGTGTCAACCACATCTGTTGATTCATCCAGTTGAAGAGAGAAATAAACACAGTTATCTAAGTCAGTTTTTAACAGTGACAAAATATCCTGGCTCATTAGTTCCATTCGTCTCATCACTATATTAGCAGAAAGTTGCATAGATTGCAGAAACTATCTGGTCTTTATTTTTAAAGTCGGAAAATAAGGAATCTGCAGCTTCTAAAAACGCCTGTTTTATCAATTAACTGTTGTCCAAATAACTGGTTCTTTAATTGTTTCAATTTTTCTTTTCTGCGGGCAGCATGTAACGGGAAATATTTTTCAAAATTCGGATGTACACTTTTATGATGCCTCTCAATATTTCCTTTTTTAGCAACCGAAACACAGGCATTACATAACAAACATACATTTTTACCTTTAACTTCTGTAAAAAAATACTGTTCTTCCCATTCCGAATAAATATTGTATGACTTTACTTTCTTACTACTGCTTTCCATTATCTTTTTTATTGCTCACTCTGAGTACTAACACATCTAATGCCTTTTAGTTTTAAACTGAACGCGTTATATGCCCGACATGCGCCTTTATCACGTTCAAAGCAATCTAGATCGTTCTTCTTGTGTTCTCAAACATTCACGCGATGCTGGTGCTCTGGTCAATTTTAACAGCTGTCCAGAGCACTCCACGTAGTGTTGCCGCTGCTTGTCTTCATATTGTGTTTTATTTTCAACATATATGGACGCTTGTATGATTTTTACATGTTGTGAGCTACCAGAAATGTCTCGCTACCGGTAGCTCGCGATCGATGGATTGGCGACCACTGACTTAAACGGACCAAGAATATAAACACTGCAAATATAAAACCGAAGTTATTTGTATTTATTCTGTTGTTGAGGTGATTTAAAACAAAAACTTTTTCAGCTTATTTAAAATAAAAATTGTGATCGCCCAAATAATGAGGATTAGTGAATTATATCAACCTGATGAAGTGTTTTATTACTTCCCTCGTAAGAAGGAAATATTGTAATCGTGAAAAAATCATCCTCCTTCTTACAGATCTTCACGTTTGCCAGATGCCAAAAAAACATATTTTCTCAATTCCGTCGATCTGTCTGTCTGTCGATCTTTTCGCGACATAACTAGAAACTACTTACTCGATTCACTTCAAATTTTGGTAAAAAATTAAGCGTCATATGGGGATGACCTGCTAACATTATAAAAATCCAATATGGCGGTCTAATAAAATGTTAAAAGAAATATGAGTAATGTATTTCTCCAATTTACCTAAAATTCTGCACCAAAATTAAATATTACGTAGGAATCAACTGGTTAAATTTTGGTACGAATCTCAAATGGCGAAACAAAATAACGACTTAATAAAATATTTAAAAAAAAAAGCCTAAAAAACTACTTACTAGATTGATTGAAATTTTGTGCTAGAATTAAGTGTAATATAGAAACGAACTTGCAAAATTGTAGTACGAATTCAAGACAGAGCCGGTGCACAGTGGATCGAGGGATAGGGAAACTTGGACATTTGCTGTTGTTTTAAAAATATTAGTGTGATTTGAATAATTTTGCCTATTATAAATAGAAAAGACTTTAAGAGATTTAAATTCAGTCCCAAATTTGATTTTTTTTTAAATCCAAATACAGGGCGTTAAAAAATACATTGTCTTTTTGGACTTTCTTAATTACTTCAAAACCATAATAAATACTGTATAAAACTTTGTTACACGTAATTAGAACATAAAAATACGTTTTCCTGATAAATTATAATTTTTTCAGTTTCACCAGTGGCGTTCGTTTAACAAAAAAGTGGAATTATTTTTATTTATTTGATTAAGAAAACCTATGAGTTCTTAGTCCACTACATTATAAATTTTTGTGTAAATTAAATTAGTATGGCCAAATTTTATTAAATTTCAGAGAATACATACATGGAACGAATTGATTTAGAAATACTAAGTAGGTATAGTAGAAAATTATTTTTTTATTGAAAAATTGCTAAGGATTTTAGGTTTTAACAACAACACACAGGATATTTCATAAAGTATTAATTCGAATTTAAATTATTATATTAAATAAATGCTACTTTACCTCGAGGGAATTCTTCCAGCAACAATTTGTTCCAAATAAAAGACTGAAGTGAATAATCCAAAATATATACTAACACGTTAAAACAAGTTTACACACCAATAACTAATAAGAAAGATGTCTGTCAAAGTTTATATTATTTAAATAATAACAAGCACACAATTTACTACAACGCATTTTTTTTATGTTCAGCATTATCTAGCAGTGACAATACTTCTGGCTGTAAGTTATCAATACTTGTTTTATTTCTAATTGGTCTGAGATTCGAAATTACTGGGCCAGATGAGATCAGTAAGTTGTTTAAAATATCTTCGTTGGTAAATTTTCTGTTGCATTTTCGGGATCTGAGGTCTCTATAGTTTCTGAAGGCTTTGTTTGTAGCTTCTGCGGCTTCCTCTGAAAGGTGCCCAATTATTATTAGAGCATGTTTAATTATTTCCGCTCCATGAAATAAAATCTTATGGACCGTAGCTGACATATAGTACCAACTGTATAATTTAATATATAGCTGGGCGGTTTGTTTTGCATAGTTGTCAAATGCATAAACATCTATGTCGCGACTAGAAGCTATAGCCTGCAATATGGCGTAAAATCTTTTAACTAAATGATTATCCAAACCTGTAATTTCCGCAGATTTTGTAGTATTTTTAAAAAACTTTCTTGCGGTGTTACCGTCATTGATTGTGCCAAATCCTTGTTTCACCATATCAACGTTTAATCACAATTCCCTTTTAAACCTTTCTTGTATAATAATTTTGGTTTTTTCTTGATATTTTTT
This sequence comes from Kuschelorhynchus macadamiae, assembly GCA_030620095.1. Classification (NCBI taxonomy): domain Eukaryota; kingdom Metazoa; phylum Arthropoda; class Insecta; order Coleoptera; family Curculionidae; genus Kuschelorhynchus; species Kuschelorhynchus macadamiae. The sequence continues at coordinate 1,147,507 of JAUTXW010000292.1, read as the reverse complement.
CCTCTATGGTTCTTGCTGACCATTTCTTAAATCTCATATTGTTAAGAAATATGGAGCAATCATTCAAATGTTCGTATCCATACATGTAGGGAAGACATTCCTAATTTATAATACTCCTGGACTTCATTTCGGTACGTTTTGCCCCACAAATATAGCAATTCATTGTGGATTTTGATCCTGCAACTGTAGAACAAATCTTATCATCGATCATTGTTACAAAAATTGTGTGTTTTACAGACGTAGTTTTAGAAAGTTCTGTCTCATCCAATAGATCGATTTCATCTTTTAAAGATTTCCATGCATTATTTATTACCTCTTTAGATTCTTTTATAAACTGAAAATTAATTGGGCGACAGTAAAACGGTGATGATGGCCGTGGATTTTCCCAAACAATAACTGACTCCTCGTTTAAAATTAATTTAAGTGGAACATAGGCGGTCATAAAAATACTTGAAGCGTCCATCAAATCATTATTTACCTAAAATTTTGTTCTAGTTAGATGACAGTATTCCATCAATGATCCACATTTTCTAGTGATCTAAAAATTATTTTAGACAAATTTGATGTTTTTAAGAGACATTTCTTTAAAAATATATATCTAGTTAGGAATTTTGCATAATTGCTGTATGTCCACTAAAATACATTGGCTCGTTCCACTGTGCGGCGGGACAAAATGGCAGCCAAATAAAATGTTTGTAATTGTATACAAAAACTCTCTCCAAGATATCTTCACGTTTTAGCGTTTCTAGATGCCAAAAAATGTGTTTTCTCAATTCCGTGAGTCTGTCTTTCTATTTGTCAGTTGGCGACACAGCAAAAATACTACTAGCCGATTGACTTCAAATTTTGGTGAAAAATTAAGGCTCTTGTGGTGATGACTTGGCAACATTTTGGTAAATATCCAGTATGGCGGGCTGGTGAATTGTTTAGAAAATTATTACTAAAAGTAATTATCCAATTTACCTCAAATCTGGACAAAAATCAAGGGTTACATAGAAATGAACTGTTAACATTTTGGTACAAAGATTGCGGCCTACTAAAATTCAGCTTGAAAAAAATACTTACTAGATTAGTTTCAAATTTTGTGCAAGCATTAAGTGTATTATAGAGAACTAGTAAAATTGTGGCCAAATAAAATATTTAAAAAATCAACGTTAAAAAATTTCCTATTTAATTGACTTCAAACTTTGTACAAAAATTAAATATGATATAGAAATAAACTGGTGCGAATTCAATATGACGGAACAAAATGGCTCAAAAATTACTTTTTTAGTTTGTTTTAAATTATTTGAATTATACCCAAAAATCAAGTGTTGCATAGGTTGAAAATGGTACGAATCCTATATAGTAGAACAAAATGGCGCTCAATAAAGATCTTTGAAAAAACATTATAGTATATGTATATGTGTTACTAAAAGACTATGTGCGGAACTAAATTGGGTCACACTTCACTATTCGTAATAAAATTATTACTAACAACTTATTTACTTATCCAATTTACCTGAAATTTTGCACAAAAATAATGTATTACGTAGGAATCAATTGGTAAAATTTTGGTACGAATCCAAAATGGCCCAACAAAATGGCGGCTCAATAAAATTAATAAAACGTTTAAAGAAGCAGCCTCAAAAACTACTAACTAGATTGATTTTTAATTTTGTAAAACTATGGTACGAATTCAAGATGGCGGTCAAATAAAATGTTTGAAACCATTAAAAAACACTCCCCAAAGTATCTTCACGTTTTAGCGTTTCTAGATGCCACAAAATATGTTCTCTCAATTCCATCGGTCTGTTTTTCTGTCTGTCATTTCGCGGCAGCAAAAAAACTACTAGCAGATTGACATCAAATTTTGATAAAAAATTAACGGTTTTATGGGATGACTTGGCAATATTTTGGTAAATATCCAATATGGCGGAACAACACCAGGAAGCCGGTGAAATGTTAAAAAAAATGATTACTAAGAAAAAAACCGTGGACTACAGACAATATTAAAATGATGATTAAACAGCGTAATAAGTTATTTCTTAGATTTAAAAAGAATAAATGTCCTCATTTATTTGAAAGCTACAAGGCGCCTCGGAATTATATAAGTAGGGATGTTGTGCGAGAAAAACGAGCTTTCGCGGAATTTCACGCACGCAAAAGTAACAAAAATTAAATATACTATTTAATTATTACTTAAGTACTATTTCTTAAGAGTTTGCTGATGCCGATAAAATAAATGACTTTTTCATAAATTCGATACCAAAAATGTCACCAAGTGTTGATATTTCTGAGGTTTATAAAGGTCATATGGAGAACATAAAATTTATTTAAATTCTACCACCGTGAATGACTGTGAAGTCGCAAAGCAATTGTACTCAATTAGAACTCTCTCCAGAGGAATTGATGGACTAAAAATAAAATTTCTATTGCTCTGCAGTCCCTTTATTATACTGTATATACGCCATCTTGTAAACTTTTGTTTCACCAGCTCCTCTTTCTCTTCTCAATGAAAGGTCGCAAATGTTGTTCCTTTTCCAACTGTAGATAGAGTAAAAGGTTTCACCGATCTAAGGCCAATAAGCATCCTACCTGTAGTGTCGAAGATAATAGAACGTGATATCAAAACACAGCTTATTACACATTTAAATCAAAACCGTGTACTCCTCGATTTTCAATCTGGCTTTAGGTCTGGCCATAGTTGTGCTTTATTAAATGTTACCGATCATATTATTAGAGCGGTTGACTCTGGTATGCTGACCGTGATGATTCTTCTAGACTATTCTAAAGCCTTTGATACCCTAAACCATACTGTTCATCTTAGGATTCTTAGATATATTGGACCAACTAATCAGGCTATTGATCTACTTCATTCTTATCTTGTAGGGCGACAGCAAAGTGAATATATCGATCAACGATATTCCAAACTAAGAGGTATATTAACGGGTGTGCCTCAAGGGACAGTATTGGGACCTGTGCTATATACAGTCTACAATGCTTTTTTTCACAAGCATGTTTCGAACTTCAAAAAATTGCAAAGATTTTCAAAGATCACTGCTTGTCGTTAAACCCAAAAAAATATATAGGACTTTTGTTCGGTCGAAAGAAGGATAGATTGTTGCACATGAACAACATAGATATATCAATTGGAGACGTGAGTGTACAATTTGTTGACGTGGACAAGAATCTTGGGGTCTGGATGGATACCGAACTGCGGTTTAACAAGCACATTTCTGAATGCGTTAAAAAAGCTATTTATAAGCTAAAAATTTTGTATAATTCACAAGTCTTAAATAGAAAACTTCGCCTTATGTTATGTGACTGTTTGGTTTTGTCCTCTTTCAACCACGGCGACACTGTGATACTTGCTTGACCGCTGCTGACTCTAAAAGAGTTCAAAAAATACAACATTATTGTTTGAGGTTTGCATATGGGATCAGAAGGCGCGAATTAGTTCGGCACAAAATTAGAGAGAGTGCGTGGTTATTAATGTCTGCTCGGAGAAAACTCCATCGCTCCATTCTGTATCACAATATTATTGTAAACAAGACTCCTCCGTATTTGTTTAATAAAATACAATTTCGTACGGACGTTCACAACCTTAATTTGAGATTTAAAGGCGCAATAACTCCCCCGGCTCATAAAACCAGCTTCTTTGAAAGATCTTTTTCATATTCGATAGCTGCACTGTACAATGATATTCCCGCCGAATTTAAAGATAAATCTATAGAAATTTTTTGAGTAAACAGGAGTGAATTTCTTTGCGCCTGCTAGCCTTAAATGTAGTTAAATGCAGTTGTATATATTACGTTTCCTTTTCTGTTCAGGTATTCTATTTTTTATAAGTAAAAATAATTGTTGTTCTTGTTTGTCTATTGTTTGTTTTTTAATTTATTTATTATGTTGTTGAGGGTTGAGTGGAAGACCATTCTTTGGTGACATTCGTATACCTAAGGAATGAACTTCGCCTTTTTAGATATAGCACATTAGGTTTATGTATACATATATTGTAATTGTTTTATTGTAATTTTGCATTATTATTATTATTATTATTATTATAAAAAAACTTATTATTAAATTTACCTCAAATTTTGCACAAAAATCAAGTGTTTCATTGAAATTACTGGTAACATTTTGCTACGAAGCGGTGATATCGGCCTAATAAAATATTTTAAAAATCAGCCTGAAAAAACTACTTTGTGGCGGTCAAATAAAATTGTTAAAAATGAACATAAAAAAATTTTATATTCAATTGACTTCAAATTTTGCACAAAAATTAAATGTGATATAGAAATAAACTGGTACAAATTCAACATGGCGGAATTAAAAAAAATAAGAGCAAAAACTACTTATTTAGTTTGTTTTAAATTATACCCAAAAATCAAGTGTGACATAGGTTGAAAATTCGAATACAATATGGTAAAACAAAATATCCCTAATAAAAGGAAATATTCATAATGGGGAAAGTTCCGAGTAAAGGAAATTTACCGATTTTTTTTTAATTCTACTAATTGGATAAATTAGACTAACCTAACTATTTTTTTGAGTACCATCTCTAAGTGCTTTGGTATCTCCTAATAGGAGAGAAGAATTCTTAGAAGTTTTGAAGAAAGACTGTCGAAAATATAATTGTATTCCAAAGTTTATTAGGTACCTTACATCTAGTAAACATGGTAACTCAATGCGAAAAGTAAAGAAAATATATATGGTACTTCCCCGTCGTAATTGCCGATTTAATGGTCTTTTCAAATAGCCATTACGCCAACTTAATCTTATTTTGCTTGACGTCACAAATGTGCCCTGATGGACGAATGGGAATTTCCATCGATGATACACTTGCTCTTTCCACACGTTCTTGTTCTCTGCTTCGTTCTTTATTAATTTTTTTTTACAAAAAATGTTAGGGTTCTTAGAGTAATAACAGGCTATATAAAGGACCATAAAATAAGATAGAAGGAGCTTTTTTTAACTTTTTACTTTTTTTTTCGATCTGCACGTTTGCATGTTTTTAGAGTAATTCCAGGCTATATATAGGACCATAAAATAAGATATAAGGAGCTTTTTCTTAACTTTTTAATTTTTTTCCGATTTACACGTTCGCATACTCTGACTGACTCAATATGGGTATATATAAATGCAAGAAAACCAATTGAATGTGTTATGTATTAACATTCCTAATTTCAAAACTTTATTAGCAACATGAATTCTTTTCTCAGACACCTTGGTGACAGTTTATTCGCTGACGATACAGTGCTCTTCTAGTAAGGATCTACCGGAAATAGCTACTGATGCGTACCCTAATCTATTAATATATTATGATTAATCGATTATTTTCATAATCGGCATATGTACCCTCTGAAAGATACGATTTGCAATGTCTTCTGCCCCATTACCTAATTACTTGTCAATAAACAAGACGTTTGGAATTATCTTTTTTGTTAATAATTTAGCATAAATATTTATTTTCAGTAATTTATACAAATTGCTAGCATGTTCAAAAAAGTTTAAAATATATATCAATGTTAACTGTACTCACTTTACAATTAAGGTTAACTCATAGATTGTACGTATTTTTTATTTTCTAACAGCTCTACCTATATTGTTGCCTTGTATTTATTGGCATGAAGAAAAATACTCAACATACCAAATAAATTTAACTGTTTAAAAATATATAGAGTAAATCTTACATGTAGCGAACGGGGATCCCACTACATGACAGGGGGGTCCAAAAAAAACTTCATGTAATCCATTAACTACAAATTTTAGGCCCCGGCAGTTTTCAGCAAAAAGCTCCCTATATGCACGACAGAAAATAAGTGATGACTAAAAAAAAGACCATTTTAATTTTGCATAATAAGGGGATTAACAAATTCAATAGAAAAATAACTGATGATCAAAAAAAACTCATACATAGGTTATTGCCGGGCCTCCTAGCTTCCGTGGCATTGAGGGGGCTGGATGGCTGGAAGCTATGACACTGCAGGAGATTCTAAACTAACTGCCACTTGAAGTGCATCAAGACGATTTTTTGGTAAAGGCCCGCAACTTTTAAACTAAGACAGATATTAAGTTGCGGTTTAAAGGAGATTCTTCAGATTTGTATCCTTAAGTCAGTACCGTACCCGAATTTTATTACAAAGGGTCATAAAGTTTTCTACAGGGTGATAAACGAAAGTCGGTTTTTTTGCACAACTTTGACATTAGCGAGAATCTACCAAAAATGTTTTTGATTCTTAGTTTCAATAAGTCAATATCAAAAAGGTAATTTTTGAATTTGCTTTATAGCGAATTCTACAGGGTGATGTCTGAAAAATGTCATTTTCTACGCTATTTCTTGCAAAGTTACGAAACCCCTAATAAGTTTTAATGATTCTCCATTAGTTATGCTGTTAGAAAGAAAAGCAAATCAAAATGTGTAGTCTAGTATTACCTGGTCTGTGCCAGAGGCCTACTAACTTTTTTTTTGGAACGAGGCCGGGTGTAAGTGAATTTTGGTATTCTCAACATTAATTTGTTTACAAGAGACTGTTTTTTTTTATTTTCCACAAACTTTTTGGTACCTCGAAACGTTTTTTTGTTTTTTTTTCGATATCTCAACCATAGACGGCGGTAGCGTGTTTCGCATGGGGTTACAATTTTGATAAATATTACATTACATTTTGCATGCTATATTTTACTATCGAAAAATTAAAGGACTGATTTTAAAAAAATAGAATCAGATTAGTGGCGTACCACGGGGTCAAATTTTAATAAAAAAGGGATAAAAAAGTAATTAAAAAAAATAGACTAATTACAAAAATATTTTGCTGTGGCCAGGCAAAAGCAATTGGGTACAAGACATTATCCTCAAAAAATTTCTTAGTTGAAAGTCATTGGCGTACGCTCAGGCAAATAATTATAAACCAACTTTACTTTGGTAGTTAATTACAACGGTATTTCTAAACGCAAATGATCAAATAGGACAGTTTTCTACGAATTTGCAATAGTCCCATAAAAATTTCTGATTTATTTAGTTTCAGATACCTATTAGAGTATAATTTTCAGTGGCGTAGTAAGTACTCGAAATAAGTACAAGTTTGGCGATTAGAAAATAGTGGCTTTATTAGCAGAAATATAACAAGAACAAGACAACAGAAAAAACACAATTAATTAATAACATAAACACAACAACAAACAAATAATTAAATAGCAAATAATAGGTATTATACTAATTACTGAGTTAATATCTTATATAGGTTCGCCTACCTCTTGGCACCTACGAGGCATTGATCTTACGAAATTACGAATAAAGTCTCTGGGCATATTATTCCATTCCTCCTCAATGACAACTTCTAATTCCTGAAGATTTTCCGGAGGATTATCGGGAATTCATGTATTTAATTTTAGATAGCTCCGAACATGTTCGTTAAACTGAGAGATTACTTTTTGTTATTGACTTATTGAGCCTAAAAATGAAGAAAATGGGAAGTCAAAAAAAATTTTCCTTGCTAATGTCAAAGTTGTACCAAAAAACTTTTGTTCGTCACCTTGTAGAAAACTTTATGACACTTTGTAATAAAATTCGGGTACGACACTGACTTAAGGATGAAAATCTTAAGAATTTCCTTTAAACCGCAACTTAATATATCTCTTAGTTTAAAAGTTACAGGAATTTTACCAAAAAATCGTCTTGACGCACTTCAAGTGGCAGTTAGTTTAGTTTCAAGTGGTTTGCCCTGAAAATATCAGCCTGTACTAGTATCGCCTACGAATTATGAGAACGGCCTAACAACGTCAGGAAGTTTTAATACTTCTAGACCAAAAATCGGATATTTCCTTTAAAGCAACATAATATATAAAGTCCTTTCGTGTATCAGTTAATCGCCGGATCTTGATATAAAGGTATTGGTAACAGCCACCGCTTACATTTGGGCTGGCTGATGGTGTGAGAGCATTTAAACAACTGTTTGTATGGTTTGGTCTTCTACAAACATAGAGCTTTAGAAAAAGCATACGGATGGAGCTTAAAAAACCAAACAGAAGGGATTTTTTTTTATTTAACTTCTGCCACGCGCGGGCGGGCAGTCAAAACTATTCGTGTACAGTTATCACTATACTTTAATTTAAAAAGGATTTCCTCTCGACGCTAACGCATTTCACATAGAGTAAAGTGCGGGACACGAAAGAAAACCGGGCGGAGTCAATCAGTTTAGGAAGGTCGGCCAAGAAATCTCTTTAAACCAGTGGTATCCCGTCGTTCTTTAAATAATATGACATTCCTTTTTGACTATACGCACTTCAGATAATTAAAAAATGGAACTATGCTTAATGAACCTTTATTTATATTTGTCTGTTCTATATCTCTTTTGCGTTGCAAAAACGGCGAACTTTCGAATTTTAAAATTATTTAATTTTGATTTTTCTTGATCGATTTACCTATAAATATATTTTTTCTCATTAACGGTTCCCGGGCTACTGCCTACGTCCACTATTATTGGACCGTTCAGTATAGTGATACACGATTTACAAGTCCATATTTTACAAGGGCAGCCAGCATCAGATCCAGTGATGAACGAGATTTATCTAAATTTTAATTTATGCAGTTCGACTTTGGTCTACTCGGGTATGCCAAAAGCGGCCGACTGTCTCCGTTTGTCATATTACTTTATACAGGGGCCGTCACTGTGAAGTACTATACAGGGGGTTTATTAATTGCGTGCTGATGTTAAAGGGGGTGTTTTTATGTCCTAAAAGTCTTAACTTTTGAGATACAGGATGGTAAAGTTTAAAAAGAAAACATTTTTTTTCCATCCCAATTCTGATGCTATTGTAGATAACTGCATGAAATATGATACACGTCTTCTTTGCATTAAGGAGCATATGGATTTACCCAGGTTAATTACATGTGCACGCCACTGGTAGAAGTTTCAAAAATCGATTGTTAATAAAAAATGCCCTTTTATGCATAAAAGACGTGTATCAAATTTCACACAGTTATTTATCTATAATAGCATCAGAATTAGGATTTAAAAAAAAATTATTTTTTTAAAACCCTATATCTCCAAAGTTAAGACTTTTAGGTTCACATTAAACTTTTTTCTTAAAAAGTTCCAAGAATCACCCCCTTTTAACATTAGCACGCAATTAGGAAATGCCCAGTATAATACTTAACAATGACGCCCCCTGTACAAAGTAATATGACAGACGGAGACAAATGGTCACTTTTTTCATAACCGAATAGCCCAAAGTCGAACTGTATAAGTTAAAATTTTGATAAATCTTGTTCACTGAAATCAGTGCTGGCTCCCCTACTACAACTACATTGATGTGTTAATTTTGAAAAAATATGAGTTCTGTAGTTTTTCAAATATTAATAGCAATATTAGATATTTTTTAACACCCGGTATTGAACAGAAAATTAATTATTTTGTTAAGCAGTTTATTGACAGCTACTTTATGAACAATTTTACAAAATATATGAAAAAAACTAAGCCATTTTTGAGGTTGACGGCTGTGATTCTAATGGTTCGAATCCTTCTAAATCGTTGTCTTCCTCTGAAAATGATGAGGTTTCGTCGTCACTACTTGAAGATCCCAGTGTGATAACTAAATCATCAATAACCGTTTCAATTTTGCCATCTACTTCCCTGAATTATTTTCAATAGAACGAACATGTTTAACATACGATTTCCAATTTTCAGCCGATATTGAGTTAATCGCTTCTAATGTTATTTTATTTAAATCTTTAATTGAAAGTTCACCGGTGTTGCACTCTCGAATATATTTTTTTACTCCTGCCCATGCAAGTTCAATAGGGTTGAGGTCGCACATATATGGAGGCAGCCTTAAAGGTATATGACCGAGGTTACGTAAAAGACCGTCAATTTTATACTTTATTTCTCTAGGCTTGTTGGCTGATATTACTTCATAGAATTGATATTTTCTCCATGTTGGATCACATACAAGATTGTTCGATTTAAGCCACGATATCATATGAGCTTTTGTAGAGTATTTAGTTGGCACTTTAGCTTCTACGTGGGAATAAAAAACGCATTATCCATTACCACGACTGATTTGGGAGGAATATTAGGTAGAAGCTTCTCGAACAACCACTTTTCAAAATTATCTCTATTCATCTGTCTATGATAGTCTCCAGTTGTTAGTCCCGAGAGAAAAACTAAAGCAGTACCTGTAACAAATCAGGCTTCTGGACCAGTATAAACTATAATAAAGCGACTACTAGAGCGGATTCCCTGAACAACACCTGTAATACTTTCATTTTGCCAGCATTTGTTCACTGTCATATCATTATCTACCCAGGTTTCGTCTAGATACACAATATTGCGTCCTTCTTGCCTATATTGCCTTAGAGTTGATAGATATTTCACCCGCCTGTGAAGAATATTTGGTCTCTCAATGAGCAATTTTCGTTTATTTTGGCACTTGCGCCAAACAAAACCATTTGATCGTAAAAGCCGATTTAAGGTTTTATACCCGTACGGAAAATCTATTTTGTTCTTTACAGCACGAAGTAGGGGTTTGCAGGTCGGAACCTTCTTCAAGTTTATATAAAAATCCTCTATTGTTCGTCGAATTACTTGAAAATTATTATCGTCAATTTTATCTTTGTATGATAATCGGGGCTTTTTTTTACCAGGAGATTTTAAAGGTGAAGTACAACATGAGCGATCATTATGTTCTCTTTGACTTTTTCTTCCACTACTTTCCGAAACACCAGTGTAAAATGCAGTGCGTTCTATTCGATTTTGAATTGGAGTAGTCAAACTATTATTTTCAGCTTCTCTAGTATAGGCCTCTATAACGCTCGCAATAACTTCACGTGCACCGCTTCGAATTATTTTTCTTCTTTTGCTCGCCATGGTTACTTCGAAATAATAATTCAAATTCAACGCAACGCATTTATATAGAAATGAAAACAAATGCTCGAAATGTATAGGCGCCATACTGGAAATAGCTAAAACCTTCTAGCGGCAAGGGCATGGAGACTCTAGGTACATCCCAATTACAAGTGGACCAGTGCGAAATTTACTAAATCTTCGATTAATTTTCCGTACCGCTTAGCTGGCGCACTTTATAGGTGAAGCGGCAAACTCTTACAACAAATAAAATAACATAAAATTTTTTGCGTACACAAATTTTACTTTGCCGTTTGCTTAAAACTATGAACCTTTATTTTAAGGACCGCCCGGTTTTCTTACGTGTCCCGCACTTGATAATTTTTAATTTCTTTTAAAACGGTTTAAAATATAAAAACTTAATTTTATAGGTGTTATTAATATAACCGGTTACAAATTTACAAAATTACACTCATTTTTTATATTTAAATTGTTATTATTATTAAATCCTTTATTTAGCGGATTTCGCTGTAACCGGTGAGTTCCTTTGCAGTTAACTTGACTGTTTTGTGTCATATTTATGTATGGTGTTGTTACAACTTAGAGTTAGTAAATGTGATTGTTCAGGACTGGAATAAATTAAAAGACGTCTTTGAATTTATTACAAACAGTGAGAAATCTGATGAAAAATCAATCCGCCTTTTGAATTCACGTTTCTGGCATTAGTGTTTAATGACATTTTCTCAATCACGGATATACTATTTGACGTTCTTCAAAAAAAATCGCTTGACATTCATTTTTGCATATCCAATATAAAACGCTGTCGTGAGGCGATCTGTAAAAAATGAAATGAACATTTTTTAATACCATGTAATAGAATTTGCTTTATCAAGCAAATTCTATTACAGAAATAAATCATTACAAACGTGAGCTTGCTAAGCTTTCACCTTAGAAATTGGGGCTAAGTATAGAACCCTTTTTTATGAAATATTGGACCGTATTTTAATGGAAATGACACTAAGATTTCAAGACTGTCAAAAACTTACATTTTCATGTTTGTTTGGCAGGTTCTGCTAAATTTTCCGAATATAGTTTAAATTTTTCGACTGGCCCGTTTGAAAATTTGTTACAGTTATTTGGGGAAATATTTTCAAAAAGTCCACGACTTAAAAATGAGCTTGGGCTTATTTTTGCCAATGAGAGTAATATATCGCTGCAAGAGCAAGTGAAAAAAATAAATATATTTTTACCGAAGCATATAAATTGTTTTCCCTTATTTTGACAATACTGTCGACAAGCGCTTCAGTGGAAAGCTTGCTTCAAATGTGTAAAAACTGATTTAAGAAATACAATATCTCAAGAAAGACTTTCTTCTCTTAGCAATATTTCAATTCGAAATAAATTTCTAGAGGAGATTAGGGCAACTCATCCATTTTATGAAAATATTATAAATAAATTTGCTGCTATGAAGATAGAATTGATTTAGTATACAAAATTTAGGTAAGTCGTAAACAATATAATAATATTCTACCCCCTATACATATAAAAAAATCTGGAAAAAAAATTATTACGATATTTTCTTGCTTCATTTGCACTTCACTTACTTTTTCACCCGCGAGCCGCCACTGATACCTTTTGCAAGATAATATCAATCGCATTGCTCGGTTTTGCAATTTTTGCAGTCGTCCCAATTCATAGTGCTGAAATAGATACACTATTGGGGAACAGTAATTAAAATATGGCAAAATTAATGTGTTAAAAACCAGCAGTTTTGACCAGAATGAGAGAGAATTTGCACAACGAGCCAAATATCCTATATTATAACTAATTTTAGAGACATGCAAGTTACAATACTCCTTGAATGACAACCTCTCATCAACAAGAACTCCCAAGTATTTAATTTTATTGGCCTGTTCAATTTTAACGTGACCAATTTGGAATGAATATTTGTTAGATATTAATTCTTCTGTTATTTTTTCAGTACCGATTAGCATAAATGTTGTTTTGGTGGTATTAACCTTTAAGAAATGTTCGGAAGTATACACATTTACTTGATCCAAAGCATTGCTGACAGTTTGAAGTAGTGTCTTTATATTTTTGGAGCTACTGTATAAAAGGGTGTCATCTGCAAACAAATGAATGTCTACATTATTTACGGCATTGATGATATTGAAATATAGTAAGAATAAGAGGGGTCCTAGAACACTACCCTGCGGTACTCCGTATTCAGCCCCAGCTCAGATGAGAGTATCCAATTTACCCTAACTCGTTGTAAACGGGCGTCTAGATAACTCTGGAACCACTTTAACACATCACGTCTAATACACAACATTTCAAGCTTACATAAGAGCCTTTTACGATCCAAAGTTTCAAATGCTCTCTGCAAATCCGAAAATACCGCCACAGTACAATATCCACTATCGGACCAGTTCTTCCAGTCATCCAGTACACACTGTATAGCCGTTTCGTAACTATGTCCTTTTCTGAATCCCGATTGTCTTTCAGTTTCTAGATTATTATGGTCAACATATTCTAAAAGTTGGACGTAAACTACTTTCTGGATAATTTTTTCGATAAAAGGCAAAGTATTTAGAGGTCTGAAATTTGAAACTTCGATACATTTATCTTTCTTTTGAATTGGTATTATAGTTGACATTTTTAATTTATTGGGAAAAACCCCTTGCTGTAAAGAACAGTTAACTAAGTTAACCAGTGGTTGCCCAATAGATGGGTGAATATTTTTTAATAATTTGACATTTATATCGTCTGGGCTATTTTTATTGTCTATAGAAAATATTGGTTTATTATTTAATTATTAATTAATTTTTAAAAATGTTCGACACTACTGATTTTTTAAAATAATCTCTCATCATTCTTCATATCAATCAAGATTCTAATGCCGACGAGAAATGCTTTATACTAATCAGTAATGTCGTACTTTTTTAAAAGTTAATTAAAGGGTTATGCCACTTTTAACATTTAAATAATAAATTCAATTGATACTTGATGAAAATCCATTATACACTAAGGTGCCTTTAGAAGTCTGTGAATAAAGGAGTTAAAAGATGACATTTTTTCTGAATAAGGATATTATAAATAACAATATCTATGTGTGATGGCTTATGATACATAGAGAAATAGGGATTTTCGTTTTTATGTGTTATAGTTAGATTCTTGAATATAAACATTGTAAACTATTTATAATGTTTAGGAATTGATTTAATTGTCATTCTGTACCTGTAAAACAAGTAATTATATCATCAAAGCACCTTTACCACTACAGGAAATTCTTGTTTAATGGATGTTTTTTTCTCCTAAACCCTCATTTGATATATAAAATTCACCATTAAATTCAAAATAATTTTGATCCAAACACACTGAAAGAGCATCTAAAATATCCTGTTAGAATTTACTTTATTTTTTAGTAACAAATTTTCCAATTTTTTTCTAATTCTATTACTTCGTTTGGTGGAATGCTAGGAAAAAGATTTTGAATATCAAAAGAAATAAATTTTACGTTTGATGGGAGATTAATACTTCTAATATTGTTTATTAGTTCATAAGAGTTTTTAATACTCCATTTTGCTTTAAAGTAGAAGATAGAAAAAGTGGCAATTTTTCTATATATTTAATTAGTTTGTTAGATAATTTAGTGGATGGAGCTGTTTTTATAGGTAAATCATTTTTATGTAATTTAATTAAACAATATAATTTTGGAGCTTGCGGGTTCATAATTATTAATTCAGATTTTTCAAAGTCATTAAAAAGAGAAATTTCTTTTACTCCGTTTTTAATCATTTTTCGAAAAACATCTGTTGGATAAAAAATATTTTTACAGCAGTTTTCATTATTTAAGAAAGCAAGTGTTTTATTTGCATATTGGTCTTTACTTACAGCTAATACAGATTTGCCTTTGTCTGCCTTAGTGAAAACTATGTTGTTGCGTTCGGCTGTATCCTGTTGCAATTATGTGTTTTTCAGTGCTGTCGCTTTTAGCAAGGGCCAATTCAAAAACTTAAACAGTAAATTCTATCCGAAGAAGACTGTGTGCCAAAACAATTGTCATTTTATAATATAATGTAGTGGAAATTAAAGTTATAGACGTTTTATTCAATTTAGATAACAATTGATTCGATTCAGTCCATAGACAATAAGTACACCAAACACCCACTGGTAGAGAGCATAGATGATGTCTATCAACAACTCTCCTCCAAAAATATCTTCACATGTTGGACCGACTTTCAGACAATTAAATGAAATAAAATAAAGTTTGCATTTTGTGATACTAAAAAAAAAAATTCCTACAAAGAAATCACTTTTTTTATTAAAAAAAATATTTTTTTGAAAAATTCCCTTGTTTTGTTCAACAAAATTTGTCTCCAAAAGCGCTGTATAAAATATTGGTACACATTTAACATAGTTAACTTTCCTTCAGAAAAACCTTAAGTTGCATCATTCAGACATACTGTATAGAACCTACTAATCTAGATGTCCTTTCTAACACACATATGTATATTTTTAAGCGCCCTGTGTTAAAACAGTACTTTATATAAGAACAATTTAAGTCAAGGTTAAGAATAAAATGCAAGTGCGGCATTTATTTATGATTTTAATGCGATTAATACATGTCCTCTGTCATTTCAAATTCCATTAGACAACTAAATTATTGTATAACCTAGATTTTTATACAAAAAAGGAATTATTATTATTATCACTAATTGAAAATCGTTATTGAATGAGCAAAGAAAAAAATAATGATTTGTTTTTGCGGGATCTGATTGTCATCAATTAAAAATTGGTGAAACTCGGGCAGGCATGAAGTTGTTGGTTGATTCAAGAATTTAAACTCTTGCGTAAGGTATTTTCCCGTTGCGTTAATTAGTTTTTTATTAATATTTGGTTGACAATTTATAGTGTTGGTCATAATAAAAACTATGAAATAAAAGCAAAAACAAATTAACTTTTAAACCTTATTATTGTTGTCTGAAATAAATTAGCCTTTACCGGGAATTTCCCTCGTGACGAATACCACCACACAAAGATAACATAGTTAGTATAGGCATATAGTTTTATTTATTTTCTACAAATTATAATATTTACCTTATTTCTCACCAAAGTACTTGAAAATACCCTCGTAATAAAAATTTAGTGTCATTATTAGAAGTGAAATATATTACAGTCTGTGCAATATACATAAAATTATAGTCATATATAAAACAAAATACGTTATATAGATGGATCATTTATTGGTTGAGACCAAAAAAATTATGGGTAGGCTAAAATTTTAATATTATGTTTATGATTGGCAAAGAAAAATCGTAGAGCTCGAAATTTTGTGATTCCATAAATCAATTTTTCTTTATCTTTGAACCTTCAAAATGTTTCGTTATACTTATAGATCTCAAAAAATTCTATTTAAAACATAAATAATGCTTAAATATTTTCAGCAAAATGAAAAGAATGCTAGCAACGATGAAAACGATGGATTAATTATTGGTGATGGCTAAAACACTACATTCCAGATATCTATAGCACAGTTATTACCAGTCAGTATTTTGAAATGAAAAGTTTTACTTCCCATGTAAGAAAGATTTTATCTGATAATTAGTTTTTAGGGTTTAGATGTCAAAAAACATGTTTTCCCAATTTTGTCAATGTGTCTGTCTTTTACAACAATTTTAGTAGTTTATCTTAATCAGCGTTTCTCAACATGGTTTAACGGAATCACGCAGTACTGAAAGTGCCCTTTGCGATTTCCAATCGACAGTTGTCAATGCAACAGCTAAACACCTTCATGTATTGGGTTTATTTGTGAATTTCTTCCGAGCATTTGATATGGTTAGCCATAAACTATTGTTAATAAAGTTGCATCGACAGGCGTGGAAGCTCATGGAATCTTATTTAAGTGGAGGTCAACAGTGTGTTATGGTGAATATGACGGAAAGCGACTCATTGCCAGTAAATCAAGGTATTCCCCAAGGTTCAGTCCTTGGTCCGCTGCTATATCTTGTTTATTCTAATGATCTTATTTCCTACCTAAAGAATATTTCCAGAGGTATTTCTGTCATATCATATGCAGATGATACAAACATTGTGATCGTGGAAAAGAGTGCACTATCTCTCAAAAGAACAGCAGATTTGGTTTATGATGGTATTATGTTACAAAAAGAATTGTTTGATTATAAGTCAAAGTAAAACAAATTTGTTGTATTTTCAAATAAAAAACAAAGCAATGACAATTTTTTACTTCATGAAACTGACATTGGTCCTATTACACCTTCCAAGTCCTTAGTAATGTTGGGCTTGGAAACTGATGAAAATCTAAGATGGGGAAATGTTATAGAAAATCTATGTAGAAAGTTAAAAAAAAATTGTTATGGTTTGAAATCATTGTCAAGTTATTGTATTCAAAATGCTATGATGTCGGTATAATATTCTCATATACACACTCACCTGTCCTATGGCATCATAAATTGGGGTTCAAGCTCGGACTTTTTGCTTCAAAAGTATGCGATCCGAATGTTGTGTGGTCTTTCATGTATAGTTCGTGTCGAGACTATTTTAAGCAATTAAAAATATTGACCTTGGCTGGAATCTACATATTTAAAGTATCCGTTTTGGCTTTTCAGAGTATTAAAAAACTTCAAGGCAATCGCGCTTCACATAGTTACAGTACTAGAAATAAAACATTACTGCTACCTAATTCACATAAATCCGCATTTTTTCAAAAAATGTAATATATAATGCATGTAGATTTTTTAATAAATTAAATAATGATATTAAAGATACTGATAATCTTAAATATTTAAAAGTAAATTAAAACAGTATCCTGTGAAGGGCAATTTTTATTCTGTGTAAGAGTTCTTAGTTAGTTTTTAGTTTTTTTTTATTTTTTTCTAAAGTACGTATCTAATGTAGTTATTTTTCGCATTTTTCCTTTTCTAGTTGTTATTTGTTAGGTATATTTGATTTACTCTTTTTGACGTTTTCTCCAATTATTGGTGGTATATTATACACCTCTGTTTTGTTGGTGAAATTATTATTATTATTTATATCATACTTAGTGCTTGCACAAAATTTAAAATTAATCAAATAGGTAGTTTTCTCAGGCTGATTTTAAAAATATTTTTTTTGGGGCCGCCATCTTGGATTTGTCCCAAAATATTACCAGTTCATTTCTAAAGTACACCACACAGATCTAAAACATCGACGAAAGGGAGAGGCATGTCAAAAGCAGGGCGTTTCCATGAACATACAGAGTTGTAGCCAACCGCGAATGATCATTGCACCGTTTTCATAGTTACTCGCATTATTTTCATAGACTCAGATTCGTGTGCCAAACTTTATGTAACACTTGATATTTGTGAGAAGTTTGAGGTTAGTTCGATAATTAGTTTTTTAATAATAATTTTTAATATAACATTTCACCAGGCCGCCATTTTGTTCCGTCATAAAGGATTTTAACCAAAATGTTCCCAGGTGATCCCCATAAAAACCTCAATTTTTGACGAAAATTTAAAGTCAATCGGGTAAGTAGTTTTTTTAGGTATGCCGCGAACTGATAGACAGATAGACTGAAGAAATTAAAAAAAAGAGGGTTTCGGCATCTAGAAACTTTAAAACGTGAAGATATGTAAAATCTTGGAAGATGAGTTTTTTCACGATTTTCTGTGAAAATTTGTATTACAAATGAACTATATATACACTCATGGACAAAAAAAAGCAAAGAATTTTTTTTACAAATTCAATATTAAATAACTTTTTAAGTTTTGCATCGATTTTGGTAATTTTGTTGTCCGCTTTTATTTTGATCATTATCTAATATTGGATTTGCAAGAAATTCTAATGGATTTGGTAATACCAGGGTAGACTCAAAAGTTGCATTTTATCTTAACTTTTTGAACACCCCGTGGAATGATATGTCTTTGATTGACATTTTTAAACATTTCCTTTTTTGATTCATATCAATATCTCTGTTCTAAAAGAAAACACAAATTTTTAAAAGAAACTACAACAATAAAAAACATTAAAAACGTCAGATTTCAATCAAGCAATATAGGTAAAAATCTTTAATTTTTTAAGAATACATCTACTATTATTGTTCATTGTCATTTGTATTCCTAATCAAAATTGTCAGTGCACTCTTGTTTAGTATTTAAACTTTTTTTAATATGCGGTTAGGAGATGTTACACGAGCTGTTACACTTTTAGAGTAAGATTTTTTTCTTATACTACGGTTACACTGAATGGCGATAGTTGTGAAATATGTACATTACATTGCAAATGTCTTGGAAAGAGCCAGGAGCACTATAATTACAAGATGCGATCAGTTGCTTTCGTCAGACTGGTGAATACAGTCGATCAGGATTAGGGAGACCACGAATCACAAACTAGGGAGATGATCATTTTATAACTCTACCTGCTCTACAGGACCGCGTAGCAGTGGCGTATTTGGAGGATGGGGGGCAAATGCCGCAGAGCTAATAACCCAAGATGGTTAAAAATAAAAATGATTTTATAAGGCATTACCACAATTATATAACTGTGAACTTCTTTTTAGTCATTGCCACTGATTTTCATGAGGGTATTAAGTTTAAGTTGTGTTAATATTCAAAAAGCAAAAACCTTTTTTTTTGCTTGGACGAGAGCGTGTATTGAGAAGACGAGGAAAATAATTTTCTGAATGTTGCATATCTCCAAGAACACATTTTGGAGGTGATAGTCTCATGGTGTAGACGGAAATTTTGATACAAACCCATACAAGTCTTGTTTTGATTGAAAATCTTGTTCGTTATATCGAAAATGTTTAGCGCGTCATTTCGTTCACTGCTAATTTTTTAATGCACGACAATGCCAGGCGACACTTGGCAAGGCTTGTTAGTACTATCTCGACGAAATGGACATTCAGTGATTACATTAGCCTCCACATAGCCCTGAATGTCTTGATAAAAACCCCATCGAGCATGTTTTGGACATGTTAAGTCCCATGGACGGATCTTCTAGAAGAGTGGGAAAACATTCCGCCAAGGGTAATTACCATTTGTGTTGAAAGCTTACGACGGTTGTACAAACGACGTCGCATGGCAGCAATCATTAGAGCACGAGGAAGTACTAATAGTTTTTTTAATTTGCGTTTTCTTTTAGAATAATTTAGATATTGATATGAATCAAGAAAGGCAATTTTAAGAAGCAAAGCAGGCTTCAAAATTTCATTCAAGGACACATTGTGACAGGATGTCCAGAAAGTTAAGGCAAAATGCAACTTTTGGGTCTAACCTGTATAACATCAGATCCATTCGAACTTGTTGCAAATCCAACATCAGATAATAAACAAGATAAAAGTGCCTACCACTTGATAAAAATCAATGCAAAACTTAAAAAGTTATTTAAGATTAAATTTGTAAAATATTTGTTAAAACAGTTCAAATTTTCATAGTAGAAAAAATCCTCGTAATCTTAAGATATTTTATGCCAATTTTCTGGAAAAAAACAGCTACTTTTTCCCAAAAATCTAAAAAAAAATTCTGCAAATTAATTTGAAATCAGTGTTTTTATATATTATCATCAAAGAGCAACAATACTTTAGACAGTATATCAGGTACAGATAAATTAACTACATCAGTTTTTCGCCCCGCCATTAAATTGAATCCCACGCAACAATATTTTGCTCGATGTTGCCAGAAGCGTACTTTAGGTCTACTAGTTTATATATACAGATACTATGGTTAAAAGAGACAAACAGGACTGCCTGGTAATATCGAAAAACCGATCTATGAACGAATTTACCTAACCGATCGGATGGCACGCCTCGAAAAGTGGCAACTCTGGACGTTGATCTACGAGGAAATCTCTTGATGGATATCAGTTACACGGAATAAGATATAAAGTTGTGACTTATTTAGGAGATATTTTATATTGGATGGATTGTCTATTTGAAGCACAATATGTCTTACCTTCCGTATTAAATTTTGACATATTATAAATTTAGTGATTGTTCTAAAAGTTTAATTTTTTTTTCTTAACTTAACTAAGGTTATTTAACAGCGTAATCAACACATTTTTCAGATTTGTAGCATATCACGCATAATGATCAAAACCAGGACTGCCCATAATACAAATTAAGTAAATATTAGCCGACAATTATGAAAAAATTTTTTGGGATAGGGAAAATTTTTCATTTTCCTTGATCAAATTTAGCATTCATGTTAGTTTTCTGGGAAATTACCAATCTAGTAAAAGAAGCTTTTTTCGCATGATAGGCAGGTAATAATAAGTAATTCAAAATTGTTTGTTTTTTTTTATTGGAATTTTTGTCCAGGAAGGATGCATATTATCGTTAAATAACACTATGATTGGTGTTGTTTGATATACGTTTTATGGCTCATGATTTTATTATAAAACTCGAAGTATGTTCTCCCATCGTAAATAAAAAAAAATGAATTCCCATCCATTTCATTGCACATGAATGTGTATATTTATATACTATATTTATAACGACTTTTATCCATAAACATTACAGTGTCCCATTTAATTAAAGCGCCAGTTTAACCACTCTTAAAAAAATAGAAATCTTAATACAAGGTAGTGGTACTACTCCATATTAGCAGGAAAACAATTAAGATCAAAAGAGGCAGTTTCCCGTATATTTTTTATTTCTGCTCGCTTAACATGTCTTTTCTTGAATTTATCAACCTTAGTAGCTTTCCCTAATTGCTTTTAACCGATCTATTCTCATCGGGCATATAAAGAAAAGGACACATTAAGAGGATCATTCACATCACTCTGTCGCACATATGCAAGTAGCAAACCAATCAATTATTCTTTTCTTAGCAGAGTGTGCCAGTATCAAATTACACCACATTACTATAGAAAATAATAAGGATCAAAAACACACTTATTGATCTGTTCTGTATAGATTGATGATTATAAAAGCCTCCCTTAACTTTATAATGTTGGCTTTACAAAAAAATATTTTATATAAAAGTTGTAGATAAAGGCCTGTATTTTTTAAATATTTAATGTATTCTTATACAGGGTGTAATAAAAGGCATGGCAACCCAAAGGTACATTTTTAAGTTGAATAAACTATATATTTACACATTTTTCAATTCTACGGCGAATTCTAGACAGTTTCAATTGTTTCAGAGTACTTGATACCTGAAAATGGCATTGCAAATTCAATTTAACGCCTTGTATAAACTAAGCGTTTTTGCTTAGAGTAAAATGATTTCCACTTTCCTATCTTAGTTTTGAAAGATCTATCACCTGATGTCAACTTCCGGCTAAACTGAAATTTGATATCAATGTGTCCCTTGTTGATACCAAGGAGCCAAATCGGAACTTCCGGTCAAACCGGAAGTTGGTATCAGGAGATAGATCTTTCATTTTCTGCTTACAGAAATCTAGGAACTCGCTGTGAAATTTGACATACCATTAAATATTCTAAACTTTAATTGAGCTTTCTGCAAGTGGCCCATAGTGTGTTAGGTACTTAAAAAAATGTCTAGAATTCACCGTCGAATACAGAAATGTAAAAATATATGGGGTATTTTCCTTTAAATTGGGTTGGCACGTACTTTTGTTACACCCCGTCTAGAAATAATTTAAATATTAAAAAAAAATGAAAAGTTAAAGGGCTCCATGATAATCAGTCACCCAATACATAATAATTTTATTTCATAAACTCTCCATTCTTACTTTCCTGACTGATGTTTGGCCAAATTAATTTTCATTTGTTCTATTTAGATTAAATACCTATTAAAAATAAAACAACTTAAAATGGGAAGTTGTTGTACTGACGTTTCCAAAACTCAAACAAAAATAGTTTTTCCTTTTCAAAACTATTTGAAATGGTTAATGGTTGCAAATACAAGAAAATAAATCAAGTTTTGTCATGTTTGGACAAAATTATAACTGTTTTTTCACACTCTGGGAATAAAGAAGCGAACAAGGTGGTAGGTCCTTAGTATTTCCAGTTAGATGGTCAAAGGATGCATGTAGGTCAATCCTCGTATCACCCTGGCAAGAATGACTAAGGAAGGCATAAAGGATGATAATTCATCAGAACAGAATCCGTAGTAGTATATGTAAAACAGACAGATCGTCCACAGTTCGACGATGCTCTAGTGATGCAAGCTTTCTTTGGACAGAGTTAAGGACGTTAAGGATTGAAAGAGAGGCTGCTCTCCATATATGTGAGCAATATCCAAGGCTGGGACTGATTTGCGAAGTTTAAAAGATATACAAGTTTGCAGAAGAAAAGTATTTTCGAGATCGGATAAGTAAACCCAATTTTTTCGCGACTGCTAGGGCAGTTGAGGTGATGTAATCATGCCAGTGAAGGTCTTTCTGTAAAGTGATACCAACTAGGCTAAAAGAACATTTATTTTCAAGCATTTGATTATTCATCTGAATGTAGTGGGTATAGGGAGATAATTTATGAGATAGTAAACAAGATTGTGTTTTAGTGATGACGTTAACAGGTTAAAGGTTTTTGCTCCGCGTTCTACGATTTTAACTAGGTCTTCAGTTAGGGATAGTCATTATTATCATTACATTACATATCACCAATTTAAGTCTTGGAAACATGTTTCTGAAATTGTATACTCGAATGGAGTGTATTATCGTCAGCATAGCTGTGAATAGGATTTCTGGTATAGAAATCAGATCATTGATGTGCAGAAGGAATAGAGTGGCTGCCAACGCTGAATCCTGTGAAACGCCTGCGTTGATTTTATAAAGATCAGATGAATGGCCATCAACCACTACAGAAATATTTCTATTGGAAGAAAACTGGCAATCTAAGTATAACATTTTGGAGGAAAACCATAGGCGGGAAGTTTGTTAAGAAGTGAATCGTGACTTTATTGGTTACGAAGGTAAGAAGAACTGCTGTGGATCTTTGATGGTGGAAGCCGATTTTCCTGTCCTAGATAAGTTTGTACCTTTGAAAGTAATTTAAAAGATCATTAATTTGGTCAGAGTGAAGTGTTTTGGATGCGTTTTTGGAAATACAAGCTGTACACGAGTAGATTTTCAACTTGCCTTTGTCATAAAACCCTTGGAATAATGGTAAAAAGAGGAGCCAGTTCAAAAGTGCACATTTTTAAGATATGGCCGGCATTCTATCAATGCCAGAGGACTTGTGGTATTAAGAGTTTTGAGAATCTCTCCTTTTTTAACCCTAAAGGTAATTGCGTGCATATTGTATGGCAAGGCTGATACTAATAGAAGAGTGAAGTGAAAAAGATGGATTAAAGTAGAATTTGCCCTGAATTGTTTTGCAAAAAGTTCAGCTTTTGCCTTAAAGGTATCTGCAGAAGTTTAGGGTAGGAAGTAGCTTTGCAGAAGTTTTGATTAATGTTTTTGGCAAGCGGCCAAAAGAATTTACTACCATTTTGGCAAGAAAGAACTTTGCTTTTTATGCGTGTGTTGGAGGCATTTTTGGCCTCTAAAATCATGCAATGGTAATGATTTCGGGCGTCCTTTTTAGCCAGTAGATTTTTTGACATAGGGTTGTTAAGGAAATTGTGTGAGTACGAATTTTCTCTAGTCTCTCTAGTCTAGCATTATCGCAAGATTTTGAAAACCAAGGTTATTGTTGGAAGGTTTTGAAGTTTTAATTTAATGAGGTAGAAAGGTTTCTATGCCCAATTCGATTTTATCTGAGATTGGTTAAACAATTTCTGAAGGATCGCTGGATGAGAAACAAAACATCTTTCCGAGGGAAGAAAAAGTAGAAATCCCGCAATCCATTCCAAACCCACCCTCGTCAGCGGAATTATAATGCCAAAGAGTACGAGGTGACATGGATTTTATAATTTCCTGTTGTATTGGGCAGAAAACTAAACAGTGGTCAGAAGAACCCAGGGAAGCGGAAATGGAAAACTGATAATGCTCTGGGTGAGTGGTAAGAAAGAGGTTTTGGCCATGTGTGACTATCCGTGGGTTTTCTAATAATGTTGGTAAGAGATTGGTTGATTGAAAATGCCTCTACTGCTCTACCTTGAAGATCGGTTTTAGTAGATCCTAATCATTCTTAATTAGGAACGCTGAAATCTCCAAGGTTAATAATTTTAGATGAAGGGGATTCAAAGTTTCGGTTAGAAAGAGAATATGGGGCTTAGGAGATTAGAGATAGTACAGGTACTTAAATTTAAACCTATATTTCAAGATCCTTAACTTTTTTCACTCAGTTTATATTAAGTTTTAAGGGGAAAAGTTAATATAGTTTCTTCTAAATTTTAGATCTTTTTTTTTTAAATGATTAATAACTGTTTTATCAAAGTGCTTCGAGTGGAAAATCCTCCTGCAACCCCCTGAATTCAGCTCTGAAAGAGATTTAACCGGAATTATTCTTTTGTCTACAAAAGTTAAGGAAAATACAATTTAAACATGTGTTACTAAATGACAATATGTGGAACTAACTACAGTCATATTTCACTGTTCCTAATAAAAGTAAAGATTCATAAGGAGGATTTTTTCAAAACTTTTACTAGACTACCTGCAACAATATTCTATATTGATCAGATTTTTTTTGCACATTTAATATTACTATATTTACCTTTTCTGAAAAGTAAACTAAACATTTTACCGCCCTTAATTAATTATTCCACGTTCCCCTTAAAACTAACGTGTCCAATAATATTAAGGTTTACCTTTATCCTTTTAAACATTTTTTGTAGCGCTGCTTACTCATAATATTATAAACAAACGGAATCCGACAAGATAATTGTTTTTCCTGGCTGAATTGTTTTTCTTTAACCTTAATCAGATCGGTATCATTGCCTGCAATATCCGGATTGATTATTTTTGTTTGCGATCAATTGAGAATGTTTTATTATTATTTAGTTTTTATGTGGGTAATTAAGAAAAACTACATGAGGCGTGTTTGATATTTTGCCAATAAAACTTAACTAGGGCAACAAGTAAATGTAAAAGGATCCATTATTTGAAAATGTGTTAAAAACGTCAGTTTTAAATGTTTAGATTATTTTTGGAATTGTCTAAAGCATGTTGTGAATGGTGTTTTACTGAACCCTGAGGTTTTGCCATTTCTATTTAAAGTATGTAATACACTAATAATATTCATATTAGACTAGAAGGCACGCTAGTAAGCGCCAATTTTCAGGTTTTCGTTAATTTTGCGGGGATTTAACGTTGAATTGCCGAAGAGCTCACATGCGGCGCCGTACGATGGAACGAACTGTTGGACAATTGAGAAAAAATAAAAGTATGAATATGGTAAATGTTTTGGTAGTTTCTTATTGTGCGATAGTTGCACTTTAATAGTTTCCATCGTTATTTAAAAATAATTACTTACCCACTTAATAACACTCGCGCAAACTTGCGTGTTTTAAAGTGCATTAAAATTTCGTGTTACATTTGCTTGACGGTGTACTTATTCAAAGGAATATTTTAAATAATCTTTTAAAAATCTGTGATATATTTGGACTTTTTCCTATATACTTTTCTGGTTTCATTATTTCACTATAGGTGTCGCAAATTTTTAAAGAGGTCAAAATAAATTTAGACTTATCTTAAAACGTTAGAAAGTGAAGAACATGTCTACTTTGTGTAACTGTTTTCAAAGTTTGTTCGAAAGTGCTCTAATTTAAAAATAACTTCTAATAATTCTGAAATTACCCATGTATTTTAAATGCAACTTTTTATTATCTTTCGACACATGTTACATATGAAGGTAAAAATTAAAATAATTTAGACATAACTTTTAGCTTTGACAACCTCTTTACTGTTAAAAATGCAAATTTAAAATTTTGATTCGAACAGTAAATATACGTATGTGCAGTGTGGCTCGAATTGTGGTAATGTTGCTCATATAGATGCCGAACAACGGAGATAACCGGAAAAAACCGAAATTTAGAAAAATTGTTTTATTTTTTTCATGAACTTATTTAAAAGCGAATTTCAAATTCAATTACACATTTGCATTATCACTTTTTTTGCTCCATCCAATGGTGGTACCCAATTTGGAATCCGACATTTCGTCTTGAATGGGTCATCATCAACTTTTTTTTTATTAAAAATTTAAATACTCGGTTTCTCAAAAAAATTATACTCTATAAAAATTAGTGCATAAAAGACAAAGGATTCTGAATAGAATGTGTAAGATTTTATTTTAAATTCACAGGATGACTAAAAATTAAAAAAAATTAAAAAGTTATGTCAAAAACTTACTCTTTTGTCTTAACTTCTGATAGTGAAATAAGTTCTTAACAAAACTTTTATATTTTTTGACCATATTCTGTGTGGTGTGCACTTTAATAAATTTAAAAACAAATCAAGCATCTGTAGATTTATTGCTCTTTTAGCAACAAATTTTAAATGCTCCTCAGGATATTGCTTTAAATACTCGGTTTTCTGTTTCTCTTTACCTATCGCATTTCTCATTTTCACTTTTGTATATTAAAGCAATTGACGTATGTAAACTCCACATATTATCAAACTTTAATAACCAGAAAATAATAATTAAAATCGGATATTTGTTACAAACCATTACGGAATTTATCTACCTATATGACTTTCATAAAATTTTAATTACGTTATTTTTCGAAAGCTTTTCATTTCCAGTTTTCAAAATACCCTGTATACAATGTAATCTAAGAAGTATTTAACATATGTGAATTTTTTCAGTAAGTTTTGAATATCCCTCTTATTAATTTATTTTTTCCCAATAAACATAAAATGCATAAAATATAAATGTTCAGAAAATAGACTAAATAAATATTACTTATTTAGACTTGTAAATTTAAAAAAAAATAATTTGATTACAGGTGATTTAATTAATCTTCGGAGTTATGTATTTTTTATAGAAACTTCAATGCCTAATCAAGTTAGCATGCCTACAGAAAAATTTAAAATTAATTCCAAAATATTAGTATTTTAAGGTTTTTATTTGCATGTTTTAATTTAATGAAAAAATTTTTCTTTTGGAATAAGCACAACTATTTCATAAAAAAGCATAGGTTTTCATTCTAAACATCTCTTCTTTACTTAATTTTTGTACAGTTTTTATATTTTTTTTGCCTACCGTGTATATCTTTCGACTTTTACTAAAACTACTTACGACTAATAAATACAGTGTCTTTTGGTGTATACTGTATTATATAGAACATAATTTTTAGGTTTTTGGTATTGTGTTGTATTTACTATTAATAATACGTAATAACTAACATTGTCTAAAATAAATGAATACTTTTTAATTCGTCCTATATCTAATGTGTCAAATTTTTAATTAATCTAATATTAATTTAATATTTGATGTACCTAATATTTACTATAAATTACAATTCAAAAATGATACTGTCTTTCTGTTTCTTACTTATCTATATAACAACTGATAATCGCGCTGCCCACTACTTAAATTCTTGTGGCCCCATCAGCGTACAAACCTGAGGATTTTTGTTTCGTCATCAATTATTTCTTCAAATCCTCGACCGGTTCAGGGGCCCCAGGACCCATAAGTCGGTAATCCATCCCCGAATGGACATCAGTCCACGTCTCACTGAAATTGTCGTGTCGTTGGTGAAGGGATAGTTCAATTCAATTTGAAAAAAAAATTAAAACAAAACCAAAAGTTAGGTTTGCGATCGTAAAGTCATTTATGCAACATTTACCTGATTAACTTATTCTAACATTCTGTCGAACTTAAGGTAATATCTAGTGCTTTAAAGAAAAATGGCTACACAAATCGCACCATAGAGAAAGCTATTAATGCACAGGTTTTCCGAACAACGAACAACAAAAATTATGAACCGGGAAAGCAACGAGTAGTCTTACCATATGTAAAAGGCACAACAGACAGAATCGGAAGAATTCTTAGGAAACACAACATACAAACAATACACAAGCCACAAACAACTATAGGTAAACTACTTGGAAACTCAAAAGATAAAACGAAACTGGAAAACCACAGAGTATACAGTATTCCGTGCCAGGACTGTGAAAAGTTGTACGTGGGGCAAACTAACAGGCGAATATCAGCAAGAGTGGAAGAGCATAAACTCAGCATCAGAAATAAACAAACAACCTCAGCTTTATTCCTACATCATCAGGAAACCGGCCATAAAATAAATTTCGATGGGTGTAGGGAGATTGCCAATATAGAACATTATAAGACCAGAATAATCCGAGAAGCCATAGAAATTGAAAAACAGGGTGATTTGAATGAAAGGGACGAATCATTAAAACTACCAACAATATGGAAGACAATAATCGACAAATCTAAAATCGCAAAAACTCAAGCACAATTAGCGCAACAACAACAGCACCATCCGGAAAACATAAATAACGACCAACGCCTGCGCAGATATAACCTTCGGCCCCGAGTGGGGATATAAAAGGAAGCGTCGCAGTCACAAACACTTCAGTCTCTATTCGGACGCCAGAAAGAAAGCTTCGAAAATGCCAAATGTGATTTTGGCGAAACGTCAGTAAAACTGTTCTTTTCAGAACGACAGTAGTGGACGGAGGTACACCCGGAATGAAAACACGATCTATCTTTCACCACAGGTTCCAGTGTTAGGACCTGTACATAATTTAGTTGCACGAGTGCCAAAACGACAGAATATGAATATATTTCGAAATCAAAATATCGCTACCTCGAGTGTTTATAAAACTGTTCTCGAATGTGAAGACGTCTTACCATGCGTAAATCTTCCTAAAAGTGGACGGCCTAAAGCATTAACAGATTCCAGTAAAAGAGATTGGTGGAAGCTGCTAGGAAACCGAACTCGTAAATTGGCAGGAAGATTTCCTGGTTCTCATATGACCGTTAGTTGAGAGCTGAAAAGAAAGGAAGTTAAATATCGATGAAGGAAGAAGTACCTAAAATATATCGAAGATCAGTTGCGCATAAGCTGTTGTGCCTTAGGAAGACATCACTTCATAGAAAACTTAGTTGTGATAATGGATAACAAAAAATATGTCACGTTATCGAAGTCAGAAATTAAAGGTAATGATGGGTTTTATAGAGACGATATATATAAAAGAATATATAAAAAAGAAATTTGAGGACAAAATTTTAGTCTGGTCTGCCTGAGATATGCCTTCCGACATTGATTGATCTTGTTAATAGACACCATCCTAATGATGAAATTATATTTTGGCCCGATTTACCATTTTGTCATTACGCCATAATAACTAGAGATTGGTTGGAGGCTCATAACATCCCATTTATTCCAAAAAATGACAACCCATCAAATGCCTCGGAGGCACGACCGATCGAAGAGTTGTGGGCAATATTGAGTAGAACGGTGGACGGGAATGGTTGGTATAGAATATTTCAAAAAATTCGCGAAGTGGGTAACTTGACTGTCCCGAATATAATGCGACAGATTAACGGAAAAATGGGTATCATTGAGCATAATGCAGAGTTAAGTTTAATTAAAATGTTAATTTCTGTTAACTAAACATTTAGAAAATAGTTTCTTAATATATAATTTCAGTACATTGAGTCAATATTTTCTATTTGCAGTAAAAAAAATCAGAAAACTTTTTTTACATATGTTATTGCAGATTAGACTCCAGAACGAAATAAGTAATTCGGACAGCAGACTCATTTAACTCTCTAGAAATAAATGACATAAACTAGAAATTTTGTTTGAAATCTACACCATATGTTGTTGAAATTTCAAAGCGCTATCGACATCAAGACAGAGAAACTCTACTGCCTTGCTACATATTTCAGCAATAAGCTTGACAAAGTACACTTAACATTATATTTGTTTAAGTTATAATTTTGTATGTAATTTGCATTGCCTTGCATAAATCTGTATTTATGGTGTTTACTAAACTTCAGCACGATAGTGCCACCAGTGTTGCCAAGTTTTCAACTGGCTCACCACTAAATTACATCTTCGGAACCACCAGAAAACCACTAAAATTACAAAAATAAATTCGCTCTCCGAAAACTAAAACCAGAAAAGAGTTTTCATTTTATTAAAAAAGTAGTCAAAAGTTAAACGTATTTTTAATTTTTAATACAATAAATATTGATCTTAAGTTAAAATAATATATCATCTTCATCGGAAGAGCTATCATCATCACCGCTTTCGCTACCGGGTTCAGAGTTGTATGAATCTTTGCTTCCTATCTGTTTAATGACGTGTATTGGAATGTCATAATCTTTACAGCATTTTCATGACAACTTCACACCTAGCCGTATTCTTATTAAGGAGGTTAACAGACGTAATTGCTTTCTGTTCCTTTGCTTATTTTTAATTACATTCATAGCCCTGAAAAGTTTTTAACGTCGGCATTTGAATGCGGCAATAGCAACAAAGTGATGGCAAAAGTAACTAGTTCTTCAAATCTTGATTCTCCTTGAGCGTCTCGGAATTGTAAAACTTCATTCCAAAAAAGTTTCGTATCTTTTGTCTCACTCCATTTCAATAAATGTATCTAAGTCCACGCTTTTATTAAATTGGGTTAATAAAGCAATAAGGGATTCTTTGTTGTGACTTGGAGCATGTTGAACACTTATTCCCAAATCTTTTGAATCAGGGGCAAATTCTCTAGTAATCGGTTTATTATTTCTTCAATCAGTGTAACAACAAATTGGATGCACCTGTTTCGAATTACTTGTTCTTCTTCTCGTGGTAATCCTTTTTCCCTCATTTCAGATATTTGTTTTTTAAATCGATATCCAAGATAACTTCGCGTTTTGGGTTAAAATATTAACTTTATTTGTGGGTAATATTACTTTGCTAACAAGTGAGTCAATCAAATTGCTCAATTTCTCAAATAATTTGGTGTGCGTCTTCTGATTCAATCATTTTATTGACTCTATTAACATCTACCAGTATCGAATATAAAAAAAAATGTATGCATAATTTATACTGTTAGCGTACATAGAGTGCAATAACTCTGCTGTATGATATTTTTCATCTAATTTTGCTATGGAAAAATTCAGTTCCAAACACTGTGTATGTATTCTTGTTACGACGACTGAACCAATCGTATATTTCTTTGATGAGGAATTATAAATTCTTTGGTAAGAACTGCAGGGGCGTGCAGTCCATGGAAGCAAGGAAAGCAGTGCTTCCCCAAAAAAAATTACAAAACATCTTCTAAAATGTAATTTTTGAAATAGGAAATCACCGCTAGCTTCTCTGCAGCCTGTATGCTTGATTTCCTGTGAATCAAGCCAGAGGTTATTGAACCTTCCACCGGCTGTTTGCAATTTTTGCATTTCAGTCGCGTGCTTTAAGTGATGGCGGAAGCTATCGTTGGAGTAGGTTCTTTGCTTGCACGGCTATCCGTGTGTTGTGCGATACGTACGTCGCGTCGTGCATGGTGCGATATGGAAGACTATAATACGGACGTGGATATGCAAATACCGTCAACTTCCGCTGTAAGTAATAACGTTGAAAATGTTGGAGAATTTAGTAAGAAGAGTGTGTGTGAATGTGTTGTGTGTTTCTTAATAATAAAGGGATTTTCAACATTAAACTTCGCTGAGAAGCTTCACATAATTTCTAAAGGAAGGACAAAACCGCCTATGAAAAATTTAACCACAAAAATGAAAAACTGTATTAGCCATTTTTATCCGGAAAAACAATGCGAACAATTTAAATAGCTAACATGGTGTGAAAATATAAATAAATTATTTTGTTGGCCATGTTTACTTTTTGAAAATGAAAAAGGTCTCTGGAATAAAACTGGTTTTTCCGATTTAAACAATTTCCATAAAGCTGTAAAAAGACACATTATGTCCAAAGCGCATTTACAGGCCGTCATCAAAGAAAAAGTCTTTGGCAAAACCAGAATTGAACATGCCCTTAATAAACAATTGGAAATTAGTCACCGCCAACACAACGAACTAGTCGATAAAAATAGGCAAATATTGAGAAGGCTTATCGATGTTGTTTGTTTTCTTGGACAGCACGAATTGGGATTTAGAGGTCATGACGAAACGAGGGTTTCTTCAAATAGAGGAAATTTTCAACATTTACTTTGTTTAATGGCTAAATATGATGATTGCTTAAAAAATAATTTTTTAGAGCAGTCTAGCATTTTTCGCGAAACGTCGAATCGAATCCAGAATGATTTAATTTCCGTTATAGCAATTCTAAAAAGAATTAAGCAGGAGATTGGCGAGGCGCGGTTTATTGCTATTGTTCTGAACGAAACAACTGATATCACTAATTTTAGCCAATTATCTATAGTAATAGTAGTATAGTTAAAACAGACGGAAGTATTCAAGAGCAATTTTTAGGTTTTAAGAATGTGTCCGAAAATCGTACAGCAGATGCATTATATACCGTAGTTTATAACGTTACTAAAGAAATTAATGGAGAGAAAAATTAGTTGCTTAAAGCTATGATGGAGCTGCAGTGATGGCAAGACAATTAGGGGGTCTGCGAGCTAAAGTTCGAGAAATTTTTCCAAGTGCTGTGTTTGTCCATTGTTTTGCTCGTAAATTAAATTTAATTTTATCCCAGTCCATCAATCACATTAAGGAGTGTAAAGTATTTTTCGTTACTTTAAGTGGCATGGCTGCTTTTTTTTCCAAGTCAACAAAACGTGCACAAGCTTTGGACTCCATTGTCCACAAACGATTGCCCCAAGTAGCTCCTACTAGGTGGAACTATAATGGAAGACTTGTATTAACAATATCTGAAAATCGTGAATCACTGATTGAACTATTTGAGA
The DNA here is from genome assembly GCA_030620095.1 of Kuschelorhynchus macadamiae. Taxonomy (NCBI): domain Eukaryota; kingdom Metazoa; phylum Arthropoda; class Insecta; order Coleoptera; family Curculionidae; genus Kuschelorhynchus; species Kuschelorhynchus macadamiae. The sequence goes on along the minus strand of JAUTXW010000292.1, from coordinate 1,114,013 downwards.
ATCTAATAGAAAATAATGAAACGGGGGACTCAATAAATAGTTCGAGGGGGTTTTTGGACTGTTTGAAACGAAATTTTAATTTTAATTATTTGTTGAACATATTTTCAGAAATATTTCCATTCTTGGACAATGTTTTTAATATATTACAAACTAAAACAAATGATATTGCTTTTTGCCTAAAAAAGGTGGATGATTTTAAGTCCATTTTAAGCCAAAAAAGAGATGACTTTGACCTATTTTGGGAGAAAACGATGACGTTAAATGTAGAGCCACAAGCGAAGCGTCTTCGAACAGACAAGGTTGGAGATGTTCAAACATCATACAGACGCCTCTTTTATGAAATAATCGATCAAATCCAGCAACAAATAAACTATAGATTTAACGGTTTAATTGATTTTAAATTCCTCGAGCTCTGCAATTTTGATGCATTTAAAGGAAAAACTTTTCCAGAAGATGCGTTTAAATCTCTTCTTCTTCATTATGGCCAGTTCTTCGACCGAGTGTTACTGCGATCTGAACTAAAAGTGATTTACGAAACTGATGACATTAGCGCAAAAAATAACGCTAAGGAACTAATGCAATTTTTAAAAGACAAGGAGCTGGAAGATGCCTACAGCGAAGTGTCGAGATTGTGTGAATTAGGATTGATAATACCTGCCACAAGTTCATCAGTAGAACGCAATTTTTCAACACTTAAACGTACAAAAAATTTCGTCAGAAATTCAACGGGGCAGGAGAGACTTTCGCATACATCGCTGTTGTCCAATGAAAATAAACTTCTCCAAAATATGTCGGAGCATCGACGTTTTTATGATGACGTCGTTGACGAATTTGCAAAAAATGATCGAAAAATCGAATTACATTACAACTAGGTAAGTTTCTAAAAATTGCTTCTTCTTCTTCAAGTAGCGTACCCATATTCGAGCGTTGGCGATGATCAGTAAATGCCTTGAAACCTATCTTATATCAAGATGTATATGGTTTCTTGAATTCACTACATTAGACCATTATACTAGGGAATGTGTTCTACGTAGTGGTTTCCCGTTGCCTTCTACGCAGTCGTGTCGTGTAATGTATGTGTTGAGTAAAAAGCCTTGTTACTGTTCGCAGTCGACCCCAAGTCTACGAACAGAGTCGTTATTTTATTATCCCAACGACCAAACGCACCTCGGGAAGGTACCGGACCAGACATATCGAACACTCTTTATTTAAAAAGTGCCGGCTACGCCAAGTCTCGGACCCCCGCCTTCCGGGTGGAAGCCAGCTCTCTTACCACTGAGCCACCGAGGTGAAAAAATTGCTTCCCATTCTTAAAATTTCACCGCACGCCCCTGAAGAACCGCTTCGCAGCAGCTGAAACTGTAAGTTGTAGAGAGTGACATAAACAACCCACCAATATCAAGTGGGGCATCTCTTCTTTTAATTATCTATTAATCACATAGGCATTATCTGTACCAATGGCCATTAAATTTTCGAGTCGTAAATTATATTGTTTCAGCGTTTTCGTAATAGCTGAGACAATACTTATAGCATTGCAATCTTCCAACTCAACCAGATCTAAATAGGTAGATACAGATTTTTTTATATACTTTGCTATAGTAAATTAGCCCAGATATCTATACACACTGCTATCAGTTGATTCGTCTATTAAAAAACTAAATGGCTGATCTTTAAAATCCTGTTTCATCACCTTGGTAAAATGTGGTGCCAAAACATTTTTTATAATTGCGATGTAAATGTAAATGCTAGTGTATACAATGGAATCCTTGCTTCTTCCTTTTTATTTTTTCTGAATATGACCAGTGCTTTAACTGGTATCTTGAACTGAGAAGAGGTGATGACTGTAAGAAAGAGAAGTATTAAAGAAAATTATGAATTTTCAAAGATTTGCAACTTAGTACAGCCCAATGCAAAGTACAATTTTGCGCTTCCAAAAAAGAGCACAAAGTAGAACTTTTCCGAGAAGCTAGAGTATTATTTATTTTGCCGCTCGCTGCGCGACATAGTAATCAAAATGCTCCCGTCGCACGTCAAACTCCTCGTTAAAAGCGGCATTGTTTGTGCTCTTAATACAAAATAAATGACTATATATAAGTAACCATATGATAAAATTAAAATTTAATTAGCTCTGCAGACCTAATCTTCAGCTTGCCCCAATTATCAAGTGACACCCAGCCCAATATTCTTAAAAATCAGAATTAAAGGGGTGTATAATTTTCCACCTTCACTTTTTCTAATTGTACATTCTTTTTTAATCTATGTGATTTTAAATCACCATAATGATTTCTTAAAGTCGTCCCGCAATCTTTACATTTTGGTATTTGACCAGCATTACTTTCCACAACTTGCAACCATTACTTGAGAGATGCGTCTTGAAGCCAGGATACTCGAAACTTCTGACTATATTTTGGTTTCGGCATGATTTATTTCAATAACTTCTGCTTATATCTTCACACAAACAGTAAAACGGAAAAAACGATGTAAAATTTAAATAAACACAAGTTAAAACACTAAACAAGCAAATAAGTCACCTCCAATGCCGCCATGCGCGAAAGACGGAAAGAATACAGCATAGATTAACGATAACCGATAACCAAAAGGTTTTGGACCACTAAAAAAAACCAACGCCATATTTTCCGCTAAAAGGAGTGCCAAAACGGCTAGATCTAGTGGTAAAACCACTAAGGTGGCAACACTGAGTGCCACAAAATTGTGGTGGCGTCAGAACATCAAGATATACCTGCTTTGGGAAAGTTATCGTCATAAAGGAGAAACTGTTCAGTAAAGTCCGCAACATACCCGGATTAACTTAGATTAACTAGGAATATGGTGGGGAGTTGTTAGCTTCACCTTATTTAGCTTAAACAGATGTTATCTTTGCGGCAAAAATCCCAACTTTTCTTAAAAGTTATTTCGTTTATGCTTTCTTTCCGTTGCTGCGAGAAGAAGTAACGTAGGTGAAGTAGTTTTGAGATATAGTGATGCCGCGAGACGAGACAAAATTTGTTCTATCATCGCGTCTCATCTCGACCTAATCTCGTCTCGTCTCGACATCAATCAATCTCGACGCTTGAGACGAGACGACATTCTCATCTCGTTTAAATTTATTTTAATAATAATAGGCATTATAATTTCTTAACTACATGATGTACAAGCGAATAATAAATAATAATTTAATGTTTCGGTGTGCAAATAATACTCCACCAAATATTAATAATTTATCACAGCCCTTTTTTGATACAATTTCTGTACACTTAATAATCTAAAATTCTTTTGATAAATCTTCGAATTACTTTTAAATTTCCCATCTTGAAACAGAAAGTGGTGGTAGCCCCTCAAAAATGGAGTTGCGTTTAAAAATTTTCATAACTCTTTTGTGTTATATAAGATTTATTTTGTAATTAAAATTTAAAAACATATATTTTAAACAGTTTTAAGACATTTAGGTACTTACCTATTTAAAATATTATAGATACTTCTGAAAAATCAGAAAAAAAATCTAGCAGCAGAAATATTTCAAATGCTTGCAAATATTAATGTTCATCTTGTTGTTATTAACTAGCCCGACAATAGAAATTTATGTAACAAGTTTCGAAATTTTGAACCCCAATCACAGGAGTGAAAAAATACCTTAATGCTTTTATTGTAAACATCTGTCATAACTTGCGATCATTTTTATCCTCGACGATACCATCGCCGACGGCTGCCTCCAACGCCGCACAGTGCTCGATTTTTTACGGAAAGATGGCAATAAATCAAAAGCCTCATAAATAAACAGATATAACAAGTTCAAAATATAAGCAAAATTTCAGATATATTTTTGAAATTCATATTTTAAGTGTATATTTAATTTAAATTATACCGGAAAACCTATTATTAACATTTTATGTGCTAAAGTATATTATTTAGTATAATAATAACCTGATAGACTAATTATACATGCCCAGGGTCATGATATTTACACGATGTAATCTAGTGGATTTGGGGTTTTTACATTTATTTTTAAACAGGTTATATCGCTGAAAATAAAATGCAAAAAACCTCTAGCTACAAATCCAAAGCCTACCTTTTAATAGCGGCAAACTGTAAAATAATAACCCGCCAATGAACTAAATAGTATTTTTAGTTCATTGCGACCTGCTTATAACATTTTATTTAAAGATTTTAGTTTTCTCACACTTTTTATAAAAGGTATTTTATGCATGGAATTGAATGAAATCTTGTATACTTTATATAACGGTTGTAGGAAAAATAAGTAAATTAGCATTTTTTTAATAATAATAAAACAGAAAGTGTTCAGTCGGCACTGTTAGAATATTGTGTTACAAAATTACAATTATTCTATAAATTACGTATTGTGACCAATTAAATTTATCAAACAAAAGGTTACTAGGCATTTTCAAAGTATTAACAACCAAGCATGTGCGATAGAGTATCAATTTGTAATCGCGCGCGGTTCACCGATACAATGTGAGTGTTTATAGCTAAAACTTCATCTTCATTGAACATATTTATTTAATCTTTAACTGTATAAGTTAATATATTTATAGTCGAAACGAGAATTTTCGAGACGAGACGAGACAAGTCCGTGATTTCGTCTCGACCAAAATGTTGAGACGAGATTAGCCAAAGTCGAGACGAGACGAGATGAACCGTTAGTCGCGGCATCACTAATAATGTGTGATGACGTGAAGAGTTTTGACATTTTGGTTAACCAAACATAATCTGTTGATGTCATGAATAACTTAGATTAATTCTGAGTTGGGTGGCGAGATGTTATCGCCAGTTTAACCTATGTTAAACAGATATAAACTGATTATCTTCGCGGCAAAAAGGCTATAATTAGATTATAGGCTCGTGGCAAAATGCCTTATGTATGGTTGTCGGTCTAAATAATTGTGAATAACTTTTTAGTTGGTGGCTAACCAGACATTGAGTTGTCCTGGAATTTAAAGTAAGTTTGCCAAAACTACAGAAGAATATTGATTATTAAATAAATGTCTTAAATATCCCGTACCATAATTTTTATCAAAAACAGTAGAAAAAATGACCGTCACCCGTCGTCGCGAACAGTGCGTATATTCATAATAGTCAAACAAAGGTAACAATTATACGGTGCAATCTAAAAGTGTGCTTGTTCAAAGACAAGGTCTCATTCAATTAGTATGGTTGATCGCGCCCGCTTTCAGGGTTATGTCACGCTCTGTAGCCGTTCTTCAAACCATGTAAACTGTTTAATTAAAATATAGACCATGGATCACGTAGGCTTTTGGAGAGATTACTCGAAGATTTTTATTTTGTCTTTAACTTTTAGTTAATTTAAAAGGCAATGTCTGTATCAATGTAAAAGCATATTGTTAAAAGTAATTTAGCCTGGCCATTGTTAATCCGGACGTGAACGAAGATGCGGAAAAGCGCAACTTCAGATTCATTTTCATTCAATTTTCTCGGTTGTCACTTGTCTTTCAAGATGAAGGTATCAAAACCTGGTATATTTGTAATCGATAAAAAGAGATCCATTTAATGGAAGAATAATATACAGAATGTTCCAAAAAAAACCATAATGTGTAACGTGTTTTCTTTGTACTGTAGGACAAGCAGACTTAAATGTTGTAAAGTTTATGAGAAGCTTTTTCTTGGATAGTTTATGCTACCAGTATGAAAGAAAAAATTTACATAGTATATGTCGTTTTGATATATTGAAGTTATCGTCACTTAAATTGAGCTAATGTTTTTGAAATGATTTTAATTACGTTTAAGGTTTTTTTTATTTATTATTTCTAATAGTGTCTGAGCATTCAAGGTCAGTTTTAGGTTGCTTTCATAAGTGTCTGAGACTCACGAAAATGTTCAAAAAATTTCCGAAAATAATTTGTAGAGAGATTACCTACAAGTGATAATACGATAAGAGACTGACTGAGATTTTATCAGAAATGTTTATCGAAGACACCGTTTTTTTCGGAAAAAGATATTAATATAAAAATGAGTTTTTATTACTTGGAAATATCTCCAACAGCTTTAGCTCTAGCGATTCCGCCTATTATAAGAGTAATATAGAATTTAAAAAAAATCGCTAAAAAATAAATAATATTTTATTTATTCCTTAAATAAAGACATTTTGAAGTGGACGCCCAAATCAGCCTCACCCAGCCATTACAAAATATAGTTGATGTATTTTATATTACATTACATATACAGCGCTGGACAAATGAAACGGGACACAGCATATTTTTGGTAAAATTCAAAGACGAATATTTTCGAAGCAACAAAAGATTTTCTATTGATCTTATTTTTTCTGCATGTGATTGCGCGATCCCTCTACTTTCTTACCGCTAGGCCATAATAGCTAGTTGCAATGACAACTGCACTATACAGGGCGTTATATGAAATCCTTTCAATTTTTGCAATTTTTTTTAATTCCGAGAATCTAAAAAAAATAATTTTAGAATTTTTTGTTCACGGCAAAATGATTTATGGATGAATACCAAAAAACAATTTCTACCGATTTTGCCTAGCTTCATTTGTTTTCACTGTACATGGTGAAATCGATATTTTTTCAAAAATTAATCCATAATTCAGGCTGTTTATACAAAGTAGGCATGGGATAAGCGAATTTGGAGTGGGGAGATATGTCGCTAATACAACTACCACAAAGATATTATACAGGATGTGATAGAGACAAATGATCGGCAACTGAATTTTTTATCACTCTTAAACTGCACGTCTGTTACATTAACGGTTGAGATTTGTTGATTCTCATTCGAATATTAGGTAGAGTAGACCTTTTTGGCCCAAACAATTTTTTGATTTTAAGGCTACCTTCATTGGTCACGAAATAAACTACGAACATTTTGAACTTGTTTTGATTTTTTTTGTGCCAAAATGATACCAGGACTAAGAAACAAACAGAAAAAACATTTCTCTCCAGTCAACTTATTTCACTGAATTTGTATACGAGGATTAAGCAAGACTAACTACCTTTGCTTACAAATTAATTTGTTTGCCTTTTTTGCAGAAGAAACATGGAATAAGTTAATTTTATGGTGTCGAGTATGATACTGCTAACATAATAAATATAAAAATAGAGTCTGGCATATTAAAATATGTAGGCACACTGCTCGCCTTTTTCAAACTCAGGGCTCATGCGGCAGTAATGTACGGGGTGTCCGAAATAAGACGCATTATCTCCTTATCTCGGAAAATGTAGGTGATTAAAAAGAAAAGTTTCCTGGCTTGACATGTAACCTTAATTTATTAACTTTTTATTTATACAGGGTACTCAGTTTTGTTTTGGACAGGTTTGAACTTTCTTATTTTTCTTTCGTTACTAATTATACTAATAGTATTTTTTTGTATAAACCACAATACCCGAAAATTAATTTGTTTTTGCGATATCGGCCCGTGAAAAATGACATTTTGATAAGTTACAACTTTAGACCAAACCACGAAACTTTTCTTTTTTTAGTGCAGTTGTCATTGCAAATAACGATTATGACCTGGAGATAAGAAAGTAGTCTTTGAATTTTAGCAAAAATATAATTTGACCCGTTTCATTTGTCCGGCACTGTATAAACCAAACATCTAGCTAGCATCTTTTAAAATTGATGCCAGAATCACTTGCTGTCGGGGTCTCTTTGTGGAACTGCTCAAGCGCAAACTGCTCACAATATTGACTTCCTATAGGACATTTATAACTGTCAAAACAGACCAAAACGAATTCGCATTTCGAGACATGCGCAGAAATATTTTGGGGGCCCTGCAACTGTTGGCTAGGTTAGTACATGAAGATTTTATTGAAATAGTATAGGCCGTGTTATAGAAGATACACCTAGGTAAACTAAATGTGAACTATAAAACAACTCCAACCCCAGCAGCTTCCAAATTTACTCGGTAGTTCGATTTCAAAATAGTTACGTGACCTTCTCTGAATAACATATTAAAATCTGTATTAGAGTCTTCCGGTTCGTCTCGTCGAATGCAGACCTCTGTGTTATCAACATAAGTGTTTCCACGTGTTCGGTTTTGCTGCTTTATTTCGAGGGGAAACGGGAGACCCAATCGCTTAGTGTGGAAACTAACAACCCCGCTAGAAAGGGAGCAGACGCTGTGAACGTGTGAGGCCTAGTTATTCCTGCATTCTATCCCGTTCGTCTGCCGCAGTTTTACAAAGAATATTAGCGTAATGGCCGCTACGTGGCGGGAGTGAGAGGGGTAAGGGGGTAGCTTGAAAGAAAGGTTCATCTCGTGATATCAGTAGTACTCTCAAGGGGCACCTAGTGGAAGCCAAGATACATTTCAGAAATTAAAAGAGGAAAAGTCAAAAAGTATTTTAAAGATTCAGGGTATCCGGGAGTTTAGAGCTCGCCATCCGGACATCCTACCGATAACGTCTCCAAACTGGAATAAGGTGCAGGGTCGACTTCGAGGGTCGCCGATTTAACGACTCTGAGCCGCGGACGGAGAGCAATCTGGCGACTGCCTAGTAGCAAAGCCAATAAGTCCTGTTATGTAACAGGACAAACAGGAAAGTCAAGTCAAAATCTGTATTAGGTTAGTACGTTTAAGGTTTCTAGTGGTAATACGTGTATGTATATTTATTTGATATATATTATCACAGATTAGTCATTATTTGGGCACCGGCTTCAAATTATCTATATTTAAGGAATAAATAAAATGTTATTTTTTTACTTTTTAGCAATTTTTTTGAAGTTGATTCCATTTTTTTTTAAATATTTTATTTCTCACATTTAAGTGATTTTTTACAAATTACATTTTTAAGAATATTATAATTTGTAGTATATATATATATATATATATATATCCAATTGTATATAACATAACACAAAAAGTGACTAATAGAGAAGTAAAGGACACTATTACAATTAGGTTTTATAATAAATACTTAAGAAAAATATACAATCATAAAAAGTTTAATGGGGGTAGTCGGTTAATAACGTTTTATTCATACCGAACGTTCACGTTTCCAAAATGTCAAGTAAAATACTAGACTTTCAGGTTGCACATTTTCCATGATCACCCTGTATAAATAAAATTGCATAACGGGATAGCAAATGAGGTTGTATGTCTGTTACACACCTCAATGCTTTACTTTGAAAAGAGTATTTAAAAAAGTCGGTAAATTTCCTTTATCTGGAACCTTCCTCATTATGAATAATTCCTTTTATTAGCAATAGTGAAGTGTGGACTAATTTAGTTCAGTACATAGTTATTTAGGAACACATATATACTGCCTTTTCAAAGATTTTTATTGGACGCCATTTTGTTCCAATATATTGGAGTTTTTACATTGACACATACCGCGATTTTGTTACGTCATGTTGAATTCGCACTGGTTTATCCTTAAATCATACTTAACTTTTTCTTCAAAATGTACGGTCAATTGAGTAAAAAGATTTTTTTACGTTAAATTTTATATTTGGGTTATTTGGCCGCCATTTTATTCCGCTTATCTCTATATCACATTTAATGCTAGCACAAAATTTGAAACTAATCTAAAAAGTATTTTTTTTAGACTGATTTTTTAAATATTTTATTAGGCCGCCATTTTGTTTTGCTATCTTATATTTATACCAAAATATTACCAGTTCATTCGTATGTAACACTTAATTTTTTTGCAAAATTTGAGGTAAATTGGATAAATAGATTTTTTAGTAATACTTTTTTAACGTTTCACTAGGCCGCCATCTTGTTCCGGCATATTGGATTTTTATCAAAATATTACCAGGTCATCCCCATATGAGCCTTAATTTTTGTTCAAAATTTGAAATCAATCTGATAAATAATTTTTAAGCTATGCCGCGAACTGACACAGACAGAAAAACCGATAGGTGGACCGACGGAATTGATAAAACATATTTTTTGGCATCTAGGGACGCTAAAGCGCGAAGATATATAAAACCTGCTAGGGTTATCGAAAATATGGTGACGTCTCATCCGTGCAAAGCAAGTGTTTTGTTTGGATATTACCGGTCTTGGGAATCTTCGGTTAATTAGTTGAATGATTTTAACACACTAAAGATAGGAAACTGTAACAGTAAAACGAAATCGACAAATCGGCTTATAGTTGTTTTATCGTTGTAATCACGGTTTAGTTGGTCTGCCTTTAAAGAGTGTAACAGTCATACTACTTAATCCCCCCGGATTATTTCTTCTAGCGCTTCTAAAGTGTAAAGATATTTATGTACATCAAGCCACTTTTTAACAATTTTAACAGTTTCTCTCATATCCAGCTTACTTAAACAGCTAAAGGCAGTAAAGACAATTACAGTATCATGCCTTTTATAGCGATGAATCTAGAGATAATGACACAAAAAATATTGCAATATCTCTAATTAAAAAAATAAAGTCTTTTAAATTTATATGCTCATTAGTTATCTGGTACAATATTTTATCAAAAATAAATGTTGTAAACAAAATAATGCAAAAATCTACCATTGTTTTGCCAGAAGCTGTGCGAATGTTAAAAGATATTAAAATATTTTTAACCAACCGTAGATCTGAAAATGGTTTTACCGAAATACGTAATGAAGCCACAAAAATTGCGGAAGAAATAGACTGCGAAATTTGTTTTCCAGCTGTTGAGTTAGTTAGACCAAGAAAAAAAAAGGTTTTTTTTTATTATGAACACAAAGATGAGCCTATCCAATCTCCAGAGCGAAATTTCAAAGTTAATTTTTATTTTTACATTCTCGACATTGCAAAGTATTGAAGAAGATATTTCTAACAACTTGGATGTAGGCGACTTGATTAGGGAATTTGCTACTAAAAAAGCGAGAAAAGTAGATTTTAGTATTTAAACAAGTTTAATTATTTTTGTTTTTTTTTCCTGAATGTATTTTTATTTTGTTCTTTTATGTATTTGTTAATAAATACTTTGTTATTATACTATTAAATTTGTTATCTGTTTACTGAGCATGATAAATTATGAACTCCTTCCCTACCGACAACCTAATTTTTTTACATTATTGGGGGCGGCAAATTTACTTCTTGCACCCGGGCGGCAGATACGCTAGGCTCGGCCCTGCATATGAGATATTTTACCTTCGATATTCAGTATTATATTATTTGAAAAATAAACACAGGCATCGTAAAGTACTTCAATGTTAACGTATAACTCCATAAATCAAGATCCTGTTAATACTATTATAGGAGAAAATATGTCTAAACATGCGACGAAAGGGAGAACGGTATGTCTAGAATAGAGCGTGTTCATGCGTACGCAAAGTTTTATCCGGGATGTACAGGGTGTCCCATTTTGGGTACTTTTGCGGAATATCTCCGTTATTTTTATAGATAGAAAGTTGCGGTTTTCGCGATAGTGTGCTTCTTTTTCGAAAACTAAAGATGCCGTTAACAAAATTGGGCTAAACTGAAAATGTTGCATTTTCAGACACCCCTCGTATGTAAACTATCAGATACACTTATCGAAAATGTAAAAACTGTTTCTTATATAACTTTTCCCGTAGAACTTAATTCCGCCTTCGGAATTAGTATACAGGGTCAGGTCAAAAAGTTATCGGACCCTACTTTATTTTTTTTAATGGAACACCCTGTATATTTATAGACTATAAAATTTGTTTAAATTTGGACCTGTCTAACTTAACAGTTATAGTTTTAAGAGGACATTTTTAACAATTCAACAAATAATTTTCTAAAATGTCACAATTACAAAATGACAGTGACATAAGCGAAACCTAAGTGGCGAACTAAAAGTTTTAAGTACCATGGCAACTAGAGCTGGTCTAACTCTTAAATCTTTTTGGTGAATATGGGGGTTATTGTTTATGTTTCAGTGTTTCATAATACCGTTTAGGGCTGTCAAACCGCGTTCGGTAAACCGTTTTGATCGGGGAATTTCAATTGTTTTTACCAGATATTTTCAGAGCGAAATTTCTCAGTTAAAGGGCTCCATAAACACTGTGATATTTAAACTGAGTAGCGCCCAAAATTAAGTGTAAGTATTTCTAGCTCACCCCCCATTATTGCCACCTCACGAAGAGCTGCAGTTCGCACAACACCTATTTTAAGGAAAATTTATTTTCTCTACAATAGCACAAGTTTCAGGACCTTGGCTTCAATGCGTGTTTTGAAAGCTAAGCGTTATGCGATTGTAATGATTTCTTGCCTCATTTTTAACTTATAGATTTTCTGAAAAGTAATTCCATTCCAAAAAAACATATTTAAAATATGTTTTTTTTCATTATACAGATCTTGTAGCTTTACTGTACTGGATACAGCCATATGAATGAGGTAAACATGATTTTATTTTTCTCTAGTTTTCCAATAAGTAACATATGAATTTTTGGTATTTCTATAACAGAATTATTAAATTATTTAGGCATATCACCTTACAGAAGTTCAAGACAATAAAATCTTATATATAAAAACAAGAGAATTAGTAACACTACCCAAATAATACCATATTGAAATATGAGAACAAGTCTGAGTGCGGTGTTTCAACTGTGGACTGGTTTATGAAATTTATCCATGCCATACACAGTGAGTTTACATACGTCATAAAGGGTGAATATACAGTTTGTGTATCTAATACAACAAATTTAAAAATATGATAAACCAGGTAATAATTATACCATTTAGAACAAACTGTAATTTAAAGTATTGCAATAGTAAATTGTTATTGCTTTTAACATTGGGTTTGAAAATTAGTGGTCACTGGCAATTTTCGGACACCTACTCTGAAGAAGAATAGCAATTTAGAAAGACCTAACCACACGATGAATAACAGTTAAATGATGGTTTGAAATACCCTTAGTAATCTTTCTTGGTTTATCCGTGAATAAATTGTCTTTTTTGGCGTCTTAGTTCATGGTCGTTATTGCTACTGCGAATTTCCGAGTCATTTATAATTTGTTTTTTTCTTCTGATAGATGAAGTGATTTCACACGATTATTTTTTTTAATTAATTCATTATTCAGTAATTTATTAGTACAATAATTATAAATTAAAATTTTGTAAGCGGGCTTTGACTAGCTTTCCGCATTTTCTTACTGTTTCCTTTGTTACTATCAATTTTTTCCTGAAAATATAAAGTTTTTTTTCGATTTCTTCATTAATGTCATTGATATTCGTACTGTTTTAATTCCAAAACCAAGACGTTAGCTCCATATTTAATTTTTATAATCTACAAATTTTACAACTTTTGTTTCTTTATGTTTTTTCAAAAAATAATCTTCAATATCTAGTCAATATTAGTCCTCGATTCTTGTATGCTCGTGTATAAACTATTTTAATCCACTTAAATTTATAATTTTGTTCAACTTCTTTACATAGGTATCGTCATTCGTAACATCTATATTGAAATCACCTAAATGTATTGAGGTATTATTATTATCAGAACTAATTTCGTATTCTATAATATTGCCATTTGATGATCTGTAATTAAGATCTTATACTTCTTTATTTATTTTAAATCTAAGCGTTAAATACCAGTACTGATACGGCTTCGAACATTCAAAAAAATCTAAAACTTCAATGGATTTTAAAATATTCAGTCGGATCCCTCATATATGAGTAGAATTTGAACTGTATTTGTATAGAGTGTAACTTTTAACCTGGAGCTCTTTACAATTAATTTCATTAGTTACGTGAGTTTTTGAAAAACATACAATAATTGGTTTTTCGTTATTTATAAATAGATCAATTTGATCTTTCGATTTTGAAAATCCGATTGCATTTTAAACTTTAATTATTTCTATATAGTTTAGATATTGTTTGTTGGGAAACAGCCAAAGACCGAAATTAACGTGTATTTCGGGTTTTGGCAGTTTTGAGAGGTTCTGAGTAAAAAATTCTGCCAATGACTGTTTTCTGGATTTGAGAAAGAAAACCACTGTTTATGTTATATTATTTCTCAAAATTTCCATTACATTTCTGACGTCAAGAAGAAAATCACCCCCGTCGGGTTAATCCGCATCCTATCAATCATATTCAACCCATCCACCTGACTGAAAAAAGAAGTACAAGAGAAACATAATCCGGCGAAATATAATTCTCTTGTCGGCACCGTGCTCACCAGTTCTATCTCGGCCTGTGTTCCGTTGGAACGCGCACTTTCGTTTTCGCGGCCCGATCCGACACGTGATCTTCACGAACTAGTGCGATTGGCGATTTTGCACCCTTTAATTGGCTTATTTACAACAAACAAAAGGTAACCTTGGAACTGTCAGAATTTTTGTGATTTTGTTTTATTTTGTACCTATCTATTTTACTCTCGCTTAATACAGTTAACAGAAAAGACATGTACTAAAACTTGAAACATTGCCTGTTGCATTTAATTTTTATTTTCATATTATACTAATAATTTTAAAAATTAAATATAAAATTCGTTAAAAAGAAAGACACAGTGTAATTTTTGCTACTTTCTTATATGCCAGTATGTTATTTTGATTTATTTTGTATCTTGGCAAATTTTTTTCGTCAAAATAATTGTTTTTCTTACAAAAAGGTATTGTTTTACCAATTAGTTAGCAACAGCCTTGGTTTACAGGTACACAACTTTATGATAAAATTTTAATTTGTTCTTATTTTAGATTACCATAAAAAATCTTTAAATACTGGCTTTTACAATATGAACAAACTGAATAAAATCTGACATTACTAATGGATTGCAAATCAATACATACATAGTAACTTTATTCCTGTCTTTTTTTTGACTCAATATGAGAGTTGGATTTATTATGGTGTTATGACAAATTTAACTTGCTATAGTACTGTCCATTCTTTTATTACGTAAGTGTTTGTTGAGGAAAAAAATATAAGAAAAAAACAGTTTTAAAAATACGCCTTTATTTAAGAAAATGTTCTAAAAAGAATATAATAAAAATTTACCTGTAAATATGAACAAATTACATCAAAGTTGTAGTATAAACGTTCGGTTATTACTGATAAAAGCTTGTCGCCAGGGATATCATTCAATCATACTAATATAACAACTAACTTTTGTTATTTAAGGTCATTTATAATCACCGCGTATTTGCAATATGACTTTGATATAACAATTTTATGTTATGTACCGGGTGACAAGTTATAAAGTAACACCCCTTTAACTTTTTTACTATTTATCGCACATAAGAAACAAAAATACTACCCTATAGGAAATTTTTCGTAGATTCGAAATTCGCACGCGAGATTTTTTTTTAAAAATAGAATATGCAGGGTAGAGCGAAAAGCATACTTTTTTTAAAATGGAACGCCCTGTATTTACTGGTGTTGGAAAGATCATTAAAACAGCTTTGCAAAAATACCCCATTTGATATCATTATCTTCAAAAGTTTTTAAAATATACGCATTTAAAGCTAAAAATAATCGATTTTTTATTACTTACGGATATAGCAAAAAAAACAAAGAAATATTCAACGAAAATATTTTTTATTCATAAAATTAAGTAATAAAGTGAAATAAAAACTTAAATTAATCCCTATGAATATTTCCGCCCTTGTTACGTATGCATTCTTCTTAATAAATAGTTAACAAGTGACGGTTTATTGCAATTTCTATAAAATGTTTGTTCGCTCCGTTGTTTAGAATTTCCACTTCTTGTCTGAGTTTTTAAGATACCCCCATAGAAAATTATCAATGGGCATCAGTCGGGGCTGTTGGCTGGCTAAGGAATTGTTCCGTACCCCCATCCATCATAATTGGCATGTAAATAATTTCGCACTTGTAGGGTTGCGTGAGGAGGGGTGCCATCGTGGTGAAAAATTATTCTACGACGGTATCTCTCAGGTAGATCTTCTACTGATTAGGCAATATACTTCCCCGGTCTGGTTATGATCCTATAATTCTACCACCAAGTATTCCACACCACACATTTACTGTTACCCTTTCTTGAAACTTAACTTGTCTTATAGATTATCAATTCTCTTTTGCCGGTTTGGTAAACCACTTATGGAAAAGCTGGATTCATCAGTCATAGTATATTTTTGAAAAAATCTCAATCATTTTGAAGTCTGTTTAGCATGAAATTACAAAATTGGAGCCTCTGATATTTATGCTGCTGAGAGTTTTTTGGACTTTGTGAAATATGTAGGTATTGAATTTATATTGCTTTAACACTACACGCACACTTTTGCGTGAAAATCCTCTTCTTTGGTCAAAACGTTCTGGAAGGTCTTGGGATCCTAGTCTTACTGATCTTCTGGGATGTATAACAAAAGGATATCTAGTTTGTTCTCGTCATGGTCACAGTTTCTATTTATTCTTCTTTTTCCTTGCAAATTTGCAATTCTTGTAAGATGAGAATGAATGCTTTTGATGGTTTTAAAATATTTTCATTGGGATGTTTTTCTTGGTAGGCGGGTCTGGTTGCGGCTATATTTTGGTTATTTTCAAAAAATAAAGGAAGTATTTCTTGTTTCTTGTTGTTACTAACCAAATCACTAAGTAACTGTATATTAAGCGATATACACAAAAATGTCTTATGTCATTGTTTTTGATTTCCAAAGCCTACTTTTTTGTTAGAAGTAAATTAATTAATAAACACATCTTTTTAGTTTTAAATGCGAATGTTTCAAAAACTATATTAAATGGGCATTTTTAAAAAGCTTATAAGGGTCTCTCCAACACCAGTAAAATATACTGAGTGTTCCATTTAAAAAAGTATACTTTTCGCTCCGTCCTGTATATTTTAATCTTTAAAAAATCCTAGTGCGGATTTGAAATCTACGAGAAATTTTCTATAAATTGGTATTTTTGTTTCTTACGTGCAATAAATAGTAAAAAAGGTTAAGGGCGGTGTTACTTTATAAAGTCACGCGCTACAGGATGCCCCATTTTCGATACTTTTGCAGAGTATCTCAGTTATTATTGAAGATAGAGGTATGCGGTTTTCGCGACACTAGCTACTTTTTCGTGAAACGAAAGATGCCGTAAAAAATGTGCATGGCCGTGAAATACAGGGCGAAATTGTAAATTTGCACTTTCCAGGCCCCCTTCGTATCTTAGTTGTATAATGAAATAGTAAAACCGGATTATTATAGAGTTTTTTACGTAGAATGTAATGGCGTAGTTAGTTTTTTTCTAGGGGCCTCAAATATTGAGGTACTTTTTATTTCTTTTCTTCTAAAGTCGCTAAAAGCACATCTATTCCGTTTTTCAAAAATGCATATCACTTAATATTTATTTTTAATAATAACCCCGTAATTCGGAATTATTAATAAAATAATAATAATTTTACAAGTTGGTTATGGTTATAATAATTTAAAGTTAAGTTAAAATATTTTTTAAAAAATCCTCTTATTTAAGCAATAGTTGCCTCGAATGAAATATTTAGACAATTTTGTAATTCTTTTTAATGCATTCAGAATAAATATTGAACGAAGTTGCAAAAACTGAAAAGCCAAATGTGTAGCTTCACTAAGTTTTTCTACAGAACGATGGCGAGTCTTGTAAATCTTTTTTTGCAAAAAAAAAACATAAAAAGCCTTAGACAGAAAGATCTGGTTATCGTGCTGGCCATCTTATCGGTCCATGAGTGAAGGATGCATAATGTGGTCAGTGGGAGTTGTGACTAAGTGCTCCATCTTGTTGAAAGTAGATGTTTTTTCATTGATTTAAAGGTACGTTGTCAAGTAAATCAGGTACAACATCTTAAAGAATTCCTAAATAGTGATTCTCTGTCATACTTCCTTCATACTATTTGTCTTCTTAAAATAAAACATGCCACACTGAAACCAACCGTCCTTGTTGTTCCCGTTCAAAAATGACATGATGGTTTTCTTGGAACCAATTTTGAATGATATTGCGGTTAAAGATCAGAACTGGAAAAATGGTCTTCATCGGATCATATTATTGATCTTACAAAGTTAATTGTTTCGAATTTGTTCAATGTACCAATACCGGTCCGTATCGCCAGGATTAAATTCTGTATAGGCAACTTAAAATACATTTCGGTTAAAAACGCGTTCAAAAAGGTTCACGTGCTACAAAAATTCATAGACATGAGTGCGATTTAACATTTCAAAATTTGCAGTTATATGTAGGCAACGGACCAATGTAAGGCGGTACACAGCCATTTTGTGGATAAAGAATTATAATTTGCGTCAAAAAATGGTCGAAAATGGACTACTTTGCTCAACAAACAAACAAAATTTTATCATTTTAAATTTAATTTTTTCACTATAAATATCTCCCTATTAAAATCACATTGAAGGTAATACATTTCTTATAGTTTTAACATAATATTGCAACGACGCCGGCGGACGGCTTGCAAATGATCCGTAATGCTGCGTGCAGTAACCCCTTAATTTGGGTAGTTAGGTTTGTGTCCAGGTTTCAATGGTTTTTATGTTTTGTTCAGTGGCGGCTCGTGGTCAACTTTTCAGGGGAGTCAATACATATAAACCACAAAGAGTCATCTGAAAAAATCAGACACACGAATCAATAAAATGTCTTTGTTACTTCGCAACCGCATGTCCAGGCACATAAATCGTACATATTTCTTCGAAAATAACGATTTACTTCTTTGTTTTGGTCTTTACTTGTTTGCTAAATTTTAAATTTCGGCAAAGCTCGACTACAGATCTTAAATTCGAGTCGTTTCTCAAAGTTCAGCTCGCCAAAATAAAACGGATTATAAAGTCTAAAACACTGTGGTTACCTTTCTTTAAAACATTAATTTAAACCACAAAGCAACAAATAAAATGTAAAGTGTTCAAAATAAAATCTATAAAAATACGTAATCGTAACAACAACCTATGACACGATCCACATTAAACACATCAACTGACAAAAATATTTAAGTTTCCTCAGCGCTGCTGTTGACCGAAACTTTGTCAACGTAAGCCGTATATTACCTATGCGCCTCTATGCGAATTTGATCGGAAACACTCGGAGAAAAACTCGCCTCCGTTTATAACCACGAGGTCAACGCGGGCCACCAGCCGTGATCGATTCCAAATGAAACGAAACATCTCCCGGATCGCGGTGCGAGGCATCGATAGTGTGTCACGGAATGAAGAGAACGGTCAACGAGTTTATACGCTTAGAATATTAGGGAGAATTTCCAAATTTAAAAAAAATTGTAAAAATATAAATTATGTATTATTTTATTTATTTGTTTCTGTTTGGAACTATTTATTGGGGGGTCATTGACCATTTGACCTCATGTAGGAGCCGCCACTGGTTTTGTTGTGCTACTTTGTTGCTGGATTGCTATACAACTTTGTATAATTTGTCAAATAAAATATGATGGTTTTGATATCGTGATGAAGATCACTTATGTATATAGATGTCAGTCAGACATATGATCAAGATAACCATTATGGTCATATTGGTCATTTTGTCATAATAATTGTGTCAGTCTGGTTTTTTCAAATATTTGCTAAAACGTAAAAATTGTTTTAAAAAATTAATAACTAACAACTTAGGACTCATTAAACATAATTCAGAAGATTAATTTGGATTTTCATTAAATAAAATAAATGTCATATTTTTCGTAATTTTCATAGATTCTGATATTATCTAAGCCATTATCTGAGCAATAAAATATAAAGCACTGCACAACTATTATATTCCCACATAAGTTTAAAATGAAGGCAGAAATAGTTGTCATCAAAAGCTTTTGTTTTCCACTGCGTATCTACAACCACACCCAACTTGTAATTATTTTGTTAATAATTCCAAATTGTGAGCTTATTATTTAAATTAAAAATTACTGAAGAGCTTGAAAAGATGGGCCTTTAGCTGCTTGAAAATATACAGGGTGTTCCATTTAAAAAAATAAAAGTTTAATCTGGAACTCAATATTTGAAGCCCTCAGAAAAAACTAACCAAGCCATTGCACTCTACGTAAAAAACTCTATAATAATCCGTTTTTACATTTTCATTAGCTTGTATTATAACTAAGATACGAAGGGTACCAGGAAGACACAAATTTTGTTTACGTCTTTCATTTCACGAAAAAGTAGCACACTGCCGCGAAAAAATCACATCATCCCTCTATCTTCAATAATAACTGAAATACCTACCCTGCAAAAGTATCGAAGATGGACACCCTGTACAGGGTTGTCCAATAGCAGAGGTTGTCGGCTGTTGCTCGGGAACCGTTAATAACAGAACTTAAGAAAAACAAAATTTATAGGTAAATCGGCCAAGAGAGATCACTGCAAATTATTTTTATGATCGAAAGTTAGCCGCCAGCAACACAAAAGTATAAATGCCATTTTTTTCTTAAATTTCGCTAATTGGAGTATGTTTAAAATATAAGCATTATATTATTCGACTAGTTACGCACCTTTTTGTTTCAGAGCACTTTTGTCTATTTTCAAAAATAAAGTGTTGGGGAAGGTCAAACATTTTTACTTTCAAATGTAGATATCTCTTATTTGGATGAACCAATTTTTTTGCTCTAGTCATAGAGCTATAAAGTGTACCGTAGTAACTATGTTAGTGGTCACTAGATGGCGTTTTTTTCGGAATTCTCCAAATAATGCCGATTTTCTCAAAAAAATCAAATGGTACGTTTTGACTTTTATACCACTGTTTATTTAGTAGATATGAAGGGCATTGAATAGGGAATTAAAAAAATCCAGGTCCGCATTTAAATTAAGAAAATTGGTGATGGTGTCTCGAATCCGAAACGTCGGATTGGAAAATCAACCTTGCCGTTTTGTAGAGGAGAAAAAGTGACGTGGCATCGATTGGACTGCAGCCTCCACTTTTACTATAGAGATACTTGTTTCACTGAAGCAAGGTGGTTTAATATTTTTGTCCAAAACGAGTCCTGCCCTGCCCTAGCTTTAACTATTTTATTGCGAAGAGTATGTAACTGAATTTTAGTATTTTTTATTTTGTTCTTTACGGTTATGCAAGATTACTAAAGTTTCTATTGAAGCCTTGTTTTTTCCAGTTTTTCGATTTCCCTAAAATTTTAGTATTAATTGAAATGAGAAATGAAAATAATTCCACAAAAAAGCACTTTTTTTCGACACCAAGTTGAAAAAAATCAGTTCATCCAAAACAGAAAAATCAACATTTGAAATTAAAAATATTTGACCTTCCCCTACCACTCTATTTTCGAAAATAGACAAAATTAGTATCAAGCAAAAAGTGCGTATTTGTTTAAGGAATATAATGTTTATATTTTCAACATTTGGGAAATTTAAAAGAAAATTGACATTTACACTTTTGTGTTGCTGTTACCCCTAGCGGCCAGCTTTCGAATTTGAAAATATTTTGCAGCGATTTCTCTTGGTCGATTTACGATTTTTTTCCTTAAGTCATTATCGGTTCCCTATCTACAACCGAGGTCCTCTATTACTGGACCACCCTGTACATATGTGCATATTTACTAATAAATTTTTAATTTTTTTAATTTTAATGTATTTTCTTAAATAAAAGATTGTGTTTAAAAATATTTTTCACTTACTTTAACTCTACCTTCTCGGTTTTGTCAATTGTATGAAAACCATTTAGGCAATCATCATATTGAAAGTCGTCATCATCATAAAGATTATAATATAATAACCTATTATTTGGTAATAATATGCATACAATGTACAAAACTTTAAAGATGTGAAAAAGTGAAACAAGATTGGATGTAAATATTTTTTTAAATCAAAGTTACGGTTAATATCAAGGTCGGGGTTAGGACCAAAATAAGGGTTAATGTCAAAGTGGCTAATTAATATATTTTCATTGGAACTATGTATATGTACAAAATTTTAAAGCAGTTGCTGAAGAGAAAATTAATTACTTAATTATTAAAGTTACGGTCAAGAGAAGAGAATTATTGTATTATTATTGTACCTAATTATGTGTACAAAATTTTAAAACAACAGGTCAGACAAAAGTCGTTTAAAATTAATTTAAAAATAGAATTAAAACCATGAACTTTTTATATTTTTATTGGATGTCGTATTCAGAAATATAAGTCCTATCAAATTATATTAACTTAGTTCGTTGGTCCTTTGAAGCGGTTCAGTATTAACGTGAAACATTATCAAGGTCCTGGTCAAGGTCACTGTATTGTTAAAGGTTTTGCACAAAATTTTAAAGCAATGGGTTCAAATTGTTAAGTAGTAAATATTTTCAAGGATAAAACAAGTTGATGTAATAGAGAATGTCGAAATGTTCTTCGAGATATCTGACAAGATAAATCCTGCATGGTCTGCAGATTCGTCATGGGCAATATCACATTTTGCTTATAACATTTTCGAGGTTATTGTAAGAGTTTTTAGGGCTATTGGTGTAGTTAACTGTTAGACTAATGGTAAATAAAATGCACTCACTGGGAGATTGTGTGTCCCAAAAGAAGGAGGTCAGGGGAAATCCGAGGAAATACAGGAGATTTAGAGAAGATAACTAACATGCACTTTAATATTTCTAACGAAAAAAGATACGCCACTGCATTTTTTTCTATAATAAAAATTTCTTTCGTAATCTCCTTTTATCTTTTAATAAAAATGACATCTTGACTTTTTTCTGAACGATGTATGGTTTTGACTCATCTTTTATTCTTATTTTAATTTATTTAATAGCGAGTAAACTTAGATTTTTGAAATAAATTTATGAATTAGACTTTTAATTTAATTAATTTTTATGAACAAGTTAGAATGTTACTTTGACTTTTTTCGCTCGAAGAAGATTTGATAGTCAATCATATTTACAATTTCTTCAAGAAGAACTGCCGCTACTATTTAAAGATGTTCCTCTTTTATTAAGAAACCAGATGTGGCTAATGCACAATGGAGCACCTCCACATTTTAGCATAGGAGTGCATGAATAAAACTATACCTATCACAATTGTTGGATAGGTCGAAGAGGAACTCAGTCATGGCAGTCTAGATCTCCAGATCTAAATAGTTTAGACTACTTTTTCTGGGGACACCTAAAAAGTTTAGTTTAAGCACTGCCGACCCAAACTGAAGAAGAGTTATGAAATCGTCTAATAGCATCCTGCCAGGCCATAACAAACACTGCGGGAGTCTTTGAAAATGTACATCAGTCCATGCGTAGAAGAGTTGATGCTTACATACGTGTATGTGGAGGACACTTCCAACAATGTCTGTAAATAATCTGTGTGTTTTTTGTTTGTTCGTACTTTCTTGTAATTTTAAATTGTATACGTTTTTTATTAAAATTGAAGTTCATTTGATTTGGAATTTTACTCGAAAACGAACCTTCAAGCAAAAAAGGCCATAGTAACTTTCAACTTGTTCATAAAAATTAACTAAATTAAAAATATAATTAATAAATTTATTTAAAAAATCTAAGCTTCCTCGATATTAAATAAGTTAAAATATGAATAAAAGATGTGTCAAGATGTGTTATTTATCAAAAACCGTTCATCGTTCAGAAAAATGTCTAGAGGTCATTTTTATTAAAATATAATAAGAAATTACGAAAGTATTTTTATTATGGAAAAATGCAGTGGCGTATATTTTTCGATTAAAAATATTAAAGGGCATGCTAGAGAGGGCGCCACTGAGGGTCTTTTAAAAAAAATTATCTTAAAGAATGTACTTTTATACGTGCTTATGACCTACCAATATTAAAAGAAATATCAAAAGACGTTAGGAAAATATTGGGTAAAAACGATTTTTTTCTTAAAATTTTAACACCCTGTATCTCGGAAAGCAGGCATTTTAGGACCCATGTTTATTTAAACTTCAAACCTTAAAATAATCCGAAGAATTACCTCCTTCAATATCGGCATTTAATTAATAAACACCCTTATAAACATATGTCCGCAAGGCCTTCTTTCTTGAGATATAGGGTGTCAGTTTTTTTCTTGACCCTCGTATATTTTTAGAGATATATCATTCAAATTTAGCACACAGGATATCGGGGTTAATTTCTACAAAATGGATATAACACATTTTAGAAAAATTTACCAGGTTTTACCCCCCCACCCCAAAAAAAATTTGCTGCTACGTCATTTACCATTTTCACAATAAATCATGATTCCCTATTCTGTTCTGTAACTTTTTCGTTTCTTTGATAATTTTGATATTTTACCCCGTTTAGAAAAAAATGTGTCATGCATTCATGTATAGTCTTCGCATATGGAACACAAGAAAAATGATAAAATTGTAATGTTAATGCATAATAACCTTGAAATTAGATAGGCATGAATGGACATTTTGCTGAATAATTTCTAAACGGTTCAAAATACCAAAAACAAAAATCCCGGAGACCAAAAAATAACAGAACAGAATGAGGAATTTAAATTTATTATAAAAATGGCCAGTAACACCGCAGTAAAAATTTGAGGTGAGGGCAAAAGTGGTCGTAACCTCGGAAAAAATAACACCCTGCAGATATTTTTGTTATTTATTATAGCCGTTTCGTAGATATTGTTCACATAATACTGGGTGCCAAATTTGAATTATTTATCTCTAAAAAATAAAAATTTACGAAGTTAATGAAAAAAAATAAATATATAATAATATTTTAACACCCTGTATCTCAAAAGAGGCCTTGCGGATTCGTCTTAATGTGCACTTTTAGTCCTAAAATGAGACAAAATGATGTCATCCATCATTGTTAGCCGTCAATTAAAAAACACCTTGTATAAAAATCAATTCTCAAGTTGTGGCATATAATAATGCTGTTTCACAAAATCCATTTTTAAAAATTTTTAGTTTTTGGAAATCACGTATTTACCCATCCTGTATAACGCTTCAGTAAAAATTTAAAAAAATAAAAACTAAATTAAAACCCAGTCTTCAGGATAAAGTAAAATGAGAGATAATTATTGTTACCACCTTGGTCTCTTCTTTTGTATTGTTTTTCTTTATTTTGTTATTTTATAAGAAGTCGTAGAAATTTTGATCTCTCAGGTATATCAGCTTACGCCTAGGTTTATACTCATGAAACACAGACCAAATTTAAATTACATAACATAGGCCACATAGCTTCCATTAGAAGCATTCTAATAGAAAAAAACTGTGGTCCGCAAATGAAAATACTAGTTTTCGAAAAGCGAATAGAAGCTTTCTATTTGCTTCCCGGCTTAAATGGTTACGGTATCTTGCAAAGTCAAAAAATCCTACAATTAGTTCTTTGTCTTTCATTTTTGTATTACGAACCAAATCCAACTTTTTTTAAAGAACCAGCAGTTCAACGCAATCACGAAAATTATACCCTTATACCTTAACATCGACCCGAGAAACACCACGATACACAAGCTTAACGGTATGTTCTGGGAAGTTTAATTCGTATTAGGTAATGCTAAATATATAGGAAATATTGTTTTGCTCTTTTTTATGTTCGATTCAGGTGAAATTTGGCATATGTACAGAGTTTGCGAGAAATCAGTACAATTTTACACTATCGTATGTAAAAAATTGATGATGGCAGCTCTAATATATTAGTTGTTTTGTTTTTTGTAGTCCGATTCGACTAAAAAGAAACAAAACCTTCAAAAAAATCGTGCCAACAGGTACTGCGATGAGCTTAATTTGCAACAGTTTTTGAAAAAAAAAAAGAAAACGTCATAACGTCAAAGTTCGAGGGGTCTTAAATCTTAACAGTGCCGGGATAATTCTTTAGTAAAAATCCTTCACTTTTATGCATAAAAGTGGTTAATTTCTTAATAATAAATCATTTCTACCTATCTATAATATAGTATTATATTATAAATATATATATAGTGTATAACTATTTGTAGAAAAAAAATTTTTTTTTTAAAACCTAAAGTTTAAACCTAGTCTGTCCGAGGATTCACGATTATCAAATATCCTTTCTTTTCTCCTATTGAACGCCCATTAGCCCCCCTCCCCACACCAGCGGATAGCTTAGCCAATTTGATTCACACAAGTCTAGTTTGATCGAACTATTATTCTTACAAATAAGAAACGACAAGTTTTTACCACATATGGCTCGTCGGTTTGTGGACATCATCAAAATCCCTACGGATGAAATTGGTCCAATTTATCCGCTGGAAACTTAACGCCACGACTTTCTTGACGTCTAGTTTGTAGTTAAGATAAATGCGTCCTGCAGACTTCTCCTGTGACAAGCTTCCCGTAGTAACACCCAGTATGCAGACTCCCATTGGATTATATGGAAGTTGTTCTCTTTGTTCCTTGCCGCTTCGCTTTAGTGGGCATGCTGTTTTAATGTAAGTTTCCGGAACGGAAGCAATTCTTTTCTCTTCCTTTCTCGCCGTTTTTTTCTCATTGGGTGTATAGTTTTATTATCCAATGATCTAATTATAATCTAAGACCTCCCCTCTAGTATACAGACATTAATTTAAGTAACAAGAAGATTACATTATTAACAGTGATTTATCAACATATACATTTTGTGTGGATATTTATTTATTTCACGTTATACCAGTGTCATAACAAAAATACTGTGATCCCGGTCACTAACATATCTTACAAGTTAAAAAATATACACAAAGTCTAGGTCTCAGTCAAAAATAAGTTTATAAATTAAGAATAGGTTACATCTTTCGCCCTCACGGGCATCATCAGACCTAGAATGAATATATATTACAACGGAAAATACAATTGTATAATATATACCTTTACCATAAACAAATCACATTTTACAAAGTACTTAAAACAAACATAACCAAACAATGAAATACGAAACAAGGCTACGCTTGGGTCACCAATCAGAGACGTCGATGTACATTTTTTGATGAGGGGTGATAGGTCAAAACGAAAAAAGAAGAGATTGTTCAAGATGAACTTGACTAACTGTCGTAAAGTACATGGTACATTAATAAAAAGAAGAAGAGTTAGTGAATTAGTTAATTCTTCTTCTTTTTATTAATGTAGCATGTACTTTACGACAGTCAAGTTCATCTTGAACAGTCTCTTCTTTTTTCGTTTTGACCTATCACCTCTCATCAAAAAATGTACATCGACGTATTTAACTGTTTGGTTATGTTTGTTTTATGTACTTTGTAAAATGTGATTTGTTTATGGTAAAGTTATATATTATTCAATTGTATTTTCCGTTGTAATGTATATTCATTTTAGGTCTGATGATGCCCGTTAGGGTGAAACATGTAACCTATTCTTAATTTAGAAACTAATTTTTGACTGCGACCTAGACTTTGTGTATATTTTTTAATTTGTTCATTACCAGGTTACTTTGAGATAATATGGACCCTTTCTTCACTTTTAAAGCATATCTTGCAATGCCGCAGGCGCAAGGGCACATTTTAGTGAAACGACGACCTCTATTTCGTTCTCTTTAGATCCCATCAGGATGCCATATATTAATGAGCCCCGGGTAGGGCAAGGGTACAAAGTGAAATCATAGAAACAACTACCCTACTATCTAATATCATTACCGGCATTGAATTTCTCTGTTGTAACTTTCGTTGAGGGCAATTTCTTTTTAATTTTCATTGCACCAACATCATATCTGGGCATGTACCAATTTGTGTTTATCATTTCCTCACATTCTGGTTTTCAAGTAGGGTTTGATCTAAACAAAATTAATTTTAATATTTTATTACTGGCTGCATATTTGTTAAGGAAAAATTTGGGAAGAGATTTTATACATTTTTAGAAATTTTTATCAAAAAATGTTGAGTTGAATTGATTACGACTATATTTTTTCCCACTCTAATGTAGCTGAGAAGACTGTTAATTGATACTTTAAAACAATATATCTCCTTTTCCTCGCAATTTACAATACAGTATATATATATATATATATATATATATATATATATATATATATATATATATATATATATATATATATATATATATATATATATATATATATATACATATACATATATTTTTTTTTGTTTTTCAGTAGTATTAGCATGGCAACAACGAACGGATCGAGCTGTAACTCTAGTCAGAATCACACTACCAAAAAAAATAAATGCAATCAAGTGATACAAAGAACATGGGACCATTTGGAGGATGTTGAAGCACCAGGCACTCCGAAAACACCTAGAACATCTACGACCCCAGGCAAGTTCTGTGCAGTATTTCTAATTTTCTGTAGAAAAGCTCTTCTACGTTTTGTGTTTGTATATTGTTTTTGTGTATTTATTGCCAATCAGCTTCAAAACTACAAGTATTTTTTTTAATTCAAACTGAGATTTTGGAAGCCAAAAAGAATGTTAGTATACACTATGTCCCAATAATTGATAGGGAATGTACTGTCATCTCGGAAACTATCGAAGATAAAGAAAAAGCGAAAAAAGTTTCACAAATCCATAAAAACATTTCTAAAACAACTTTTTGTGCGGGATTTGTTTGTCTATTCAGGTTTAGTAACAACGTTTCGGTTTGGTGAAATCACCATCAATTTTGTTTATCTTAAGACCTTAGATTTTACATTATTTGACAAGAATATTTCTTTAGCTTTTTAACAGTGTATCTCACATTGCCAAAAAAATACAAATTTGGTCACAAAAAATGATTTTTTTATTTCTAGTGTCTTCCGTTTTTATCAACACATTTTTGATATTTTTCCAAAAAATGTATATCGGTTTAGCCTACCTTAAATTTGTCTGGATCTTTCTTTAAATATTTCTCTTGTTTAGTGCGGTTTGAACAGCGTCTTTGACATACCCTTATATAGATAATAACAAACGTAAAAAATCTATTAAAAACAAGCTTTTATTTACAAACTATTGAGCTAAAAGTAAAACATAATGTTTAAGTATATAAAGAAATAGTGAAGCTACAGAAAAACTCCACTTCCACTGAGAACTTTTAAAAATTTGAATATTTTTTACAAGCTTGAGATCTTTAAAAAAATAGTCAAATTTTTATAAAAGTTCTCAGTTTTTCTATAGCTTTACTATTTAACTTCACATAATAAAAATTATTTTTTACTTTTTAGCCCAATAGTTTATAAATAAATGCTTTTCTTTTTAAGATTTGTTACGTTCATTTTATTTTGTACATTTTAGCATTATTTATGAGATATTCACTATTTTTTTACTCAATGGTAATTTATTATTACATTGTCACCGAAGTTACATAGACGTGTCAAATTTTAGCGCAATCCGATGCCAACAAGTGCTTAGAAAATGGATTACAAGTTTAAAACCGGAAAGACAGTATGTGAAGAAAGCAAGTTAAATAAAAGCCAGTGGCGACTCTTCCATAGGGTCATTTGGTCAATGACCCCTCACAAATATTTCAGAAAATAAATTATTCGTTTGACCGTCCCTCCTAATAGTTGAAATAAAACGCGAACCTTGGGAAAAGTTAATAAAGTCCGGATTGCCCTGATTACTTTAAAGCTTGACGAGAGTACCCGAAGACTTCACAGCTACCGAGCGGCAGCCGAACGTGATAGCAAATGGAATATGGAATCGCGATTTGGGTCATCAGCCGGTCTCTTCTCATAATTCGATTGATCGGTCGCGGCATCACGTCGGCATGCGGAAGGTCAGTTGTTCAGAGGTCGCGCGGTCGATATTCTAACTCGATACTGTTTCGGACTTTTTTTATCGATGAAAATTGATTTATAGACTGTTTTTTGTAATATATATTTTTTTATTTTTATGATCCATGTGTGAGTTGCAAATATACAGGAAATAAAATGTTGGTAGTGACTAGTGAAAAAAATAAACAACTAAAAAGTGCTTACGAATTTATTTTTGCAAAAATAACCAATTTCAAGGTGGTCATGTTTGAGTTGTGAATGTAGATGAAATAAAATGTCGGTAGTGCAAAAAATTAAACAACTAAAGAGTGCTAATGAACATAATTTTGAGAAAATAACCGAATTCAAGGTAAGTGGTCGCAATTTGCCAGAACCAGTATACGACAAACTAGTAAAGACAAAGAAAAAGAGGTTCATCGAAACTTTCACAAAAGTATGTACGATTTAGCTGGAAATATGTGGTTGTGAAGTCTCTAACTCATTTTACTGTTATGTTTGTTTGTTGTTTTCTAAAGACTCGTCGGACTCATTATAGTGCAAAACCGGTGTTAAAGACTTAAAACACTTAAAAGAAAAAATAAAAAAACATGCGTTTTCTGCCGATCAGATGATATGTTCGGTGAACTATGCTACGGTCGGAAGTGCTATACTCGCACTCAGCTAGATACAGCTTATAGAAAATCCCTTAGAGATTTTAATGAAAGTGTATCCAAAAATCGTTATATTTTAAACAAAATTATAGATTGTGTAAAATTTTGTGGGGCATTCGAGCTGGCACTACGTGGCCATGATGAAACGGCTTTGTCTGAAAATCCACGGGTTTTTCGAGGGCTTATAAATTTTTTTGGGAAGTTGGGCCAAGATAGACTATCCGCTTTAGCAGTGTATCGAGAAATCGTTTATAAAAGGAATGTGCGTGCAATTTTAACGAACGTGTCATTTAGCATGTTTCCAATTCTAAAGAACGAAGAGTAGACCTGAACTTCAAGAGAATTTGAAGCTCAATTTAAAGATATTTATTGTTATTTTAAGTATGCCTATTTTTAAATTTGTTATTGACCTCCTAATATAATTCACCACGAGCCGCCACTGATAAAAACACGTAAAAATCTAAGGGCGTGATGACAGGATACCGATCTGGTCAAAGGACCACAGAAATTTCTGAACCACTGTGGTATTATCAGCCATTCAGCCGTCTTGTTGAACCAAACCTTTTATTTATTTATTTATTTATTTATTTATTATACGATTGTATCTTTTTTCTATATAGAATGAAAAATGTGAAAAAAAATTTACATGTATAAAATTTAAATATACAACAATTTTTAAACATATCTCAAACAGCAAACTGAAGTAAAAATCTGTAAAACTATCATTATATATATATATATATATATATATATATATATATATATATATATATATATATATATATTGTTAAAAAAATCGCCTCAGGCTGGTTTTAAGGATATATAACAAACACAAAAAAAATGTATGTCAAGGTATTCATTAACATAAGAAACTAGTCTCGACATCAATATGTTCTGAGAATGGTTCGTTTTATACTTTCCGGAATGGCAGGTTAATCAATAACAACATTTAATATTTTAAAAATAAACCACATATGAAGATATTTCCTTCGGTTTACTAAGGTTTTCCAACTGCACCTCCTCTTGACCCATTCTATATTTAAGATATTTCAAAAACCTCTTCTGCACTAACTCGATGCAATTTTTAAGAATTTCAAAATACAGGTTCCAGATTGTAGAACTATATTTTAATTTATTTAAGTTATTTATGTCACACCACTCTATTAAAGTATTAATATCCTTTTGAAGCATTTCGCATAAACTAAATTAGAATCAAGACGCGTACCTATATTGTTTATCAAAACTAACCTAACCTAACCTAGATGCGATTTCTGAGGTAAATTCGAAATCACGTTAAAACTATCTGACACATATCCATTAACTCTGGCGGGGTTCGCTTCCTCAAATAAGATGTTAACCACGACAAAAATGCCCCAGAAATGCCCAAATTTTCTTGCTTTTGTAGCAATACACTTTGATCTAAAAGATCAAAAGCCTTACCGATGTCTGTTTATATTGAATGTACTTCTTAACCATCATTTGATGCCTTAGCTATGAAATTGGTATAAAAAAAGATTTGTCACTGCGAACGTCCATTCACAATGCCATGCTGATTCTCGACAATGGCATTCCTAAAGCAACCCTCTATCAGTGGCAGAATCATCTTCTCCAACACTTTAGGCGTGGCAGACTGAAGGCAAACAGGCGCGTAATTCTTGATGTCACTAGTATTTACATTCTTAAAAATAGGTGTCACAAAAGAATGTTTCTGTTTATCTGGAAATACATCCTGGAATAGAGATTTATTAAAAATATAAAGCAGAGGTTGATACAACGACACAGCACATTCGCTCAACAAGTTTAATAAGCTTTCAAATTAAAGTTAAATTCAACTACATATATTCCATCTAACGGATTTCTCCTCAATGACCTGTTTCTTATTAATATCAATACCTGCCGCAGTGCTATTAAAATTTGTATATACAGAACTGAAATGTGACGCAAACAGCTCTGCTACCTGCATTCCTCCTTCCACCGATTTTCAAGAAACGTTTATTGTATTACTGCTGCTCGTTCTATTTTAAACATATTTCCAAAATTTCCGAACATTCTGATCTAGTTGCTGTTCCACTCTAGACACATAATAACAATAACATACTTCTGGTAATTCTTTACATTACCTTTCTAAGTAGTTAGAAATGACATAATGATGATGATTGTTGATGGTTTCCATGTTCTTTTATGAATAGAAAACTTGATTTTCTGATATAGAAGTTTGCCACAAACAAATCTATAAGTTCAGTAATATTTTGCAAACAGTAAAAAAACTTCTTCATTACAATAAAGTAAATAGTTATTTAGACCACCATAATATGCTTTTTTTAAATTATATCGGAATTCATTAATTACAATTATATGCTTACAATCTAAAAACACTATACACTCAGGTGGAGGTTAGTAGTCATCACATTTGGTTAAAAGATATCATTTGGAAATACAACATTTCACATAAGTCTAAAATTGAATTATGTACATTAACTACGTGATTTAATTGGGTTAAACTTAATAAAAAAAATACAAAGTAATATTTCTACATCACTTCTGGCTTTCTGTACCATTTTCCATATCCATAAGAAATTTCGTAGATTATAGGCACCAAATAATATCAGAGTATGATCTATATATATATATATATATATATATATATATATATATATATATATATATATATATATATATATGGGTCTAGATGCAAAACGCGACATGTCCAATTTTTTTCAAAAATGATTTATTTATGCTGCAAAATTCTCCGTGAAAAACTCTATCTGCGAATATTTGTTCTCAAGTGCAAAATGCGACGTTAGCCTACTTAAATTATATTACAAAATCATAGTGAGATGCAAAATGCGACGTCCGATACTTTTTTGAGATTCAAAACACGACATGTCCATTTAAACCAATGATAAAGCTTATACGCAACCACGTGATAGCGGCCATGCGTTTTGTAAGTATTGTCAATGTCATTGCGTTTTAGTGTGTAAACATTAAAACTACCTATTAGTGAGTGAATATCCTGTTATTATTAAAGAAAAGAAAAATAATTAAAAATAGTTATTAATATGGACGAAGAATCTAAAAATATTACACCGGATACGGAGAATCGAGCAAGGAAAAGAACAAGGAATACTGAACAATGGGGAAGAGAAAAAGCTAAGAATGCTAGGTATGTTATTTTAATTTGAACGGGCTGTATTAACTTTTTTGTTTATGTTTGGGATTCGTAAATTTGTAGGTTGTTAATGGTCGGTTTTTATTATAACAAAATGCATTTGTTTCATTTCTTTATTGATTGATAATTAAATTGAATTTAAAATTTTGTAGGTTGTTAATGGTCGGTTTTTATTATAACAAAATGCATTTGTTTCAGGTACTCACCTAAAGGTTTACCAGTATTTCCTGTATGTGGTCATAGAGGTGATAAGACACCTTATAATTGTTGGTCTCTTACAATGAACGACATAAAAGAGTTCCACAAATTGTTTTGTTTAAGTAAGAAGAAAAACGATCAAGACAAATTTATTTTATACTATTGCAAAGCCTTGATTACAAAACGAAAAAGAATTCGAAATGAAGTAGCAACAAAACCAAAAAGTATTACTGTTGAATATCACGTTAAAAAAGTTGATGGAACCGAAATTAAAGTATGCAGAGATTCGTTCTTAGGGATCTTGAATGTGAAAAAAGACAGAATCTTGCGCTTACTCAAGAAGTTTAAGGAATCAGGACAATTTCCGCAAGAAACCAGGGGTGGGGATCGGATAAAAGATAAGAATACTGAGAAGAAAAATACAATCAAGGCTTTTATAGAGTCCCTAAAATGTACGGAAAGCCATTACTGCCGTTCAGATAGTCCGTATCGAATTTATTTGCCTTGCGATTTAAACATAAAAAAACTTTTTCAAATGTACATTGATCAGGCTCCTTAAAACTTGAAAGTTAAAGAATGTTTTTTTAGAAACTACTTCAATAAGCATTACAATGTTGGCTTTGGGACTCCTCAAACTGACGTATGTTCTATGTGTTTGCAATATAAAGAGAAAATCAAAAAGAGCAGGGATCCAACAACAATTCAATCTTTAGTTACAAACTACAAGGTTCACAAACTACAGGCGAAGAGCTTTTATAACTTTTTAAAAGAAAATGACCCTTCAATAGTAATCTTTTCCTTCGACTGTCAAAAGAACCTGCAAATTCCCAAGTTACCAGATCAGCAAGCTTATTTTTCGATGCAAGTGAATTTTTACAACTTTGGAGTTGTTATTGGTAACTCAAAGGCTTCACTGTCTGCAGAAAACGTTCGATGCTATGTATGGACAGAACTTGAACGGCCAAAAGGATCAAACGAAATAGCATCCGCAATTTTCTATACTTTAAATAATTATGAATTTAATCTGCAGCAAAAAACTGTTCGTCTGGTTTGTGATGGATGTGGCGGACAAAACAAGAATTCGATATTTATTGGCATGCTGTGCTTTTGGTTCGCCACATTAGCACCTAAACATATCCAACAAGTCGAGGTCATTTTCCCTATAGTGGGCCATTCCTTTATTCCTCCAGACAGAGTATTCGGAAATATAGAAAAAGAAATCAGACGCATTTCAGAAATAACAAGCCCAGAGGTGTATGAAAACATAATCGAAAAAAGAGCAAAAGTTTTAAAACTGGGACATGACTACAAAGTTTTAGATTGGAAATCAGAAACACAGAAAATTTTGAAACCAACAGCCCAGTGGCATTTTAAATTTAAGCCCTCAAAAAGATTTATTATGACCAAAAATAAATCTGGAATGGTTTTAATGAGAGGCGAACCTGTGTATAGATCTAACGTAGGGGAGGCAAAAGGCATTTATAGGAAGGGGAAAAAAATTGAAGCAATGAAACCAAAGGAGATATCCATTGGTGTGAAAATTAAAGAAGATAAAATAAAAAGCATATCCAATTTATTGAAAACTCATTATGGGGCAGAATGGGTTAGTGATGAAATTCTAAGGTACTTGCAAGAAGTTTTGAAGAAGGATTATGCAAATGCAGAAGAAGTAGATGAAGCAGTGGATAACGATAATGATGACGAAGTTACTGTTTAATATTTTTTTGTATGATTCTTAATAAAAATTCTTTATTCTATGTAAGGTGTTTAAAATTTTTTCGCCTATTAAAATTATTAAATTAGGTAGGTACTTGAAAAATAATTAAAAAATTATATTAAAATTAAATTCAAAACACGACATGTCCATCAGTCAATTGCAAAACGCGACAACTGCAAACTTTATTTTTCAATATTTTTGAAAATCACATTCCAAAATTATTGAAAAATGTGTAGAATAATTTGTATATGTTGTATAAATTTGCCACGCCATTTAAATTTTACAAAATATGTCAAGTTTGGCGGTGTAAGTTTTTCCCGCTTTTCTCAAAACGGTATCACTTGGACATGTCGCGTTTTGCATCTAGACCCCTCATATATATATATATATATATA
This sequence comes from Kuschelorhynchus macadamiae, assembly GCA_030620095.1. Classification (NCBI taxonomy): domain Eukaryota; kingdom Metazoa; phylum Arthropoda; class Insecta; order Coleoptera; family Curculionidae; genus Kuschelorhynchus; species Kuschelorhynchus macadamiae. Next base: position 1,078,520 of record JAUTXW010000292.1, on the reverse strand, counting down.
TATATATATATATATATATATATATATATATATATATGTCTATTATATTCCTAACGTCCTAATCCTCAATGTGATTAGCATAAATATCTATTCTAGATCTGGGTGGTGTATAAACACAACCCAAAATAAATTTCCTATGTTATACTTTTATCCTATCAAACACTTGTTCGACCAGGGTTACCAAACTAGGCGAATTTCCCCAAAAAGTAGGGGAATTTTTTTTCTTTGAGGGATTTTTATCCATATTCCATTAGCTGATAGAAAATATTATTTATATATGGTTTTTCTAAGAACAATTCTGAAAGAGCTAACCACTCTTAATACAACTTTTCAAAGTGAGAAAGCAAACTCTGTCTAACTAATGAAAGACCCTCTGCTCTTGTTTAGAAATTACTAAAGTATCATCTTACCGCCATTAAATTAAAACCCTTCCAGGATAAGTGCATATATTTTGTAACTGAGCTTTGTAACCAAATTCAAGTCCGACTTCCATCGAACATTGACATCCTTGAAAAAAATATGTTTTTTAACTACCGTAAATACTACATCCCAAGTTGGAAAACCAGATATAATAAATCTAGCTAGCAACTTGAAGTCCCTAATCTGTGAAAATGTTGATTCTACTGTCAACGAATGGAATGCTCTTCCTCGGGTAGAATGGCAACATTTAGAAGATGTTGAACTATTCTGGATTGAGGTGGTCGAAAATAAAAATGCATTGGGTGAAAATCTGTTCCCCAATGTCGCAAAATTAGCCTTAGCACTTATTTCATTGCCATTTTCTAACGCGGTTGTAGAAAGGGCATTTTCAACAGCGAATTTAATCAGGAATAAACTAAGAAGCCGACTGGGAATAAGTTATGCAGATGCCATAATGAGAATACGTTTCCATCTTTTGTGTCAGTTGTGTTAGTTCTGTAGCTAGTGAAATAATGGTACATTTGTTTAATGCTAGCATGTATAATACTTCCAAAGAAAACGAAACCATTTTGGACATTTTTGCTGAAATTACTAATTAATTAATTTTTTTCTTAATAATCTATCTTATTGAATACGAAAATTATGTTTTTTAGCATTTATATATTTTAGTGTTTAAATATATAATTACCTATCATTATTTCACTAACGTTAGGAAAATAAATGCAACCTTTTAATGACCTAAACAGTTTAAGGAAAATGTTTTTTTTACTTTTGTTTATATAATTAGTTGTTTCAAAATGTACACTTATTATTTTTCGAAGCATCTAGCAACCCTGTGTTCGACATTCGAGGCAGCAGTAGCAACCAGAGAAGAGGCATAATCGGATCGCACTCCGTCCTCACATCGCTTATCGCTTGTTTGACTGTCTCTATCTCTTCGGTATACAATAAACATTGACGTTGTTTATAAGAGGTTTTCATATTCTAGTTATATCGGTTAATGGGTTGCTAAAGACTCTTGTGTTCTGTTGTATAAAGGCTGCTTCCTTAAATTTTCGTTTTCCGTTTGTTCCACTGTTAATTTGTTCTTTATGAAGAGTGGTCTCTTCTGAACAGTGGATTATTCTGTTTTTACCAGATATATTCGGCCAAGATTTGATGTTTTACCCCGTTGTGCGTTGGTCCTATGTTTTTTTTATACGAACTTATTTCATACGAAGACACCAAACAATCATTGAAAGTTCTCAAAAATTAATAGAGGATCAAAACACAACGGGGCCAAACATTAAAGTCAGACATAACCGAACATATCTGAGACAAACCACATACAATACAACGTTAAAAGCGACCATCATTCACAAAGTACACTGGTACAAGCGAAAATCTAAGGAAGCAGAACACAGGAGTAGTTAGCAACCTCTTCTAAATAACATCAGGTAACTCAAACTGAGCTTGTAGCGGTTCATGGAACAGCGCACTTCACGATTCTCTGACTGCCATTAGTATTTAAGCTCCTAGTCTTAGAAGATTTTGTCAAAGTCAGGCATAGCCTAACATGTCTGGGACAAACAACATACAATACAATGGTCAGAAGCGACCAGCATTCACAAAGTACACTGGTACAAGCGAAAATATAAGGAAGCAGCCTTCATACCACAGAAACAGGAGTATTTGTGCCCCCTCCGTATACGTCTGTTCTTCCTCCCTCCCCCCCTCTACGAATTTACACTAAGCTCATTCTCAACCAGATATCACTCCAAGGAGTCAAAGGGCGTAATAACTGTAAAAGCTGATGTGGTTAAGAAGAAGTCCCCGATCGAAGATTTTGGTCAGTTTACTTGACTACAACTGAAAATACATCTCAATGGAAACGTTATAATAAATAAAAATAAAGGAAATGGACCAAACCAATTCTTTTACTGATAATTTGGATTCGTTTTGCCCAGAGTTATGCTCCATTTGCAAAACTCGACTTTTCTAGGGTAGTCATTTTCTAGAATATTCTGATCTGTTGGTTTATACGGACGATATTTGTGTTGCTTTAAAATCCTATGAACGGTAGACTTGTATTTGTGAAGTTACCTCTCCGCTACCCTGGTTAAAGATAATGGATTTTCGTTAAAATGTTGTTCGATATTAGCATCCTGCTATTTTCTTTACCATAGAATATGTTTTTTTGAAACTTTCAAAATTAAGCCTATTTAATTTTAGTCGTTACTTGGTAGAAATTCATTATCACTAGTAGAATAAATAAACAAACTATATTTGTTTAGTAATTTTCACTCATTTATTTCCAGCACACCGGGTATCTAACAAATTAATAGAAATTATTAGTAAATTTTCAGCCTAAATTTAGTATAAAAAACAGCCTTGAGTTAATTAATAATATTAAAGGTATAACAATTCCAAATAACGCTATTTTAATTTCTTTGGATGTGCAACACTTATTTCCCCGTATCCCCCTATTGAAGCTATGAACTTAGTGGATAATTTGCTATTAAGAAACAAAGTCAACCCTATTGTTAAGAATGACATATTAGATTTGTTGTGTTGTGCAGTGTGCCTTCATCAAAATTATTTTGAATTTAATGGCTCGATCTATTTAAGTAAAGAAGGTTTAATAATGGGTAACCCGTTAAGTCCTATTTTAGCTGAAATATTTCTTGATAACTTAGAACAAATAATAGATAATCACCCTGTACAAGACAAGTTTATTTATTGGTACAGATACGTTGACGATATGTTGGCTTGTTTCATATTCACAGAGAGACAACTTAACCTCATTCTAAATTCGATTAATAAATTACATCAAAATATAAAATTTAATTTAGGATTAGAACAAAACCATAAACTTTTTAGATTTAAAAATCAGGAACAGTAATAACAAACACGATTTTGAAATGTATCATAAACCATCCTATACAGATATAACAGTACATAATACATCAAACCACCCATTCCCACATAAGATTGTGGTTATATTTTTTAAATACAATTTCTTATACTGCTTTTCATAGTTTTGTACATCGTTTAATTAATGTACCTCTGTTAACAGAAAATTTTAACAAGGAACTTAATATTATAAAACAGATTGCAGTTAATAATGGTTATGACGCAACCATAATAGACAAAATCGTAATTAAAAAAACAATATAAAAAAAACACTCAATTCCGCTTATCCTAAATTCAATACAAAAGACATTATTAAGTTTAACACATTAACATATATCGGAAAAGTAAGCACTAAAATAGAGAAATATGTTAAAAAACAAATTATAAAGTAGCTTTTTGTACCAATAATAGGTATATTAAGAATAACAAGTCAAATACAAATAAGGACCAAAAATCAAACTCTTTTATTATTGTTAAAAAATCTAGTTTTGGTATCAGTCTTAAGTTGGTTTTTGAAAAAAGACACAGTGTGTCGAAACAGTTGTTAAACGGAAATAAATTAACGGAAATTACCGAACAAACATAGTTTGTTTATTTATTATACTAGTTAAGCCTATTTATTACCAGCTGAAAGTATTTAGATTTAAACTGACTCATTTCAGGAAAATTCTCGAAATATGTATCGGATGCAATACCAGCAGTTCTGTTGCTTCGCAAATAATGCTGTGGTATGTCGAGATTTTCTTTCTTAGTTAAATTGTCAGCCATTTTAAAGAAATTTTATAAATATGTAGCTGATACACTTACTTACGACAATATGATTTTTTATGGTAGGTTAAAATGTTAAGTACAAAACAATTGTATCACAACTTGCCATTTTAATAAAATTGGAATGCTTGATTAAAGTATTTAAAGAATAAATATATACTGCTTTCATTTGTAACTATTAACTTCCCTTTTTTCACAGGGGTGTTGTATTAAGTATAATATTAATTGTAGTATTTAGTTTATTCGGCACTTGGTTATGTAAAAAGTGTATTAATTTCTTAAATAATTAATAATTGGTAGTGTTTAATTGTGCCAAGTCTATAGAAAAAAAATTTTATGACCAAATTTATTTTTTTCGCACATGTGTGATAAACTGTTAAAATATATCTTTTTCGCCCATGTGTGATAAACCGTTAGAAAGCTAAGAAAATAATGTTTTCAAATGACGTAAAATCCAATACGATGTCCATAAGAAAAAAAAAATTTGATGGTTTCAAGAAACCGAACAGTTGTCAGTAAAGTCTGAGCAGACTAAAGATTTTCACACACAATATTGTTATGAATTTAATGGAGTAAGTGCAATTTTTTGGATATGCAGTTTTCTATTTTTCATTTAGCAAACGGATTTGTGGCGTGTAAATGTATTGCTCTCGACGCTACTACAGATAACAATAAATTGTAAATATCAAAATCCAAAAATTTGTAGGGCATTGTAGGTTGCTATAATTGTTGTAATTTATTTAAAAACAAGAAAACTGATTGGCTGCGGAATTATAACTAAAATAAGACCACCCATGATAACTAATTGGAGAAGAAACTAGCAACTAGTCTAAGCATGCATAAACGTAATGACAAACATAAAAAACATTCTTAATGATGATTACAATCCGAAATAATTAAACAATTCTTTTACAAACGCGATTTTCCGGGAAATTAGGTAATTTGTAAGAGAAAATTGCTAAAGTAATTTCCTTATACACAACGATTATTTTAACCATAAAAGTTGTCTATCCTTGTCTGCCTATAGGTCACCAGATGTCTATAAAAATACAAATAGTACTTTTTTAAAAATACCTATATGCAAAATAAATTGCGTTTGATTTAAAAAGTTACGTCAGTAAAATGAAACCAATTAACTGATTGGCAAAGTATGTTATTTATTGTTTTTTAATGTAGATCTATAATATCGGTCATTTACAGTTTACATAACTTTGAAAATACAGTAGAAATACAGTCAATACTAAAGAAGTCGCTGACGTCATTGTCTAGCTCATAAAGCACTAATAATATTTTAACATGTAGGCTTAGGATAATTATACATTTAAAAATCTAAAAATATGCATGCAAATATGCTCCGAAACAAGGGAAAATATGCACTTAAAAATGCATTTATTATCGGATCAAAAAAACAGAGATAAAGCAAAAGTATAGCAATTAAAATATTATATTATTTACACTTCAAGGTATTCTTAAGATTCTATTTTTACCAGTAATTATTACATTAATACAACTATATAATAAAAGTAATTTTTTTAATAAAATTTTAATATATAGCTAACAAAACAAACTAACTAAAGAATAAACTTGTTTAAAATTTATTGTTTATGCTATTCAATAAGTTGCGGTTGCATTTTATAACTATATAACAAATTATCAAATTCAAATTTTCTTCTATTATCTGACAATAGTACTTTATACTCAGAAGATACAACTGGAACATATTCAAACAAATTCAAATCACTGTTTATTAAAAATTGTTCATTATCTGGATTCAATGTATCTTTATAGTCCAAAACTGCACCATATTTTTCAAATTCTTGTAACTAATATTTTTTTGTAAAACCGTAGCTAATTTTTGAGAAATTACTTTATTTTTAGTGTTAGTTATAGTTTCACTCACTTTTTCTATCATTTGTAAGCTTTTTGACAAAGAAAGTCCTTTCATCTCCAATTTTTTTATAGTATCAGACAAACAAAATTGTTTTTAATGAAAATTAAATCCTCACGTACATCTTCTTTGCGCAAAACATTTTGTGTTTCTTGTATACAATGTGCGTATTCCGCATTAAATTGCTTGACTATGTTTTTTATTGCCTCGAAATGTTCTGCATAATAAATGGCAGTGTTTATCCAAGTTCCCCATCTAGTTACAATTGGTGATGGGGACAGGGGGATGTTTCCTGCAGTTTTCCTAAATTGTCTACCCGAGTTGCAGCTTTTAGGAATACTTTCTTCACCGAGGAAATTAGATCGTTCACTCGTGGATAAAAAGCACGAACTTGTTCTGCAACTCGATGAAGTCCATGTGGCATGTATCATTTTAGGGTACAATATTTGTAGACCACTCATTGCTTTCTACATGTATGGAGCAGCATCTGTAATTGCCACTAACACTCTATCATATTTAATACCACCGGGCCATAAAAGAGAGTTGTTGAAAAATCCAGCAACAGCTGAATGATTTATATTGTCTAAGGTTTTCATTGTAAGTAAATATTATAGTATACATATTTATCCGTTTTTGCTTCTACACAACACACTATGCTATGCCTCTTATAGACAGAGACACAAGCTGACAGACCGACTGAACCATGTTTTTCGGGGTATAGAGGTCCTAAGACCAAAGATCAGTAAAAATCTCGGTTTTTGATTTTCACGATTACAATACACAATACTTCCCTCTTACGAGAGTAATAAAAATAAAATAAATTGGATATACTCCATTAAATCATTTCAATAAACTAACCGACTAAATTTTAATGTTCACACGCGGTAAATTACTAAAATTACTCGCCTCTTGACTAAACTACTGGATGTGTCTGAATAAGCCTTAAGGAATATTTGTTTATTTTAGGTCACGAAAAATGCACATTCCATCATGATTTGGAATTAGATCATAAGCCGCCAACAAGAGAAGCCCTGCTTCCAGAAATGTCAAGATCGTACCGACTGCTTCTAGGTTCACTTGGAGAGAACCCCGACAGGCAAGGCCTTTTAAAAACTCCCGAAAGGGCGGCGAAGGCAATGTTGTTTTTTACCAAAGGTTATGATCAGAATTTAGAAGGTAAGTCTTTTACCCACCTGATGTGTGTTAAAACGATATCAGAGTAAATTTAAATTCTCGATTCTGATGATTATATGTTAATGTGGGTCAATGGATTAATACCTTCATCTTTGTCTACATATAAATAATTAACATTTTGTATATTATGCATTTTTTCTGCAGACTAAGTATTTTACAATTATTTTTACATTTCCAGTCAGATAATTAAGCATTTTTAATTTCGCCATGAAACAATGTCGAGTCTTTATTATTTAATTCTTTTTTGAGATTGGTAACATATGTGGAGGCTCCCTTTTGTGAGGGCGTCGCGTCGGGGCGAATGCGCCGTCAATCTGGCACTAAATAAAGTATATTTCAGACTACAGAATAAAATTATTAATTTATAGAAAGTTAAGAACATTTTCAATTCACAAAATCAAATTCTTATGAGAGTCTAATCTGTTTATATACATCTTATTGATCAATACGATTTTTTATAAATAATACATAATACAATAGAATACATTTAAAATTGAAATAAACCACACATGTAAGATAAATTAAAAATGGGTCCTAGAATCACAGATTGGTCAACTTTAGTGGCACTTACGTACAGGACGACTGAATATTCAAGTGGTAGCAGTGGTTAACCTAGCCTGTTCGTAAAATGCTCTTCCACCTAGTAAATACCTAACGTATTTAGGCAAATTTACCCTGCACTCCAAAAGACCTATTTAAGTCATCTTCTTACCCCGGCTAAAAGCATATTACGCTTCATAATATCAAAGAAATGATTCACTTTTGTATTACAGTAAAATTAACAACCCAGAACAAATGGCAAACCTGTCACATTCCAAAACTATCCTTCCTGAAAATATTCTTTTCTTAAAACAGATTTATGCTGCTTCGAAGGAAACTTCTGTTTTCAAAACAAACATTGTTCTTATCTTCCTCGCTACCGTTAAGGGATCATTTTTATCAAACACATTTCCACTGTCGATATGTTTTCCGTTTATTTAGGCAGCGTCTACCGCACTTATTATAAGATATAGAAAAAAACATTAAATATAAAAGTTGTAGTGATTGTCCTGAACAGTAAGGATTTGTTACCAGAAATAACAAATGTTTTGCTTAATAACAAAAACTTTGTTATTTTAAACACTATATAATAGGGTAAAACCCAGGTCCGTGAAGTTAGCCTCTAAAGAATCTCCGATTCGCTCAAATTTGGTATCATTCGTTAGTGCTTCTTAGTGCTTTATTTGCTTTCGTTAGTGCTTTCTTAGTTTCGCATATATTAATTTTTTTTAATTTCTGACCTCAGCCACTAAGGTTTTTCTGATTGACTTAAACTAGGTGTCGTTCTTTAGTGCTTCGTTAGTGCTTTTTGATGCTTCGATTAATTTCGTTAGTGCTTCCTTATTTTTGTAAAGATACGTTTACCTTTGTTTTGGGCCAGCCCTTAAAGTTTATCTGATCGGCCCAAACTAAGTGTCATGCGTCAGTGCTTTTTAGTGCTTCCAGAAGTTTCGTTAGGGCTTGCTTAGTTTTGGAAATATTGGTTAATTTTGTTTCAAGATCAGCCCCCAAAATTTTTCCTGCCGACCCAAACTAGGCGACGTTAGCGCGTTCTTATATTTGTAAATATACCCTTACTTTTGTTTTAGGTCAGCCCCTAAGGTTTTCTGATCGGCATAAACTATTCAACTAGTTTCTTTATTGCTTGCTAAATTTTGGAAATATTCGTTTATTTTGTTTCAAGGTCATCCCCAATATTTTTCTGATAAACCCAAATTAGGCGTCGTTAATTAGTACTTCGCTAGTGATTTTTGGTGCTTTGATTAATTTCGTTGGTGCATTTTTTTTTGGTAAACATCTCTACCCCCAAACTTTTTCTAATCGACATAAACTAAGCGTCAACATTAGTGCTTTATATTGTTAAATAGTTTCGTTATTGACTTCTGAATTTTGGAAATATTTGCTTATTTTGATTTCAAGTTCAGCCCCAAATTTTTTCTGATTTGATCAAACTAAAGGTTATTAGATTTTGTATATGAATCGGTAATCATGAATAAAAAGGTTTTACGTGGTATCAACTAATGTTCAAAATAAACGGATTTTTTTTGGCAATTTTAAAGCAAAATATTCCATAAACTAACCTTTTTTTAATCAAAAGTCATAATATTATTTAGGGTATTTAGAAATTAAGGTATGATTTACTACCAATGTTAATTAATGTCAGGTTCCAACATAAACATTTTGATTTTATTACCTAACATATTTTTGAGGAAGTAACTCAGTTTTTGGATATCTTCTTTGTTTTTTTTATTTCCTTTGTTAAGAATTCTTCTATAGGGAGTATTGAAACACCAATTTAATAAAAAAAACTAATTATCGTTTTATTCATTATAACAAAATCCATCAATAAAAACATATCAAAAGTAAAAATGTAATAACATTTATGGTATTATATCGTGTAGAATAACACTTGAAAACAAAATAATGCTTCTTTATTAATATTTTTTACTTATTCACTTAAGTCGTCATATATTTCAAAACAGTCATCATTTCTCCTACAAAGTGCTGCATAATGACCAATTGTGTCGTTGGTTGATGTTGTGACCTTGAAACAGAATTAACCAATATTTCCAAGCACTAACGAAACTTCCTGAAGCACTAAGAAGTACTAACAAAGCAGTAACGAATGACACATAGTTTGGGTCGATCAGAAAAACTTTGGGGGCTGACCTTGAAATTAAAAAAAATCAGTATTTACTAAACTAAAGAAGCACTAACGAATGACATCTAGTTTGGGCCGATCAGATAAACTTTGGGGGCTGACCTTGAAACAAAATAAATTAGGCAAGTAATAACGACACGTCTTGAAGAACTAAAGAGCACTAACAAAGCACTAACGAACGACACCTAGTTTGGGCCGATCAGATAAACTTTGGGGGCTGGCCCAAAACAAAGGTAAACGTATATTTAAAAAACTAAGAAAGCACTAACGAAACTAATCGAAGCACCAAAAAGCACTAAAGAACGACAGTTAGTTTAAGTCAATCTGAAACATTTTAGGGGCTGACCTTGAAACTAAAAAAAAATTATTATATGCGAAACTAAGAAAGCACTAACGAAACCAAATAAAGCACTAAGAAGCACTAACGAATGATACCAAATTTGAGCGAATCGGAGATACTTTGGGGGCTAACTTCACGAACCTGTAAAACCCCCAATGATTGGCACTTCAAGAATAATTTTAAGATTAATGTAGCTTAACCAGAGGTTGTATTAAGTAAACATTGGAAAATGTTATTTTGAAAAATGTCGTTATGTAGTTGAATGTGTATTTTTCCAATACGAACAAAAACTTTGCTCGAAATTTATAAAGCAAAGACAAAATCAATTAAAAACTAGCAAAAGTACATTTTTCCAATGATTGGCACTCAAGTAACCCATCATTGGCACATCCTGTTCCTTTTATTGGCACTAGTAAAGTTATTGATTTGTTTTCAAAATGATTACTTACTACATAGGTACCTACCAACTTGATGAGCATCATTTGTAACTAACAACATCCTCTGAATAAAATATTAGCACATTGCACAGAAACTGATCTTTATTACAAGAAAAAAAGTCTTTAACAGGCTTTTTATCGAGTAAGATTGTCTCAAAAAAAATCAGAAGATAAAATAGCAACTAAAAATCAATAATATAAAACAAATAATGTACATTTATGTTACCTAGGTAAATTTTAGCAAACATTATACAAACTATAGCTAATATGGGATTATATTAGGAACTATACATTTTAGTAATAATTAGGCCGACACTTTATCTTCTTAGTGCATGGTTTGTATACAAAAAAATCACAGAAGAGTTTAATTTTTTTAACAATGTACATGATATACACGATTACATTTTTGACATTTAATGCCAATCAGTAATGTTATATTAAGGGTACATGAAAAACAAAGACCTTTTCGAATCTCGATATTATTCATGACTTTTTTTGGACTATTTTGGTAAATAACTTTTTAACTTTCGGTTCTTCTCTAGTTTTTCAATTGGGTACTTTCGGCGCTATAGAAGAACACTTTTTTCCACATGGATTTGAGTGGTTTGAAGCATGATACATCGGCTGTCTGTATTATTCTAGTGGAGTTGATAAGTTTGGTGACTTTTATGGCCATCAAGAAAAGAATAATGGGAAAGGTTCTTCCATTTTTTTTTTGAAGTGTGGGTATAGAATATTTTTTATGTAGTCTATAAAAATATCTGTCTTGATCCACCCATTGTCAGATACGCCTATGCCCCACTCTCCTGGAACACTTTGCGCCACCGTTTTGGAGAACCTTTTGTTAGGAAACACCATCAATCTGGCGTTATCTCTCCAGCCGATGAGAAAGTAAACATAACTCTCAGGTTTTACTTTTCGTCACCCATGCTCACTTCATATGCATTTGCCGAGCTGTGGACAGAATTGGAAACAGGTGTCATCTCCATCGATGAATGGATGGATCTTGATGAATATTGGCATAACCCTTTTCCAACAAATAACTTTCAATTTGGCCAAACCAATTTTTGGTATCTTTCTCAGAGACATTTGCAAAGGCAGATTCACCCCTCCAGGAGTTTGCAAGGTAATTCCAGGGTGTCGTTGTAGAAACAAACGGTACCAATGTCTTCCTGGCATATTGTTCTTGAAAGGTTTCTTCCGGCCATAAGCATCCGAAAATGCATTTGGCACGAAACCCTTGAGGATCAATCTGTCGACTCAGAAATCCTTTCTTATAGTTTTCTAAGAGCTAAGTTACCAGCAACTTTTCTTCTTCACCCAAAAGAACAGGTACAACGAGCGAGTTCAACTCTTGAAAACGATGTGCGTACACCAAAATTTTGCGTTGCTCTTTACATATCATAACATCTTCGTTATAATGTTTTGAATACTTTTTGCTGTTCTTCACTTTGGACATTTGAAATTAAAAGAGAAATAACATTATTATTTATTGCCAATATTAGGAAAACGTAGAAATATTGTTCCTATCATTGGCACTAGATAAAATAAGGTCTAAATTGAGAAAAAAACCCAAAAGAAAGCAATATGTTAATAAAGTTGTATTTAAAAAAAAATAATGACGAAAAACACAATCACATTTTATTTATTTTTATAAAAACTATGTTATTAAAGACCTATATTGTCTATTCTACGAATAAATGGCTAATAAATATTGAGATTTTAATAAAAAATTTCTTTCAAACTGCTTTTTGGTATGTACTCTCCACAAAAATATTATTTCACAATAAAATGCATACAAAACATTATGATTAAAAAAAATAGAATGCCAATCACTGGAACTTTATTTTCTCGCCAGTTCCTTTTATTGGCACTATCCTTTCATTGCCCCTTTCATTGGCACATAGTGCCAATGAAAGGGGCAAGCCAGAAAGTAGGTTCCTATGGTTGGCACTATTTAAATTAACACCAAATCTAAACAGCAAAGCCCCAAAACCTGTATACTATCGAATTAAAACATCTTCAATAATAAAAACCAAAATTATAGCACATTACAAGCAATAAATTTTGCAAAACACATACTCAAAAATTGTACATTCGTTATGAAATCTCTTAACGCTGTGGGGATCGGCCGACACAAACCCCTCGAAATCTAAACTAATACTGAGGGTTGATTGGGGAAGTGACGTTTTAATAAAACTGAGATGTTGCCAAATTGCAAAAAAATTGAAATAGGCGAACAAATGTCCATGTTCTTCAGAATACTGAAAAAATATTAATAGATGCTAATCATTGGGTCATTGCCGATCATTAGGGGTTTTACCCTATATGTCCGTCAAATGGGCCTCTTCTTGCTGATTATAAATATACTTAGCTTGATACCTGTATCTCTAAAGCTACCTGAGAAATTTGAGAAAAACCTTGTCATAAGAGGCAGTGTGTTAAAGAGAAACAGAAAACGTTCTGTCAGTAGAGTCGATGCGGGAATACATTATTGAAGTGAAAGAGTTTAAAGATCAGAAACAAGTGAGTAAGACAATTTTAACTTTTATACAGTGTGATTCTGATATGATTTTGGTATATTACTAGATATTTGTTTCGTTGTGCAACAAATTGTTGCGAACTACTTGCTATTACTATTAATTTGTCAATTTAACCATACGTTAGTTTCAATGAATTGAATGTGGACAAACCACTGAGTAGTATTAAGACTTTATTTCATTAATATTAACCTATGTTTCTTTTTCTATTGTTTGGTATACAATAAATTAATCACTGTTTTTAACAATTGAGTTTTACTGGTAGAATAATTTAAAGAAAAGCTTTCTATGTAAACAACAACATTTCAGTAGTGTGTACGTAATTAGATACACTGGTCCTTAGAAATTAGTTGATAATAAATAAATAATTATTTGTTGTCTTCTCTTATAAGCTCTATTTTTAACTAAATAATTAATTTATAGCCCACAACCTAAATCCACTGACTACAGCTGATACAAAGACATCCTTAGATGATTGTTTAAATTGTATTATTGGCCCTTTAGTGGTCGATTATTACATATTAATTTCGACTATGTGTTGATTATTACATGTTAATAAAAGTAGTAAACAAAGGCCACACGACACTTCAGAACCTAGTATGAGGATAAATTAATTGATCGTTCTCAGCTTCGATACCATAGAAATAAAACCACCTAACACCTAATTTAAATTCAAAACGTCACTACATTAATCTTTTAATGTGTGGACACTTTTACTTTTTATATCGAAATCGCAATCAGCCTGTCGTAATTTATCACATAAAAGGTTTTATCATTAAATTTTAGTGCTTCCCATTCACCAGATCATAAATGTTTGATGGATTAGCCACAGCCACTCACCGGGACACATTTCACCCAGATTAATATTGTTCTGCAATAACTCTCGAAACGACGATATAGAGCTAGAGCAGCCTGCTCTCGATCTGTGTCCATATATATGTTACAACTTACGTCTAAAGTCTGAAAAATGAAAATCTAAATATTAACTGGATAAATGGTGTTACACTGCATATACAGACTCCCTAAACTAAGGATCAATAATTTTGCAGATTAATCTATGTCAGAACAGAGGGCTAAAATGTCAGGTAAACATATATCGAAAATTCCTTCGTTAGGGGGTTTCATCCCCGAGAATAAGCTCTCTAAAGATGATTTTTCTTAAATATTTTCGAAACGTTTAAAGACCCGATTATAAAAATTTCAGTATTTTGGTAACTTTTATGCGCTGATTCGAATCCTGAAGTCAAAAAATATCAGTATCAACCAGGATTGTACCGTAACCATTGACATAATAAGTTATATGGACTGGCTCCGTCACATATGCGCAATGTTTTACCTGGAAACTAATAAAGCCAGAAATTCCACTAATTGTGAGATAGCAAGACTCACCAGAGTAGAAGCTTTGTTATAAATGAAGAAAAAATCTTAATTTATTTAAGAAGTACATGTCTTTGCGTCCCAAAAGTACACCGCATCAAAGGTTTTTTGTCAGTTTCCAAGAAGGCAAATATACTACTCAAACTGTTGGCATTAAAAAGTTTGGTAAGATGCCATCGGACTTGGCTGCTTTTTTGAGACTTCCAAATCCAGAGACCTTTACTGGACACTATTATTATAAACGCTCTTCGGCTACTATGTTGGCGTGGATATTACTAATTTGAAACATCTCGGGTGATGGCAATCGACAAAAGTTGCAAAATCATATGTGGACGAGTTCATGGAGAATAAAAAATGGCATCGCCAACCAAATTCTATGTTTTACAAGAGAAAATTCCAAGGAGAATTCGCCTGCACCCTTCTACAAGTTTCGCGTATGAAATTGATAGTATAGCTGACAAAAATGGACCAGTGAATCAGCAACAGCTTAAGAAGAAATAGTGACAACATTATTGCCAGCAACAAAAAGTTAATAATGCCTATAATTGTCAATTTTCGGTTACCTACCATGTTAATTACAACATAGAATAATTTTGTAAACAGTTTTCTATAGGTCTATGTAGTTACTGCCTTTTTCCAAATAATTAATTACTTTTATATATATAATAGTTTGTTTGTTATAGTTTAATAAACCTATTAAATCAATACGAATTATGTACTTATTTCCGCACGTCTCGTCTGTAGAAAAACTATTATACCTAACACTTGCAGAAAATGTTTTTTGCGCACTTGGTGAACGACAGACTCGTGTAGAAAAATTTATTTTCTGCACTTGTTAAGTAAATAGCTATTGCATTTGACAACTATCGAAGAAATGAATATTAATGCTTAAATGTTCTATTCCATATTGTTCTAAAAGCGAAACCGTTTTTGTTTTTTCGTGATTTTGATTCTAAATTTCTGTGGAAGTGTTTTGTGAATTTGTTTAATATATGAACTTGTATTATCAAGAGATTATGGGCTCAGTTTTACGCAGAAATCCCCGAAGCGAAAGCTCGAAATAGAAAATGAGAGATATTTATAAATAATCCATTTCAGTTTTTCGTTGGGCTCGGCTGATCTAATCTAAAAAAATCGGTAAATTTCCTTTGTCCGAAACTTTCCTCGTTATGAATCTTTCGTTTTATCAGGAATAGTGAAATGTGACCCAATTTAGTTCAGTACATACATGGTCATTTAATAACACATATATACTATCTTTTTATATATTTTATCGAGCGCTATTACTGGATTCCTACCAATATTTTACCAGATTCTACTTCTGTCACACTTGATTTTTGGATATAATTTAAAATAAATTCAATAAGTAGTTTTTACATTGAGACACACCTGAATTTTGTTACGTCAAGTTGAATTGATCCCAGTTTATCCCAATATCATATTTAATATTTCTGCAAAATTGAGATTGATTTTTTTTAAATGTTATTTGGCCGCCATTTTATTTCGCCATCTTGAATTCATTCGTACCATAACTCTACCAGTTTTTCGCTATATCATATTTAAAGCTTGCACAAAATTTGAAATTAATCTAATAAGTAGTTTTTCAGACTGATTTTTTAAATTTTTTATTAGTCCGCCATTTTGTTTTGCTATCTTAGCTTTTATACACAATTTGAGGTAAATTGGATAATAAGGTTTTTTTAGTAATACTTTTTTATTGTTTCACTACTTCGATACCTTGTTCAGGCATATTGGATTTTTACTAAAATATTGTCAGACCATCTCCATATGTCCCTTCATTTTTGACTAAAATTTGAAGTCAATATGGTAAGTAGTTTTTAAGCTATGCCGCGATCTAACACACGCAGACAGACAGACCGACGGAATTGATAAAACATATTTTTTGGCATCTAGAGACCCTAAAATGTGAGGATATGTGAAACTTGAGAAGGTAAATTTTTTTATGTTTACAAACATTTTATTTGGCCACCATATTGAATTAATATCGTAATTTAATATTGATATGACACACAATTTAAAATCAATCCACTAAGTAGTTTTTCAGGCTGAATTTTTAATAATTTTATTACGCCGCCATTTTGTTCCGCCATCTTCGGAATTAATAAAACATATTTTTTGGCATCTAAGGACGCTAAAACGTAAAGATATGTAAAACCTGAGACGATGATTTTTGACGATTACAAACATTTTATTTGGCCGCCATTTTGTTCCGCCATCTTGAATTAATACCCCATTTCATTTCTATACCACAATTAGTTTTGACATACAATTTGAAATTAATCCATTAAGTAGTTTTTCGGGCTGAATTTTTAATAACTTTATTAAGCCGCCATTTTATTCTTCCATCTTAGAACAGTACTAGTTATTTGCTACATAATATTTCATTTTTATGCAAAATTTGTGACAAATAATAGTTTTTTATTAACAATTTTTGTAACGTTACACTAGGACGCCATTTTGTTTCGCCATGCAGGATTTTTACCAAAATGTTATTAGGTCATCCCCATAATATGACCCTTAATTTTTGACCAAAATTTGAAGCCAATCGGGTAATTAGTTTTTTAGCTATGCCGCGCACAGATAGACCAAAGCAATTAAGAAAACATATATTTTGGCATCTAGGGACAGTAAAACGTAAATATCTGAAAAAATCTCGGAGTGTGATTTTTTCACGATTGCAATACTTTTACGAGGGAAGTAAAGAAAAAATATAAAATGCGAAACAACTTAAAAATTAAATTTTAATGGTTTACGTTCCGACGTTAAGTCTAACACCGGCGCGCGCCGTTATCAAAAACCTAAAAAATAAAAAGTGTAAGTATCTGAAGAATAAAAGATGGCTAAATTCGTTATATAAAATTGCAAAATTCTGTCAGATTTGACCCACTTAACTGAGCGCTTCAGATCTCGTTTACAAACTAGAAATTTAGACAAATTTAATTGAGGAGTTAGAAGCTTGACTGCAAAACTAACTATTTTCGTCAGGGTTTCAAAACAATAAATTCGGACCTATCTTTTTTGGCCCTGTAAGATGTTTCTCTTGAGGTCTGAGCTCGTTTGTTCTTCCACCAACCACGTCATAAGCATAAAGGGCTTTCACTGACTAATTTCACGTAAAATTAAGTAGCTTTTTTGCATTGTCTCCACTCTACTTTTCATGTCATCGAGCCATCAACATTTTTTAACTGGTCGGGCTCTATTAATATTTAAATTGTCAGAAAATTGTCATCCTGTTAAATTGCAATCCAGCTTTTTTATATTTACAATTTGAGGCGCGTAGAAACGAAGTTTTGGTGCGAGGTCAACAAGGGGTGATGGGATAATTTAAAATATATATGACATAACATATATTACGAAATATTATTAAAATTTGTTAATTTTAAAAATGTACTTAAAAAATTCAAAACAAAATATTTATACAGAAGGGATTTTATTTTTTTTTATTAGTCTTAGAGACAGTATAGCGATCACCGCGGGCCTAATATATTCGCTACTGGTTTATATTATTTAAAAAACAATTTGGTTTAAATTTCAGTTGCTTTCCAACATTTCTCCTTCGATTGCAAATGGGCACCTTCAGAAATCTTTCACTTCACTTCAGTGTTTGAAAGCCCCATTTTTATATTTCCATATATTATATTACCTATATATTTAAAACACAAAGCCATTTTTCCTGCAGTTCTACCATCAGCTCCTACCTGACCAATTCCGATATTTTTTTTTTGTTAATTAAAGCGCTCTACTCACAGACGTATTATCACTACTATTTATTTTTATTATAGTTTTTGTATGAACAAAGATTAAATAAATTGCTAGCGGAAAAGCCCAGATTTACTGCCTGTTCCATATTTGTTTAAAAAGTATGTTTTTCAAATAAATATGAAAATTTTGTTTTTATTTTATTAAGAACAAATGTATTAATGCTGCCCTCAAAAAGACCTGAATATCTACATATCCTTAAGGTATACAAAAGATAAATCGAGAAGTAACCCTTAAGATATATAAGATGGCAACGCAGCGCTGTGCCACATTCGTTAGAATAGCTACTCGAGGACTCTCAACGAAATCCGTCATTCGTTGTTTGGGTTTTGGTTCTGGGTTCAATGTTCAATCGTTTCTGTTGATTTTGCTTTTAAGGAGTCGGGTAAATTGACTCGAAGTAAAATAGAAGGAATTATCAGGAATTTCGTTGATTTGTTTTTGGATTCTACACTGAGGTGCACAAGGCCACTTTAAAGTGTTACCAAGTTGTGATCTTAAAGAACTTTTTAATTTTTCACCGAATTTGATAATTTTTTTATTTTTAATTTTTTTAATTATGACTGAAGTTATTCAAATTTCAGTTAAATGATCATTTATACATTTTATCCAAGGCAAATCTAAATTATGTTGCAATTTTAAACAATCCTGTAGCAAAATGTAGGTTTTAGAAGCCAATGAAAAGCATTCCACTTGCAAGCTTAGTTCGTTCTCTAAGCACCAGTTTTTGATTCATGTCGATGATATCACGATTCGTTTTAAAGTTTTGAGTTGTTGAATAAGAAACAGCGCCTTTTCAAGGTTTCTCTTTTTACTTCCCTTATATTTACTTATTAGATCTTTACGTTTACTATCTGTCTGTCAGTCTGCCTGTTCGCGGCATAGCTAAAAAACTACATACCCGATTGACATCAGATTTTGGTCAAAAATTAAGGGCCATATGGGGATGACCTAGTAACATTTTGGTAAAAATCGAATATGGCAAATCCAAATGGCGACCTAGTGAAATCTTAAAAAAAAATATTATTAAGAAAGTGCTTATTCAATTTATCTCAAATTTTGGACAAAAATCAAGTATTATGTAGGAATCACCTGGTAAAATTTTAGTATGAGTCCAACATGGCGGAAGAAAATGGCGGCTTAATAAAATATTTAAAAATTCAGCCTGAACTTAATGAACTGATTTCAAATTGTGAACCATAATTAATTGTAGTATAGAGATGAACTAACAAAATGGAGACCAAATGTAATTTTTGTAATCCGAAAAATCACCCTTTCATGTTTTACATATCTTCGCGTTTTGGCGTCTCTAGATGCCAAAAATATATTTTATCAAATCCGTCGGTCCGTGTGTCGGTTTGTCTGTCTATCTGCCAGTTGGCGACATAGCTTAAAAACTACTTGACTTCAAATTCTGGTAAAAAATTAAGGCTCATATGGGAATGACCTTGTAATATTTTGGTAAAAATCCAATGTCGGAACAAGATGTAGGCCTAATTAAACGTTAAAAAAATTATTATTTAAAAACTAATTGTCCAATTTGCAGAAAAATCAAGTATTATGCAGAAATCAACTGGTAAAATCTTAATACTAATACAAGATGGCCCAACAATTTGGCGGCTTAATAAAATATTTAGAAATTCAGCCTGAAAAAAAACTACTTAATAAACTGATTTCAAATTGAGTGCCATAACTAATTGCAGCATAGAGATGAACTAGTAAAACTGTGGTACTAATTCGAGATGGCGGAACAAAATGGCGGCCAAATACATATCTTCGCGTTTTAGCGTCCCTAGATGCCAAAAAATATGTTTTATCAATTCCGTCGGTCCACCTGTCGCTTTGTCTGTCAATTCAGGGCATAGCTGAGTAGTTTTACTCATCTCATTGACTTCAAATTTTAGTCAAAAATGAAGGCTCAGATGGGGATGACCTGGTAATATTTTGGTAAAAATCCAATATGCCGGAACAAGATAGCGGCCTAGTAAAACGTTAAAAAATTATTACTAAAAAAACTAATTATCCAATTTACCTCAAATTTTGCAAAAAAAATAAAGTGTTACATAAAAATGAACTTGTAAAATTTGCTATGAATATAAGATAGCGAAACAAAATGGCGGCCTAATAAAATATTTAAAAAACCAGTCTGAAAAAACTACTTATTAGATTAATTTCAAATTTTGTGAAAGCATTAAGTGTGATATAGAGATAAGCTGGAGAACGAAAATCTTCTTATTAAATTAACTGTAATTTTTGGAAAAAAATTAAATATGATATAAGGATAAACTGGTGCGAGCTCAACACGACGTAACAAAATTGCGATGTGTCAATCTAACTGACAGTTGAAAACTATATAAGTGATATTTTAGCAGACCCATTTCCACATTTTATGTGATTTCATTTTAATGAAAGGTAATACAAGACCACATTCCGCTAATTGTGTCACACAATATCCTAACGAATTTGGAATAGATAAGATGACTTGGCCAGTATATTCTCCGGTTGGAAGTCCTATTGGGCATGTATGGAACTACCTTGGTAGACGTATAAGACATCTGAAAATCGCTAATAAAAACAAACTTCGTACAACCCTTACAGAGGAGTGGAATAACATGCCCCAGGAATGTATTCGTACATTAATAGAATGCCGAAAATGAAAGCTGTGCGAGCTCGAGAACAACACCCGATATTGGCTTTTATTGTTTATGTATGTTTTGTTGGTTAGATTGTCGATAAATTATTGTTATAATATTCAAGTATAATTCAAATTTAATTAAAAATAAAAAAACACAATGTTTTATTCAATAATTTATAACTTTAAAATATTGTGCCTCGTATATTATTCTACAATGATTTTGTTTCAAGTGGGCGAAAAAATCATCGAATTACAAAAAGAGCTCTACTATTTATGGACGGCTACACAAGCCACTTAACTGTCCGGATTGTAGGAGGAACTATCCAGGCACAAATCATCCTCATTAAATTGCCTTGCCAACTCATAGGATCTCACCTCTGGACAAATGTGTATTCGACCCACGTAAAACTGGCTGTAAAAAATTACCTGTTGAACTCAAAACTTTTATCACAGCTTGGTCAAAGTATATAACCAAAAATAACATAGTTTCTGGGATCCGCGAAACTGGCTGCTTTTCTGTGAATTTCTCTAATTTTTCAAAGCAGTATCATGATTACAATAAACTCATAAAATATAATAAACGCTATAAACAAATGCAACAAACCCTACACGGTGAAATGGTGTAGAAGATCCAAATAAGTTGAAGGTAACCCCTATAGAAACTTCTCGAGTTCACTACATGACACAGAATAAAAGTAATGAGGACTCAAATTCGCCAAATGAAGATGTGATACAAAGTGCCAACGAAGAAAAATTTCAATCGGCAGTAGCGCAAGCAATTCAGCCGCGGAATGTCTTGGATAAAGAGGTACATATCACAGCTGACTCGGAAGAAACGTTTACTAACGACCCTGCTACATAGGATGGTCGATGTTCCATTATCGATGTTTTCATAGATAAAATGAAACGAGAACTTATACAGCCGTTACCAGAACCGACAGAAAGATAAATAAGGCTTAAAAAAGATACCTATGGTGAAATATTGACAAGTAAGGAAACAATAATCAGCAGAAAGGACGGAAACCCAAAAAGAAAGATATTTAATCATCGTTATCAGAATCTGACTCCGAGCACCAACAAGTAATGAATGTTATAGAGGATTGTTCCAGCGGTACCTAGTGAATCTTTTGCGTCACTGGAAGAAGTTGAGGATGAGGAAGTTGGTAAAAGGGATTTAAATGACTTTTATACTGTGGATAATGGCACCAAATGGTATATCGGTAAGTAAATAAATATTGATTATTTTATTTTTTAATAACCCACTTTCCGCTTATCCTAGATCAAATAAACTAATGTGACAAAAGGCGTCTCAACGATGAAATTTTTAGAAAGAATACAAAAACAATAACAAGTTTCGTGGGTATGCAAGGGAAGATATAGATTCAGTATAAAAAGATTATATATTTCTAGGACCCATTAATATTTATGGAGAAGTGAAGCTTACTACCTCAACAGAACTTAATAAGATTGAAAAAGAATGAGTCAATTTTAAGAAGTTTACTAAGCGGTAATGTTACTTTAGCTAATTGAAATAAGTTTGTTAAATGTATTGAGTTACGTTATCAACTGGAGCAGTTAAATTATTATCTTTAGTATTTGAAACGTTTTTTAATGAATTTTCTTTCAAACTACTACAAAATTCGTTTTGTTTTTGTTGTTGTCCAGAAAGCAGTTATGTTATATGCCAAATAATATCTATCTGACCTGCTCTTACCCCAACAACCGGGGCACTGTAAGACCCAATTTTTTAAAAATTTGACCGGCAATTCTAAATTCTCGCATTCTGCAATTCGTTTCATAAACTGTTAACTTATAAAAAATCGATGAAAGTGTTGAAATTGGTGAATATCGTCTGCAATTACCCCACTTGCCCCTACAATACCATCAAAAGTATTTGTAATGATCGTAAAAAAGCTTTTTGCATATATCCACGCCCTCAAGTCTTGAGATATGAAGGCCACTTTTCAAATGTAATTTTTAAACTATAATTGCCGTCGAATTTCGACTCGTAATCTTTATTGTTTTGTATCCATTCAATGGAACTATCAAAAATATCCCACTCGTAATCTTTATTGTTTTTTTATCCAATTCAATGCAACTAACAAAAATATCCCATAATGTCGTTGAAAAATAAGATACAAAAATAATCAGTCTTGATTGTACGTCAAGTCGTCCTTTTAAAAATCTCTTGATTTATCCACTTATCTGCTTGAACGTGCCGCCTCCATAGAAACTCGCATTTTCCTCCTTTCTGAGGGAGAGCGTTATCGCTGCCATTTCTAAGAATGAAAATCGGCTTACTTTTCTTTTTAACATCGTGTTCAGGCAGATTTATTTTTCAGGACATGTCTTTTCATTCATTTTGTTTTTTTTTTCTTTTCAATTTACGAGAGTATTATGAAAAATTTTAGTGGAGTCATTTTACAGTCAAATTTTCATAAAAAAGAAGTTTGACAAATATATCCTTTTTCGCAGTAAATATGACAAAAGCAAAGCTTTTCTTGACATGTAAAAAAGCTGGCGAAAGATCGGTGGCGCTTTCTTTGACTTACGACCTGCACACTTTCATCTAACAAGTTCCATTGTTTTAGCCTTGATGTTAAAAGCTCGCCATTAGATTTGGTAAGACCAAGGTCTCTTTTACTTCGTTCAAGTCTTCGTGATTGGGATAGTATGGCTTTCTTTCCTGGGAATCAGCTTCTAACTTATACTCTGGATCTTCAACTTCGTCGTCTTCGGATTGGCTACTTTCTTCTGAAGAGAATAGTATTCTCGGGGGAGGTTTGGGCACAGGGAGTTCAGGAGAATGAGGTACTGGTGCTGTAGACGATGGAATATCTGGATATATAATAGCTGGTTCCGCCAAATCCTTGGAACAGCAAATTTTAAGGCTCCCTTTTCTCTTCTAAACCACCCTGCAAAAAAATAAAAATTGTAAATCTAATTTTAGTGAAAAAGATTTTTTGCAATTCTCGCATGTGTAATGAGGTGCCCACGGTTTGTCCTGATCCCCAACAGGCATGCCGAAGTACGCTTTGTAAGCCTCACACATTTTAACTGATGCATTCACACAGTACTTTCTTCCTCTCGTCTTAATAAATTCACCACAAACAAAGCAAAACCCGTCTACCGGACACCTGCAAACTATATGTATATATATATATATATATATATATATATATATATATATATATATATATATATATATATATATATATATATATATATATATATACCATATGTAGAATATCAAAAAAATATAATTTCTTCAGGTGCAAAAAGGCTTACCAGAAGAATTGCTTTCGATTATGTCACAGGGTACCCTCCTGCGATCATGATTTCTGGGCCTCTACCGTTATCAGGCAGGCTTGTACCCAGAGAGATCTGAAATAACAGATTTCTCGATATAACAAAATTGAAAACGAAACGATTTTGTTGTTGATTTTTTGCAAAATTTGAAAACAATCGATAAAATGGTTTTTCTACATTGATTTTCTTAACAATTTATTAGGCTGCCATTTTGTTCTGCCATCTTTTTTTACCAAAATGTTATCTTATCATCCCCATATTACCATATTGACCCTTAATTTTTGACCAAATGTTTAAATAAATCGGGTAAGTAGTTTTTGAGCTGTTCCGGGAACAAAAAAACTGACACATGGACCAACAGGATTGAGAAAAAAAATTTCGGCATCTGAGGACCAACAAACGTAATTATATGAAACAATCTGTGAGGGTGATTTTTTTACGATTACAATACTTCTCTCTTACGTGGAATTGACTTGAAATTTGGCACAGAAATCTTATACAGGGATAAACTCGTAAATTTTTAATGCAAATCTTATATGAATGGCAAAGCAAACTAGCGCTCTAATAAAATGTTTAAACATTTGGTAAAATTCCAATTCCTGGAATAAAAACATTTTTTTATATGGAGGAAAATAATAAAGGACATAATTTATTTTTTGTAAAATAATGTTTTGAAAAATATATAAATAGTATAATAAATAAATTAGAAACTTAAAAAAATTGAAATAAACTACAGTTTATAGGATTTGTATAAAGTTATTACCATATAATTGTATGTAATTTATCTTTTTGTTTTGTAATTTGAGTGTCAATTTTATTGCATCGATTGTGTCAGTTCTATATTTTCAAAAACTAAGCATTCATATAGCTTCTTTCTATTGATTAATGTTGATATATTGATTATTAGGTATGTGTATTTTTACAAAAGAACATTTATCTGCTGTACTTTCACCTATCATTAATTAACTCCCCAGAAATGTGAAAAAAAAAGTGTCTATATCAAAGCAAAAGTTAAGAAACAAGAAAAGGTAGCCCCTTAACGGAAACTCGGCGAGTCAAAGAGCCTTTAAAGCTGTAAGCCAGAGAATAATTTAATTTATGTGAAAAGCGCCATGTAATTTGCCTAGCGAGAATTAAATTAGTCGCTCGGAGAGAGCTTCAGATTTCTCTGCGATACATTTTCTAAGAAAATCTATAATCGGGTATATTGTTAATTTGTCTTTTGTGAAATTCGTATACCATCGAAAATTTATAATTAAAAAAAAACAAGTATATAAAATAAAACTAGAAATATTATAAAACATAAAACCTTAGATTAACAAAATCTGCCATAGAAAGCAAACAATACTATATTAACTTCTGTTTAAATTCACAAAACCGAAAATATTTTCTCCAAAATTATATTCTAGGAACAATAGCGGTAAAAGCGGTCCAATATAATATATATACCCAATACTACTAAACAAGTATTGCCTTGATGCCCTTTCTATAATGCGTATATAGAAGATCCAAGCCTCAAAGAGTTGAGTTATAATGACGTTATTAATAATAAAATTTGCAAAAGTCAAATCTAAAAAAAAACATTTTATCATTGTTTGAACCTTTTGACGTCAAGTCTGTCTTTAATCTTTTTTCAATGTAGTTATGTTTTTCAGAATATTTTATTTTTATTTTTAAATACCATACGTACATATTTTAATGCATTTAAACCAGGGCTATTCAACAACGTCCCACGGGTCTCATCCGATTCTTGTTTTTACTCGCCTTAAGCGTTTTATTGAATGTCATTTAGCGGGTCCGGCTGGACACTAACTTGTCGGCGATTTTTCTTTTGTTTTGTTCGTTTCACGTCCACTACGTATCTATCTCTTAAAATAATACAACAGCTTGTTTGGACGAAAGGTTGTTTATTAATTTAAATCAATTGCCGACGTTTCGATACACTCCTTGTCTTCATCAGGGCTAGATTTGTTTTGACTTAATTTTTTTCCCGAAGCACGAGAATTTTGTCAGATAAAGATTAAGACAACCTACATACATCTTATCGCAGCTAACAGTTGGTACTACTGTACCAACTGCTGATCCTAGTCGAATCAAGTAGATACGCAAGGAAACGTCTTTATTTCTTCTAGAGATTGGTGTGAAAATCAGCTCGGTCAGGGTTAGGGGTGAATTTTAAAAAATGTTTTAATTGTAGCGTGCACGAATTCTCTTTGCCATTCCTTGGCCCTTCGTAAAGTTCTATCGGTACCTCCTGGGATAAAAACTACTAAATATATCAAAAAATCCATCTCTTTCTTACAAAATATAAATTTACATTTTGTTTATCTCAGTCTCTAGGTCTAAAAATTGGGTAAAATTGGGTAAAATCTAGTTTCGAGTAAAAATGCATTATTTTTCCATTTGCCATTTAATTGACCACTTTATCAAGTTGGCCTGGCTCAGCCAGCTGTGTAGCTTCGATCGACATGTCATAATAAGCAGTTTGACAGGGTTGCGATGTTTTTAACCCGAAATACCTCCAAAATTTGTTGATGTATCTGGAATGCTGTGGGCAGTATAGAAATATCAATAATATTATTTAAATAAAGTTATACCAAGTATTATATAAACGAAGTGAATGGATGGTGTGGAGTTTTAAAGGTGTGTATATTTATGTTTTAATTATTAAGGGATGTCTCTTTTTTAGTTAAGTCTAGATTAGGACCAGCTGGTAAAGTAGGTTCGAAATAATTATCGCTTTTTTCGATATACGCAGGACTTAGTAGTATATATAATTATACTTATTTTTTGCTTTGTACCTATGAGGTATTTAAAGTGTTGCTGACTTTAAAGTATGTTATGTGCTTTCGTGGGGATATCAAAGCAATCCCGTTCGGAGTAGTGGCATTTTGCAATAATAGGGGGATTCAACGGCAACTTTAACTTAATTTTTAACATTATGTGTTGGGTATATAAAGTCGCAACATTTTTTAAGTTGTTGCAGGCTATTATAATTATACTGACTGATAATCACCATCAATCACCATTAAAAAATCGAACCAATTAACTTTAAATTTTCACCAAAAATATTCGGGGTCAAAGTCTCGCAGGATATTGGGAGTTATGGACATAGATCTTCGATATTTTTAAGGGATATAATAACGTAAAAAGTTCATATTTTGAGAACGCACAAACCGATGATAGTCAAATTGAAAACAGGTATAATTAAGGTAATTGTATATAATATAATATTGTTGTTTATATGGAAAAATTGTGGAATTCATTAAGGTAGATATTGTATATTTTTGTCGTTTGCTTATAATATTTCGAAAAACGGCTATATACTTCAGATTTATTTTATTTTTTGTACATAAAATATGTCTTCATTATACAAGGTAGCTCTAAAAGCATCCTGAAAACAAAAAAAAATATCCCAGAAACGATTACTATATACAAAAAAAATAAGAATTATCTATTATTTTTGTCTTCAAATATACAGGACTACCTGAAAATAAAATTTAAAAAAACGGTAAAAAAATAGTAAATTCTTTTATCTCTTCCTACATTAAATATTTTCTATACTATACAGGGTTGCCTTTGGGAATACAAGACTCCCCAAATATACAAATATTTTTTTTATTCATAATGCTTAGCACTTTTAGAAAACGGTAAAAACGTATTTTCTTTTTTTTGCATACAAAGCCAAATAGCGTCATTCTAAGGAGGTGAAACAGCTCCCTAAAAACAAAATTAATATTTTAGGTTTTTTTAAGAGGTGAAAAACCGCCAGATCTGATTTATATTTTGTATATAAATTTTTATTCGACTACACAGAGTTATTATAGAAGCTTTTTAAAATTGAAAATATTTTTCTTTTCACAAACTATTAATATTTTTAAAAAATAATATACAAATATTGTATTATTATATTTTTTAAAAAATCAGCCTAAAAACTACTTATTTAATTTATTTTAAATCATGTCCAAAAAATAAGTATGGCATAGGTAGAAACTGATAAAATATGGTGGGACAAAATGACGCCCAAAAGTGTTTGAAAAAACGATATACTAAATGACTATGTGTGGAGCTAAATATTTGTTTTTTTTTAAGTATTCATAATCATATAAAATACATCTATTATTTTAAGAAATCACTCAATTTTGAATAAAAAAACTTGGCAAATTTGCCACAGTAAGCGAATCGTCTTTGAGTGACCTGATTTTCTACCAAGTCGTCAATACAATCGTCATTTGGGAGCATAAAGGATTTGCTCTACAAGATGCGAATAAATTCTAAGAGGCCCATTTTTGGATATTCATACTTGTATAACATCCAAAGATTTACCGCTCCGCCATCAGACAAAATCTTATGAGAGGCCAATACCATTTCTTGGACCTAATTCTTGTCCTGTACAAACTCTGCAAGTTGTCTAAAAGCTCTACTCCTCCCATTCCTTGATTGTATAATAAGCAATAAGGGTTGGTTGGTAAACTGTTCAACCTTCTTTGACCATCTCTTACCACCACTTCCCTTTGTTCAACAAATATCTCTAATAAGATTTGTGGCTATGGTAACCTGACTATTATCATGCCAGCGCACAAACGTAATAGGCTAGTTCAGCTAAATTCCAAAATCGTATTTTCTCACAGTTTCATGAAGTATCACATACCAAGAATCTATATAAAAAATCACTTCATTCAAATATATATTAAAAAAGTTATGCTGCTTCAAAGTTAAAAATATATTCAGCAGCGGAAATATAATATGTGACGTCATTGCATCCGACAGGTCGACACTAGCTATGCCGGCGCTTGTATTCGTATGTGTGTGTATTAAATAACTTGGTATAGTCGATAATCAGTGTTTTTGTGTTTGGTAGAGCATTTTTAGATACTCTTTGAATTGATTAAAAACAATGTGTGATTCAGACTATATTAGGGCTGATTCCTCTAATATGCCGGAAGTAGATGTCATAATGGAGTATTTTAATGCGTATCGAGACTTTATTAGTGCCAAAATGAGGGGTGTGATTCGTTGACAGATAAATGTTTAAGGGCTGGAGTCTTTCTTGCCTTGTATTGTATCTATACATCAAGATGGTTGTACTGATTCGAATATATATATATATATATATATATATATATATATATATATATATATATATATAATTTGAAAATGTAACCAAAAATTTTATTTTAATGTTGATATGTGTTAGTTACCGTCTATATTCTAGTTACGTACAAGTTTTAACATTAAGCCTGTTGCAATTGGACTGTTTTATTTTTAACTCACTTTGGTAAGATGTTTCTTTTACTTTGTAATCCTTTCTTTTCTTATCTACAAATGTATTTTTCTATAGAAGGGTCCTGAAGAAGAGAATAAACATTCTCGAAAGCTCGACCATAAAATAAAGAGTATTCCACACTAGGCCGTTCATAAAATTTTTTCTTTGACTGCATCCCCACCTAACCAAGAACCTTGAGGATAGAATTTTTCGCTTTTTGTGAAAATTATATTCTTTTGGTTAAAAGTGCTTTTTTCTAACTCACTACTAACTTTCTCCTTTTATATATATATATATATATATATATATATATATATATATATATATATATATATATATATCTGGTATATTCAAGCTTGATTCGCTATCCGATGATGATACTCGAGTTTTTTTTTGTACTGATAGAAGGTTCTTCCAAATCGCTGTCGCTTTAGAAAAACACTTCGAGAACTTCTACTGTGTGCAACTTTTCTCTGTTTCTGACGATCAAAAATGTTCGGATCACTCCCTGCTTTAATTTAATGTTCACATTTTTCACCACTTTATAGTACATGTAACTATCCATATCTTCTTCAAACTAAAATCAAATATACCTACGTAAGTACGTAAAACAATCCAATATAAATATATTTATTAATTATCTAGCTTTTGTCGGCGGCTTCGCTCACGTTACAACTTAAAAGCCAAAAATTATTCCCTATCCGATGGGAACTTTTGAACACCCTGTATAAATTTTTTAAAAAATCCTAAAACTTGTAAAAAATATAATAAAAAATACGTTTTCGAGCGTTTTTTTCTAAAAACTAATTATTTTTTAAATAAAAAATATTGTAAAATTCAAGGTGTGGTTTCACCCCCGTGAAAGTTTTCATAGATCCTTTCTTATGGAACCTCTATATCCTAAAATCAACTTGTACGCCAAAATTCAGCTTTCCACGTCAAGCGGTTTGAGCAGGACTGTGATAAATCGGTGAGGGAATATTAATATAGATAAGAACAATAAAAAAATAATGCTAGAAAAAAAACAAGCTAGGTAATGGTAGCCTTTAATTTTAATTGTATGTCACTGAAAAATAGTATTGTATTCCCCGAAAATTTCAGCCAATTAATTTTCTTCCCTAACGGAATAATTATTATTCTTTTCAAGATTTTCCAGAGTCAAGCAATTATTAAAACCGAGTAAAAAACTTTCATCGAAATGATCCTGATAGCAGTATTTTGTTGACTTATCGTTTACAAATTCTGTCCTCTGCATAGCTTGCTGCCACATTTTCCTTGCTTTTACTTTGCAAGAGTTTATAAGGGGTAGTAGTCGTGTTTTTACAATTCGGAACTATACAGTATTTCTAATTATCTTTTTTTCTTTGTTTAATTTCCATGACGACACTAATTCTACTTTAGAAATACGAAAAAACAATTAAATATACATTCGATTCACCAAAAAAAAAACCAGAGCTATGATCTCTCCTGTATACTATGCCGAACTAAAAGAAAATCCCGCAAATGGCATAGTGACTGCCAGCCGAAGCTGACCGTGCGGATTTTATGACGTCACACCATTCCCAGGCACGCGGTGTTTGATAATTTATTTAAATATGAAAACAAATTCGGAAAAATCTGAAATTTTGGATATATACTAACTTCAATACCTCCTTTTAAAATTTGTAATAAAAAAATATACTGACCGAACCTATTGAATCACTATATTCATGGATGGCGTGTGTTGATGCTCTAATAGATTTCTTTAAATCGTTTAATAGCATCCTTTGAATTCTGTAATTTTTTATTGTGACAACGCAGTTGATATCATTAGTTTTTAACAAACGCAACAGAGCAAATAGGTTACAAAAATTGACGAGAAAAACTGTAGCTCCTGGTGACAGATATCCAACACAGAATTTTTCTGCTACACATCAGCACTTGTAAGACACTTAGACTCCAAAACTTTAAACCGTTTATGAATTATTTCATGTGATGGCGGCGACAATAATATAATAATATGATATTTGATACAACTTGTTTGTTATTTCCTAAAAACATACAAAGAACATATTTTAGCAATAAAATATCTCTTCTCTTTTACAGTAAATGCAGCAAAAATATTAACAACTCACCTCTCAAACACCATCAAAAAAATTTGGAACACATTCACATTAAAGGTTAGAATTGCAACTTTTTCACTGAAAACAACTTGTTTACTATTATTAGAGATTTACCAAATAAATAAATAACTTTAAAAATACGGAGGCACACTATTAACTAAGAAAAAGCGGCTGCAACATAACCTCAAAAGAATGATATAGCGCCGTATGCTAAATCATACGGTGGTAGTTAACAGGAAGTCAAAAACGTACACATGAAACCCTATAAACTTACGCAATTAGCTATGAGTTTTCTATTTAAAGTGGAATCCTACGTATAACCACCTCCCGATAAGACAACTTTGTATATAAGAAATGTCCTTTATTTTAGGAAACCTATATAAAAGAAATAGATTCCAGTTGTAATCATAATATTCCTTCTGGACATCTACGTATAAGGTCAGAGCGTAAAATAAGCAGAAAATTAATGGAAAGCAATGGTCGATTCTCCTTAGAATTTCAAATGAAATTTCCTTCTCAGCTCAAAGTGAACCTACTTTACTTCAGTGGCGGCTCATGAAGAAATATGTTGATGTTACCAAGACACATGAAGAGAAGCATAGCAGACAAAAAAAAGAATACATCTTTCGAGGAAAGCACTGTCATTCACAGAAAGTCTAAAACTGAACTATCTTTCATTTATAGGAATAGGGATAAAAATACCACGGTCCATATTGCTACGACATAAAATTTTATTTTAAAATTATTTAAAAGTATATATGAAGCAGTACTTATTTTTATCCACATCTTTCTAAATCTGTAATAGCATAGCGATACACAAAGTAAACTAAAAAATATCTGCTTTTATCTCATTTGCAAAGGCAGGTATTTGTTAAATATGTATTGGAAATAAATTTTCTGGTTTCTTTATCAGATTTCCAAAAACATAATGCATTTCTCTTTTCGAAATATCTAAATCAGGCAGACGTCTACGTTATTTCAAAATTTTCCTGTATGCAAAAAGGCTAATAAGGAATATTGTTTATTTTATATACAATGGTGCTCAGTCCTATGCAATTTTATCACCTATTTTGAAAGCAATAATAGAGTTTTATTTTTAGGCTATGATAAATAATATAGTAGTAGTTTTGTAATCACATTTTTTTGCTAACTCCCAAAAAATGTAAATTTTTATAGGTTTTTCTCCTTACTTAATATATATCTATCACAATATTGAAGAACCCATCCTTTACATATTCCTTGCATTGTCCGAACAAACTAATTAAATATTTCTAGAAAAGGGACCATTAACGTTGTTAAAAAGGCAAACAAGTTATTTGATGAGGAGGGCTTTTGGTGAGTAGAAATCTCACACTACCCATGCTATGGAGTGCTCCCACCCATAACATCTAGTGCCTCTACAAAAAAAATCAATAAAAATAAAAAAGTTACTTAATGAGTTTTCCGAACCGGCAATAAGCATCACATACTTCTGATAGAAATGTTTACTAGGATTATTATTTCATTTGGTACTTTACATATAAAAATCTAAGTAGAACATAAAAAAAACATAATACACTAATCAAGAAGAATTAGTAGATAATAATGGCGATTAACATACAGTACTAAAAATATCACTATAATAATACAATAAAAAATATTGTGTCAAGCTAACATGTATGAATACTAAAACTAACGTTATAATATGAAATAGAAAAAAATCGCGTCAACATACACCTGATATGCACTGGACCTGCAAACATTTAAAAGATACAGCGTGTAACAAAAGTAAGGAAATGGCAAAATAGCTCATACACCGCTGAACCTGAATTTAATAAAAATATGTACACTTAGGTATAAAATTATGCCATATCCGATGGCGAGTCCCGCACCCTCTATTATATTACTTTATAAAATCTATGCAAAATTCTCAATACTTTTTATTAAAAGCACTTTTTATGAAAGTCAACAGTTTTTGCGAAAAATACCTGCACACAAAAGGTTACCTAATATGTTTGACAATGTCAGTTTTATTGATTTACAAAAATGGGTCATGTAACTGAAACCCAAAAAATCGAAATTTTAATTGTACTGGGTTATGGGAATAGAATGCGAAACCTGCATGATGATTGTAACATTTTTAATGACAAATATCCTATTTGAAATCCAATAACTTAATCTACCGTAAGAAAAATTATCAAAAAATTATGCCAGACCTAAAAGAGCAGTGATAAGACTCTAAATATTTTAATCAGTTTAGAAGAAAATTTGCACCTTGTCACCAGAGCATTAAGAAGAGAAAATGACGTTTCACACATATCCATAGTTGGTTATATATCTATGCCGTAGACCGACTCCTAAAAACCGAAAAGTTTCATCCGTACAAAATAACTTTGGTGCAAGAACTCTCTGAGGATGATCACGATAGGCTCTTGGAATTTTGTAAAATCATGATGGATCGTTGCAATACCAATCTAAATTTTGTTTATCAAATTATTTTTTCTGACGAAGCAACTTTTTTTTTTAAATCCAAAAGTTACCAGGCGTATTTGTCGATATTGGGCCAGTGAAAATCCACATAAGAAAATCATACCCAATTCAATCACCAAAAGATAAATGTTTGGTGTGGTATAAAGGGTGCAAAACTAATCGGTCCCTTCTTCATGGAAGACACATTCACTGGAGAAAGATATTTGACTCTTTTAAGGACCGAAATTGTCCCAGCTATTACAGAACTATTTCCGAATAACCGAATAAAGTTCCTTACTTTACCTGCTGTATTAACTATTTAAATTTGATTTTTTTGGGCAATAGTACACCAAAGGGTGACATTTGGTTTCAGCGGGACGGTGCTCTACCGCATTTTACTAGGAATGTTCTGGAACATTTAGACAATGTTTTCTTTGGAAGATGGATTGGACGTAGGTGTACAATAAAGTCGTCACCGCGGCCTCAGGACTTGACGCCCCTCGACTACTTTTTGTGGTGTGTAAAACAAAGCCCAATAATCTCGAGGATTTAAAGGAGAGAATAGAAATCGAATGTAAACGAATCAAGAATGTTGGCATTCTTTGTAATGTATTAAATGTTTTTCCTCAGTATTTGGCCTACTGTCAGGAAGTAAATGGACAACATTTTAAGCAC
The DNA here is from genome assembly GCA_030620095.1 of Kuschelorhynchus macadamiae. Classification (NCBI taxonomy): domain Eukaryota; kingdom Metazoa; phylum Arthropoda; class Insecta; order Coleoptera; family Curculionidae; genus Kuschelorhynchus; species Kuschelorhynchus macadamiae. The sequence goes on along the minus strand of JAUTXW010000292.1, from coordinate 1,043,748 downwards.
CTTACTTATTTTCATTAATTTATTTTTTGTTGTTTAATGTATTTCTTTTTTGAATTGCAATGTTTCCGTCGTTTTTTACAACCTACTTTTAAAGTTGAAACCCTATTTTCTGTGAATTCTGTGAATTATTGTACTTTTCGGTCTGCCAGAACGTACAGCATCTTTTACCTTTCCAGTTTCACGAATTTTTTTGTTAATTTTACTTACGGTAGATTTAGTTATTGGATTTCGGTTAGGATATTTGTCATTAAAAATGTAACAAAGATCTTGCAGGTATCGCATTCTAGCCTCACAATCCAGTATAATTAAAATTTAAATTCTTTAGGTTTTAGCTAAACGATCCATTTTTGTAAATCAACGAAACTGACATTGTCAAATATATCAGGTAACCTTTTGTGTGCAGGTATTTTAATAAAAAGTAATACATTAAATTATGGATATTAGACCCTTATTTCCGCAGAGATTGTTTACATTCATAAAAAGTGCTCTTAATAAAAAGTGTTAAGAATTTTACGCAGATTTTAAAAAAGTAATGTAATATAGCCCAAGTATATAATTAATGGGCTAAAAGTATATTGTAATATAGCCTATTACAGTATAAAGACGAAATATGGCTAAAGTGGGGAATAATAATTTGGCCGTAATTGGGTAAAAATGGCCAATTGGCAATTATACGACCCTCTCTTTTGATTTTAAGGTTTGGTATATTAACACTTTTTGATAAAATCATATATAAAAATTTGAATTTTTTTTCTTTACCTATAATTTTCATTTTTTGGCTTTTCTTCATTTGTATAATAAATCATCAATTGTTTCCAATTATGTAGAAATAGTATCGACAGTGCCAATCAGTGTAAGAGTTTAGGAGCCAAGAAGAAATTCAAAGATAACAAATCATGGTTTGACGGTTGGTAGAGACAAAAACCACTTGCTAAGGAACTTTTACTGTTAAAAGAATCTAAGATAGGCATGTAAAATACGCGCTCTTTCTTGAAACTAAGTATTTCGATTTCTACAAATATTTTTTTTATTTTTTAGTTTGGAAATGTATTTTACTAAGAAAATTGATTAAAGGGTTCATGGCGAAAAAAAAAACATGCATACGTATTTATAGGTAGAAAAAATATGTTTGTTTAAGGGGGCAAGTAATGGCTGCTAGGAAATTAGTTTAATTTTAATTTCAATCAAGCTTTGAGCTATTTTTTTAAGCAAATATTCCTTGAAATTGGCCACTTTGTAAGCCAATATTTATCAAATGGCAATAATTTTGAAATGTAGCCAAAATGTAGCAATATTTACTAAAAATTTGCCAATAAAAATGCCCCCTTGGTTTGCCTTTAGTGCTCGCTAAAAAATGGCTAATTTAAGACCCAGGAGCCAGCATAACAAAATTAAACGACGATATGTGATAGAATATTTAATCTTTTTATTAGACATTTTGTACGGTAAATAATTTATATTTCGTTTTTCTAAATATATCTTCAGTTTGGTTAAGTATAGTTTTATAAACGTAAATTCGATAATGTGGCATATTTTGGCAATACTATAGCATAAATAAGCGAAATAAATCTACCCAATTTTAGTTTAATTTTGAAACAAAAATATGATAATAAAAGCCATATTTTTTCCTCTCAATTTTGGTTGTCTTAAAATGTCATAATCTGGCGTTCTTATATAGCTATTATTACTATAATTACACTTAAATACTTGCTAAAAATATGTTTGGTTGGAATTTGGGAAAAATGTCTACTTATTGATTACATTCTGAACTCGATTTCTATTGATTAAAAATGCCATATTCTGGCATTTTAAACAACTATGCTTACTATAATTTAACTTCAATACTTATTAGAATATATCTGGTTATGTTGTGGCAACAAAATTGACAGATATTTCTACTTTTTGGCCACCCTATATTACAAAAAAAAGTTGGAGGTTTAATTACCTCATAAAAGATATGTTTGGCCAAGTAATTATGCTATAGCCTATCTACGTTAAAAACTGCCACTTTTGTAGCCCAAAAATCTAATTTGAAGCGTGTTTTCATGGCTAGAAAACAAACCAAGAATAACTTGCCAAAATTTGACAAATCTCTGGTTTTATGTGTCTTTTATGGCTGACTGTTAGACAAAAAGGCTCATCAGCTAATTTGTGTTACTTGGGAGGGTATTCCGTTAAAAAAAATTCCGGATAATTTCATACCTAAGCGTACATATTTTCATTAAATTCAGGTAAGCGGTACCTGAGACATTTCGACATTTTCTTACTTTTGTTACACGCTGTAGTTAGCTTACATGGGAAACAATTAATTTAGCTTTTCTTTATATCCAAATATAAATTCACAAAAATGACACAAAGTCATATCTAATTTTACCTGCCCTTTCTAGATGTCATTGTTTTTTAAAGTTCAAATTATCGTTTCATTGAAAGGATTATTGTTTATGTATTTAAAATAAACGTTTTAACTGAAAACAAAAACGAGTTTTATTATACAAAGTTTTTCACATTTACTACATAATATTTTACATTTTCTTTGTAATTTTCATATATAAACATAAAATACATAAACTTAGAAAATATATTTTTTCTACGATCGTGCGGAAAAAAAATGTATCGTTCCGCGCGATTTGTTAAATTAATGCATATCATACCTAAAACACTCAATAAGGTGAAATACTTGCAAAGTAACTATTTTTTAGTGAGAAGCTCAATAATTTTTGTAATTACAGTATATTATTATTGAATTCAAACCTAATTGACGTTTATCTGAGGACTATATCGATCGTAGGATAAATTTTGTACCTAACACACGCGAAAAGTGTCTTTTCCGCCCTTGACGGCTTTACCGAACTCCGCTTCGCATCGGAAAAGTACCACTTTCCGCACTTATTAGATAAATAGCTATTCTACATACACGTAAAAAATGTATTTTCTACGCATCGTGACCCAACCCCGGCTGCGGCTAATAATACTAATTTTTTTATTAAGATTTTGTTTCTATATTTTATATTAATGCCTGTTGGTGATTGACATAACCTTCTCCCTAAGGTTTGTTATTCAATACGACAAAGAAAGGAAGGCCAAACAACATCTAAATAATAGACTTTACTTAGCGAATGCCGTTGCTTTGTTTACTGGTTAGTCAAGGGAAGAAAGAAATTGACCCTTAATTGTTTCTACTTCTAAGGATTCTTTTGTGTTGCCGATAATTGGTTACAGTAGATGTGTTTATTAAAAGGATAAGAATAAAATTGATTCCTTTATTTGAACTAAATTGGAAACTCTAAGTGTGCAGTAAAATCCACACCCTGGAAAGGTTCTATTATATTACAGAACGTTTTAGAAAAAAAACTATATGGTCACATGCGAGGGATACAGACATATTTCCTCCAAAAATTAGTTATTTAATATAGATTAAGTGTATAATAACATTTAAAATGAAATAACATTTCCCTCGTTATAAATCTTTCCTTTTATTAGGAATAGTGAAGTGTGACTCATTTAGTACAGAGTCATTTAGTATCACATATATGCTGTCTTACCAAACATTTGTATTGGGTGCAATTTGTTCCATCATATTGGATTCCTACCAATATTTTACCAGCTTCTATCTATGCCACACTTGATTTTTGGGCATAATTTAAAATAAATTCAATAAGTTCTTTTTACGTTGACACATACCGCCATTTTGTTACGTCATGTTGAATTCGTACTAGTTTATTTTTATATAACATTTAATTTTTCTTCAAAAGTTAAAATCAATTAAATAAAATATTTTTATGTTGATTTTTTAAAAATGTTATTTGACAGCCATTAGTACCACAGTTTTACTAGTTCATCTCTATATCGCAATTAGTTTTAGCACACTATTTAAAATCAGTCCATTAAGTAATTTTTCAGGCTGAATTTTTAAATATTTTATTAAGTGGCCATTTGTGCCAAAAGTTTACTACTTGGTTCTTAGATAATACTTGGATAAGTAGTTTTTTAGCAATAACTTTTCTAACATTTCACTAGGCCGCCATTTTGTTTTGACACAGTGGATTTTTACCGAAATGGTACCAGATCATCCCCATATGACCCTTAATTTTTGACCAAAATAAATTAATCGGGTAAGCAGTTTTTTAGATATGCTGCGAACAGACAGACCGACCGAATTGAGGAAACAAGTTTTTCGGTATCTAGGGACCCTGAAACGTAAAGATCCGAAAATATCTGGGACGGTGATTTTTTCACGATTACAATTCTTCCGTTTTACGAAGGAAGTAAAAATCGGTTATATATTATTAACATTTTACTGTCTTAAGTTCTGGTTAAATTTTGACATAAAAGTGACAATGTTTAGTAGAGATCCCTGAAAAATGTAAGGAGAAACCATGATTTCATAGATATAAGGATGTCTGAAAATGGCACTGAAAAAATTTAGGGCGTAATTAAAAATCATTTTGAGATCGAAATCTTCATTTTAAAAGATTTATATGCGTTCTCCTCGTTTCGTACACTTTCCATGGAAGGGCAATATATTCTTGTTTTTCCCAGAGACCAGTGGCGGCTCATGGATTTAAAAACAGGTGAAGCGCAGCGTAGCTAGGTGCACAGAATCGTAGGTAAAAATAGTGCCGCAAGCGAAAATTTTTGCCACGCCCAAAATAGCTATTTTTTAACATTTTTATGATGTTCATTATCTATAGCTTTGGAGCGTCTTTTAATATTTAGGGGAAATAATATGAATTTATAAGGTTTTAAATATATTTTTTTGTTCTTAAGAAACAGTTATGTACCTATATTTTAGAGCCAATTTCGATTCGATTCGATCGATGCAAAACTGCATCCGCTTGCGATGATCCCAAAGCACTAATTTACATTAATTCTATTATAAGCGAACAAGCGCCCGCAGCCTGCAGCAGCAGTTTTATGCCGCTCCCATATCTATTTGGCTTCAGTGTTGCCAGATGGATTTTTCATTCAACAGTATGACAGGACAAAAAAAACAGTAGATTTTTCTGGCTGAACAGTAGGTTTTATTTAACACGTTTTCTTCATAAAATAAACGAAATATAGTGAAAACAAAAAATAGGACTCTTTGAAACATAAGTCATAACCCATAATCTTAAATTTATTTTTGACAGACGCCAAATAAGAATATTTTTTTACGAAATTGATCTGATTTATGTCAAAATCGATACTTTGACCAACCAGAATAACTCCGCAAGAAAAAACTCGTGTTTCGTAGCTGTCAGAACTAGGCCTTAGTTTAGTTTGCACAAATGATTAGGAAACAAGTAAACAATTTTCTGTAAATTACAGGGTATTAACAAATACAAACTAATTTAAACTCTCATAACAAAATGTAAAAAATAATTAAATAAAAATTAAATTAAACTCTGATAACCAAATGTAAAAAATAGAATGAAATAAAACTATAATAATTATAATTAAACTTATTCTGATTCTGAGTCAGTTAGATCAGATTGTTTTTTGTACATTTGTGAGTTATGCAACTTCATCAGCACACTAGAGTTAAAATTAAAACATAATTTTTCTTTTGTCCTCATCAATAAATAACTTTTGCCGTGAAGTAATCCTACAATGCTATATATAGAGAGCTTATTACAACTATTAAAACACGCATTAGAACATACTGTAATCTATCTATACGGGAATACCGGCCTAAAAAGTAGAGCTTTGACGTAGGGGATTCCCCGACGGCTTATTTATTACCAAAATCAGGCCGCGACTAGGGATGCACGTTTTTAGATGTTTATGAAACGTTGATACATTACCTGAAAATATCGATATTTTTCATATCTATGTGCATCGATACGTTTTTAACGATATTTTTCATCGATTTAAATCTACAATAAAAAGCATTGCGAACATTTTCAGATTTTCAGTGTGCATAGATGGCAAAATTGGCGTCGCTAGCGCTTTTTTTTTTTCGTATGTTGTACTAAAGAGTTTCAACAGGAGTTTTGAACGTGAAAACAGTAGAACAGTAGGTGGAAGCTAAAACCGTAGATCCACTGTTATAACAGTAGGTCTGGTAATGCTGTTTGGCTTACGGATATTCACCATTGCGTTGCCATAGCAACTGCCGTAAACAAATCTAAGCACGAAAGCCGGCGTGCGGAATTTATTACAGCTGATTGTGATTCCTCAACGGGTCGCTCTTATGAAAAAGTGTTCAGCGCGCTACGTTTTTAAGTCATTATTATTTTTTGAGTATATAACGCACTAGTTTCGGTATAAAATAATGCTATAATTAAGTAAATAATATAAATTTATATAAAACATACCACATTTTTGTAATAAAAATGTAGATTATAAAATGATTAATATTTTAAAAATATTTTTATATTTAAGTAAATTGATTGGAAAATGTAGCCGCGTCCCCTGCCAGAGACCTATGCCTAACCTAACCTAATCTACCTAATGTGATACTGTACATTTTTATTATACCTATATTATACAATATTATACAACAGAACAAATAATACTAATTCGTAATAGGGTTTAATTAATATTTCCCAGCTTCTTAGAATTCCAGAAAAACTTCGACCCTTTGGGTTACCAATAGTTAAAAGTTAAAGTGAACAAAAAGAAACCAACAGAGGGATACTATTTCGGTTTACGAAAGAAGAAAATATCAGGTAGATTTTTACACTGGAGGAAATAGCAATATACGAAACGGAAAAACACATATTTAAAGATATTAAGTGACCCATATCACGACCAAGGACGACTTGGCCTCCTACAATGACACGAATTATATTGACATAGAAAATAAGGTAAATACTGATAAAAAAATGCACAAGGATGAATATTTGACTATATGTCTTGGTGGGTTATCTACATAAATATGCAAGTAGGAAACATTGGGTACTATGCTTAAACAACGCAAATGACCTATTTTTATTCGCTAAATGTTTGCCACGCCACTGCTTCTTCCACCAAGGGCACCTAAACTATAAATTCCTAATAGGTATATTTATCCCTCCCCCCTCCCTTCAAATTGTTCTGGATCCACTCTGGACCTTAATTGGAATCATTTATGTGGTTTATATTACGACTATTGGGTGTGGAACAGCGGCTTCAGGAGACCTTAAAGTGTCGGGGAGTACTTAACTAGAGAGAAAATATCGGAAAAAGAGATGGGGAGAATGATACGAAATAAATTATTTGCTAAAAATAAAATCGGGATATGTTTTATGCAAGTACCAGAGAAGAGAGTGTGGGCGATTTGAACCTTACTATAAGTTGTGACTAACTTAACCTCTTGAATTGGCAACTTGGATCTGAATCGAGCCAACTTCGATTATTTGGTATCGATATTACATTCGTAAATCCTGTCATTTTATTTTCTACAATTTTTTTATTAAACATATTTTTACCCGCTAATATTGAAACACTTCATAACTGAATTCAAAATATACCCTGTGCGGAAAAGATTATAACCAAAAGCAACTAACCACTTTCTTGTTGGCTCGCCACTGGCATTAATGTAAATTACCTAATATGTTTAAAATGTGGCATCTAAGAACCACAACTTCACTTTCAAACCCTCATATTTTTTCCATATATTTTTTTAACAAACTGGTATTTAAAGTTTAAAACAATTTCCTGATATTACTTGCTTACTTCCGGACAATCTTTATACATATTTAAAGAAGAATACTAATTGCTAAACCAACACAAATAGTTAGTAAGAAAACTCACGGACCTTTAAGTAACTTTTTATTATTAGTTGTCAATGTATACCAACGTTTTGGTAATCTTCCACCTTCCTAAAAGCTGAACTGAAAAACCAGGAATGCCGGGTACGGTTTTTCTTAAAATCGATTTAAACAGTTAGCTGTACCTGTATATAACATACACAAACTTAATACAGCCATGCCCAAAATGTTTATACATTTTTGAAAACAATTGGTACTATAGACACCTTGTAATTCATTTTTTTAATTTATAAAAAGTATTGTATAGAGATATTCTTGTTTTGTATAAATGGTTTTTCACTGATTTTTATATCCGAAATTAATATCTTCTTCTCGCGCAGTGAAGATCCCTGAATATGACTCGTGCAATCGCAGAAAAAACGTCGGAAATAAATTCCAAGTTGACACGGTTTAAACCCAAGAACCATGATTTCTTAATTGACTCCAGTCGCGAAAAATTTCGTACTGTATTGTGACTAACATTAAAAAATGTTATTAAACTTATCCTTTCTTGTAATGAAGTAATACTATTATAAAGCCATTTTTTATTTTTAAACTAAAATTATATGTGATTTCGTGTACATCTTATCATAAAAACACCCTGTATAATAACCTGTAGAACGTCGAAGGGTACGTAATCTTGGATCCGAAATATAAATTTCTCTAATGTCCTTTACTTGAATTGGGTCATCCCAGTCTTTGGCCACAAAGCCTGAACGCTTTCAGGCTTAAACGTGGCTTAAAAAGGTTGGCTTCCTGTCTGGAGAGAAACTTGGAAAATTGCTTTCCCGAGTCCGCAGAAGTGGAAACTCTAGGAAATTATCATAACGTCGGCTTGCTTTCTGTAGGCGGTTTAATTTAAGAGGGGTCTTGTAAATAACTCAGAATGGCTACCCTCTGTATATCTGTCGGCACTACGGCTAAAATATTGAAAAACGGATATTGAGTATCATAAAAGTAAACATATATGGGTATTTTAGGAAAATATACAGTGGAGTAATAGCCTGGGAATAAACCCATACTCGAGCTTTTACATTGGTCCTCATAGTAATCGTTGTTCTTATAGAGTAAGCATATTTCATTTATCACAAGCCCATGATCCACACTCCTCCATTACAGAATACCCGAATATCAGAACATCTGATTAAAAACATTTAACAATCTATACACGTCTAGAAGAAATATAAAGTTTAAATTTAGATATTCTTGTAATTAACCTTAACTTCTACTATGCCTTTACACACAGTTTGGAATCCACGATATCACATTTATATAAGATTAGAATCTATGCAACATTCATCTTTGAGGTATATCCGGCAGGCGTGATATCGCCGATCTACGTATACTATTTAAGATAATTAAAGGTCTTGCATTCGAGTGCGTACTCGTGTATTCAATTTAATGTTTTCAGCAGAAATTGTAGGCATCCAGAACTCTTTCATATTCATTTCCGCAGAACCAATTCTGGTCAGAATTCACCACTGTCAGTGGCGCAACTAGGTGGGGGCTAGGACGAGCTTAGCCCCCCTGCCAGACGATTGGCGAAGGCCAACCAAAACACTTAAACTCCATTTTGTTTGCAAAAATGGGTAAAAAAGTATTCTTCCGTAGCATAGTTTATTTTTCTCTTGCATCTTCCGCTTTTTAGTTAAGAAATAAACATAGGTTTTTTTTTCTAAATTAGCGTCTTTTATACTTTTGACCAATTTAATTGGACACGCGAAAACGTAAGGGCGCGCTTATTTTGAAGTTATGGATCATAAAAGTTTGAGAAATAGAAAAAAGTGTAAGAGATATTTTTTAAGGGGTTTAAAAAAAAAAAAAAAAAATCTTATTTTGAATACGCAAAACCGATAATAGTCAAACTGAAAACAGAAATAGATGGAGTAAATGTTCTAACATCGAAAAATCATGGAAGTCATTGATGTATATACCTAATCTTTCTCGACTATACATATTTAAAATAAAAAGGTGATATTCCAAAAAACGGCGAAACTTCTGTTATATAATTTTTTGTTTCAAAACCATGTTCATCTCCCAAGTAGCCCAAATTAGCTGATGAGCTTTTTTGCCTAACAGTTATCCATAAAAAAAACACATAAAAAACCAGAGATTTGTCAAATTTTGGCAAATGATTCTTGGTTTGTTTTTTTTCTAGCCATGAAAGCTCGCTTCAAATTAGATTTTTTGTCTCCAAAAGTAGCGGTTTTAATGTGTATAGGCTATAGCATAATTACTTGCCCAAAAAATATCTTTTATAGGATAATTAAACCTCCAACTTTTTTTTTGTAATATTGGATGGCCAAAAAGTAGAAATATCTGTCAATTTTGTTGCCACAATATAACCAGATATATTCTAGTAAGTATTGAAGTTAAATTATAGTAAGCATAGCTGTTTAAAATGCCAGAATATGGCATTTTTAATCTATAGAAATCAAGGTCAGAATATAATCAATAAGTAGGCATTTTTCCCAAATGCAAACCAAACATATTTTAGCAAGTATTTAAGTTTAATTATAGTAATAATATGTATATAAGAATGCCAGATTATGACATTTTACCACAACAAAAATTGAGAGTGAAAAATATGGCTATTATTATCATATTTTTGTTTCAAAATTAAACTAAAATTGGGTAGTTTTATTTCGCTTATTTTTGCTTTAATATTGCCAAAAAATGCCACATTTTCAAATTTACGTTTATAACCTATAAAACTATACTTAACCAAACTGAAGATTTATTTAGAAAAACGAAATATAAATTATTTACCATACAACATGTCTAATAAAAAGATTAAATATTTCACCACATATTATAGAAAAACGCCGACTTGGGGTAATCGTAGTTTAATTTTGTTACGCTGGCTCCTGTGTCTTAAATTAGCCATTTTTTAGCGAATACTAAAGGCAAACCAAGTAGGCATTTTTATTGGCATAATTTTAATAAATGTTGCTACATTTGAAAATTATTCCCATTTGATAAATATTTGCTTACAAGGTGGCCAATTTCAAGGAATATTTGCTTAAAAAAATAACCCAAAGCTTTTTATGATCCGCCATGATTGAAATTAAAATTATACTAATTTCCTAGCAGCCATTACTTGACCACTTTAAACAAACATATTCTTTCTACCAATAAAAACGTATTTTCATGCATGTTTTTTTGTTAGGGACTCTTTAATGAATTTTCTTAGTAAATTACATCTAAAAAAAAAGAAATTGTAGAAAACGAAATGTTTAGTTTCAAGAAGGGGCGCGTGTTTTACATGCCTATCTTAGATTATTTTCACAGTATAAGTTCCTACGCAAGTGTTTTTTGTCCCCACCAACCGTCAAATGAATATTTTATACAATAAGTCATAGTGTACGTATTTCTACGAAACCATGATTTGTTATGTTTGCATTTCCGCTCATAAATTCTTACACTGATTGGCTCTGTTAATACTATTTCCACATAATTTGAAACAATTGATGATTTATCATATAAATGAAGAAAAGGCAAAAAATGAGAAATTATTTAGGTAAATTTCGGAAAAAAATATTGCTCAAATTTCAGCTAAAAAATAAATCATCAGCTCGATTTTAAAGTTAAAAAGTAGCTAATAAACCCAACCATTATGGCCGAATTTCCCCACTTTAGCCATATTTTCGTCTTTATACTGTAATAGAACTGTTATTTTGGCTAGCAATTTTAGCTAATTAGCCAGAGATATTAGCAAATATCACAGCATTTTAACCTATATTATATGATTATATGTGCTACTTGGGCTGGTATACAGGGTAGATCAAAAAGGAGGAGGCACTTTGGCAAGTTTCCTGTTAACAGGTCGAGAAAATATATTATGTTATACAGGAGAAGTGATAACTTTGAACTCCCTAAAATTTTTATATACGAGTTTCGTCGTTCTATGTTACTTTAAGTGTCGTAATTTATTAAAAAAATATTTTTTTTTATTGATGTCATAGATATTAATCAAATCGTATATAGCCGAAACATAAAAACTTAGACAATATCGGAAGTTTATAATTAAATCATAGCCGTTCGAAAAAATGGTTAAAATTGGTTTTATTATCTTATAAGTGACAGGGCTTGAGCCCCCCGAAAGTCGATGTCTAGTTCCGCCACTGACCACTGTGTAGAATAATAAATTCTTTTAATAAACATTTTAATAACTTAGGAGTGTTTTGAAATATCATTGGTTTGTTTCAGACATAGGCGTAAGTATCATTTCCGCATTAACTGTGAATAATTGTATTTTTTATTATTAGTATATATTAAGACTCTTTTTTTATTTAACTTTAACGTTAACTTTCGCTTTTTTTCCTGTCATTTTGTTACCCACTAAAATATTGATCTACGTAGTGGATAACTTTTTGGATTGTGTAATCTGTTATGTATAAATGAATAAATAAATATTTTTACTCTTCCAGATATTTAATTGTATTTTTATAAATCAGTGTTTAGTCACTTCGACCGTATGGTGTTATCTTTCATATAGAGACTGGAGCAATATTGCTTCATTGAAAACATTGCTTTTTATGTGGTAAACACTCATAAAATTTATTCATTTTACTTTTTAGTACTTTCTTAGAATTTTCGAAAATATCATGGTCAACTACAAAAAGAAACCTTATAAATTATGATATTACTTTATATTTTGTGAGAATTTTGTTTTGTTCTTAGAAATGTTCCATGATATCAAAGATTAAGACGTGGGGAAAAAAGAAGAACTTAAGCGAAAATGCATCACGTGGAGAACCCTATTATTATTTTTGTTAGAACTATAAATGTATCCCCGTTCACACTTATTCAGATTTTTCTTTTGACTGTGAATCTTAATGGTATTTACGATCTTCACCTTCATTACTTAATTTTTTACATTTACATAATTACTCTCTCTATAACACAGGGTAACAAAATGAAAACAAAAATTTGGTGCCGGAACTCTAACATCTGATTTTAGATGTTTTTAACGTGCTGATTCCAAAAATGCCACCAGATTTTTTCTATCAGCTCTAGTTTTTGAGATACAGGTTACAGGTTAATTGATATTTTTTTCTGATAAAGGACAACAAATAAAGAGATAAATATGCACTTAATCGTTAAAATAGAAATTTCCCAGAATCTAATTAACCAAATGGATACCTGGAATTGTCCCCGACCCAATGTTCCTAAACTAGGAACTACTCAATACACTGCTCTTAATTACTTTTATACCTGTAATTGCCTATGACCCGATCCTTCTATACCTGCTTGGCTGCACTCGATTTAGTATATTATTGAGTTTTCCCACGTAAAGTTGTGCTATCATTTTGTGCAAATTTTGGTCGTTTTGGAGTATCAAGACACTAAACTGAAACAATGGCATCCACAAGCAGACATACCTGTGTAAATCATCCCGATGTTTTTTGTTACGTGTGTGATGAATACACTTTGAAAGAGAGCAGAAAAACCATTTCTGACTTTGTGAAAAGAGCTTATCTTGCCTATTTTGGCGTTCATTTAGGAGATCAAGATAAATATTGGGCCCCACATTTCATATGTAAAACATGTGTTGAACATTTGCGACAGTGGACAACTGGAAAGAGGAAGTGCCTAAAGTTTGGTGTACCAATGGTTTGGAGAGAACCGCGGAACAATCATGACGACTGCTATTTTTGTCTCGTTAATATTAAAGGCATAAATAGAAACAACAGACACAAATGGACATATCCTGATCTAGATTCTGCAAGAAGGCCTGTAACCCATTCGGAAGAAATACGCGTTCCATCATTCAGCAGTCTACCCGAACTGACAGAAGATGATACAGAAACATCAACGTCTGACGAAGTTCAAAGAATTCACTCAGAAAACGACAGCGAATTTGAAGCAGATTTAGCAACTCCGCAGTGTTTCAATCAAGAAGAACTAAACGATCTTATAAGAGACCGGAATCTCTCAAAGGAATCCGCTGAATTACTTGCATTCAGATTAAAAGAAAAAAATCTACTTTGTCAAGGTACTAATATTACATTTTACAGTAAAAGAGATAAGGATCTGCTGCCTTTTTTCGCTCAGGAAAATGACTTGGTATTTTGTAACAATATAAAAGGGCTCTTAGAAAAAATAGGTTTGCCTGAATACACTCCAGATGATTGGCGCCTTTTTATTGACAGTTCAAAACGTAGTTTAAAATGTATTCTTTTACATAACGGTAACAAATATGGCTCAATTCCTATTGGTCATTCTACTACCATGAAGGAAGAATATGAAACAATTGCATTAGTTTTGAGAAAAATTAAATACGAAGAACATCAGTGGGTAATTTGTGTTGATTTAAAAATGGTTAACTTCCTCCTTGGACAGCAGAGTGGTTATACAAAATATCCTTGTTTTTGTGCCTTTGAGACAGCAGAGCTAAAAATGAGCACTGGGTTAACAAAAATTGGCCTTCAAGAGAAAAAATCTTACTTCCGCCCTTGCATATCAAGCTAGGCCTAATGAAGCAATTTGTGAAGGCTTTAAATCAAGATGGAAATTGTTTTGGGTATTTGTCAAGTAAATTTCCTGGCATTAGCACGGAAAAACTAAAAGCTGGTATATTTGATGGTCCTCAAATAAGGCAACTTGTTAAAGATCCACAATTCACCACATCAATGAACGAGAGTGAATCTAACGCTTGGTGTTCATTTATTCAAGTAGTACAACATTTTCTTACATAATGCAGAAAATTACGTAGAATTAGTGGAAACTATGCTTTCAAATTTTAATATTCTCGGCTGTAACATGAGTATAAAAGTTCACTACCTCCACAGCCACCTAGATCGTTTTCCAGAAAACTTAGGTGATTGTAGTGAAGAACAGGGGGAAAGATTCCATCAGGATATTAAAACTATGGAAGATCGTTATCAAGGACGATTGGATAGCCACATGATGGCGGACTACTGCTGGAGCCTTCAGCGAGACTGCCCTAGTAAACTCCATTCTAGAAAGTCGTATAAAAGAAAAATTGTATGTGATTAGTGACTAATGTAATTATGTAAATTAAATTTTTGCAATAAATACTTAAATCCATGTGTCTTTGTTTTTTTAACTGGCAATAGTAATATTATATATTATAACAGTTATAACGTAAAATATATACACAATTTTTTTTTTTTTTTTTGAACTAGATCTGAGAACTTTTTTACATTCTGCATCCAAAAATTACCCAGGAACAGTTAAAAAATCGCCGGGACCAAAATGTGTGTTGGCCTGCGTAATATTTTGGCAGATATTAGCAGAAAACGGATTTTTGTAATATTTTTTGCTCTCGCAATAGGTTTAAAAATGTAAATGTAAAAAGCTAGAAATCGGAAAAAAATACACTGCTTCCTGCTTCTTAACTTTATTGAAGTTCGGGTTAAAAAATTGTTCTAGTAAGCACAGCTTATATACGTTACTGTTATTCAACAGTAACTGAAATTCCACGTTCGTAAATTAAATTATGTAAAAAAAATAAAATATTTTTAGAATTTTTGGTTGGTCTAGATCTAATGGACTCCCCTAGCTAGGTGCTTGTCTTGACTGACAGCGTATATATGAAAACTCACTCTTCGCCTTACTTGACACCTTCTCTAGTTGCTACTTGGAAAACCGTCGAATATCTTCTGAAGGCAAGGATGTGTGAACTTTCTTTGCTGGAAATTCTATTTTATCTATATTGTGTGCCAGACACCATACTCCATCATTTATATCTATCATCATATCATCCTTTTATAAACAAATACAACCCCGAAAACAAGACCCGAAAATAACTGATGAGTCTGGCACTAAATGATCTCCTCACACTGCTCCCTTTTGCTGGTAGGTCCGCTACTGCCCAAGGAGCCCCTTGGCAGGTGGACCCGGGCGCTTTGTGCTCTCCCGCTCATCGATAGTTACGCCACTGTTAAGATAAATTTATTTTATAATAAAACAAAAAACAGAACAAACTAGAAATTTTAGGTGCCAGACAATTTCGGTTTAATCGGACTTAGATCTTGAGCTAAAAAACTCTTTTACAATTAACATAAAATATATATTGTTTTTATTTCAACAATATAACCAGAAAGTTCCTTAAAGTCGGTATATGTATACGTACTTGTAATTTTTAATGAAAAAAGATTGTGTATCTATTAAACAATATTAAAAGTAGACCTCCCCCAACTCCTTGGAAAATGTTATACGTTATATTTGAATAATTAAGGCTTCTTTTTAAATCCTTTTTTTTTCAGAGGTTTTAAATGATGCTATTTTTGATGAGGATCACGACGAGATGGTTGTGGTAAAGGATATAGAAATGTTTTCAATGTGTGAGCACCACCTGGTACCATTCTATGGAAAAGTTTCCATCGGATATCTCCCTTCCGGAAAGGTGCTAGGCCTTAGCAAATTGGCTAGGATCGTAGAAATATTCTCAAGGAGGCTTCAAGTTCAAGAAAGACTCACTAAACAGATAGCTGTAGCTGTACTGAAAGCCGTCCAACCAAACGGTGTAGCTGTGATCATAGAAGGAACGTAAGTATAAACGATTAAGATATTCACGTGATGCCTTTTACAAGGAATACGTGTTCTATAATTATCACAACATTCGGGAAATAAATAGACGTTATTAATTATAGAAAGGCCTATATTCTCAACAAATTCAAATATATACTGCCTAAAAATCATATATGTGTACCATCTCGCTGTAGTACCTGGATATAAAAACAGCATTCTCTTTTTATTTTGTCATAAATAAGTCGATTCAGTACATTATATATGGGCAACCCTTGGCCCTTGGGAGGATTCGGCCCTTCACCAGCTCCAATCCGGCCCGCGAGAGATTTAGAAATTTCAAATAACGCGCAAAAAATTTTAAGATTTAGCACATATAGTTTTTTGTAATTACTATCTCAACCAACCTAAAACTGTATTCTTAAAATCATAAAGACTAAAATCGATAAATAATTTTATTGAGCGTATATAGTGGAACGCCACAAATCGAGTCAGAAATAGTCGTTAGAAAGAAACAAACAGATAATCATTCGGGAAGCCGCCCGATGACCTTGAAACGTTCCGAGGGATGCGTTATGAATAACAGTCAGCTCTGAGCGCTCGCATCGCATATTCGCGTACGATCGAGACTCTCGATTCGAGAGTATTCTAGTTGCTTATTGCGGGTAATATATAAACCGCTCAGCGCGCATGCCAACTCATTAGTTCTTAGCAACTGATAAGAAAAGACGTAGGAAATATTCAAGCAAAATCAGCTCAGAAAAAAAAAATCTATCAAGATGTCTGGTTTAAGCGGAAAGTGGACACAGAATGTCGTCAATTCCAAAACAAATGGACTGATGAATCCTTTTTTTCATACACAGTGGTAAATATATGTGTTTGTTGTGCAATGAAACAATTTCTGTTTTAAAAGAATACAATATGAAGCGGCATTACTCCAGCAGTTGTTAAACCTAGTTTTACAGTTGGTTCTAAAATAGCGAAAACATCGAAGTCATTCTCTGGAGAGATTTTGTTAGAGTGCCTAGATGTTGCAAAACTTTTGCGCCCAGAAAAGAAGAAAGAGTTTCAGAAAGTGAGCTTATCGCGACGTACTGTTGTTAGACATATAGACATGATGGCTAGTGAGTGACATTGACTGATAGATTGGCTGTTTTTAAGCATTGCCTTAGATGAGAGTACCGATTTATCTGACACAGCCCAGTTAGCTATTTTTATACGAGGTGTTGATGAAGAATTTGTAAAAAGATATTTTTACCGAGGTGCAAAGTACTTTTGAACAATATGGTTTGCAGTAGTGTAAATTAGTTGGAGTGTGCACAGATGGTGCGCCTTCAGTGGTCGGTTCACGAAAAGGTTTTTATCAGAATTCTGAAGGAAAGAGCAACCGCTATGAATGTGCAAGAATGTGATTTAATAATTTTGCATTGCATTATTCACCAACAAAACTTGTGCTCTAAGTCCATTCGACTGAAGAACGTTATGGATGTGGTATATAGTAAGTACCATCAATTTCATTAGATCCCGCCGTTTTAACCATCGCCAGTTTAAAGCATTTTTAGATGGACTCTCTTCAGAACCAGATGATGGGACATACTATTGCGAAGAAAGGTGGCTAAGCAAAAGTAAAATGTATGACCTTAGAAAAGAAATAGCTGATTTTATGGAAATGAAAGAGAAAACATTGCCGCAAATTTGTGATCCAACAAGGCTTTGTGACTTGACATGCCTGGTAGACATTACAGGACACAACGACCTGAACTTGGAGCTTTAAAAACAAAGGCAATTGGTAAATTAGCGGTACAGTCATCTTAAAGCTTTTCAAAACAAAATTCGCTTGTGGGAAACACAAATGAAAAGTAAAAACTGTTTTCATTTTTTCACATTATCCAGTCACGAAAACATTGAATAAGGTCGCTCTGCTGAGGAACTGAAGCTACCGTCAGAGTAATTTACTGATCGGTTTTCCGATTTTAAGAATATGGATAGCACTTTCAATATTTTTATAAATACTTGTAAATGTAATGTGGAAGATGCTCCGCCTCACCTACAAATGGAGTTGATCGAGCTTCAAGAAGGATCATATTTGAAGCCTAAATTTGTTGATGTGGAACTAAGCGAATTTTACAGAACATACCTTTCCGAAGAAAAGTATCCACAGCTGAGAGCTTTCGCACGAAAAATAATTTGTACATTAGGTAGCACGTATAAATGTGAGCAGCTTTTTTCAATTATGAATATTAATAAAAATAAGCATTGTTCTCGGCTTCTAAATGGAAATTTAGAAAACACTTTGCGCCTATGTACTAGTGATATTGACCCCAATATTGATCATCTTGTTTCTCAGCTTCAAACTCAAGTCTCTCATTAAATTTCATTTCATTTTTCTATCTATTTTTGTTAATTTATTTTTATATATATATATATATATATATATATATATATATATATATATATATATATGATTATAATCAATAAATAAAAAAAGTGTGAATTTTTATCGCTTTTTTATTCACTATTACTTTTGTTTCAACTTTGTTTTCAACATTTGTAGTACTTGAGTAGTTTCATCTTCTTATAGCAGTGACGTACCCTCATTGCACGTTGACTATCACAAGTGCCCACCTGACTTTATTGACTGCTGTCCTCAATTATTCTGCATATATTTGCCGGTCCATTAACTTAGGTTCTCTAACCATGTGGTGAGTCGCCTTCCAGGTACCCTTCTTCCCTTTATTTTACCCTACATAATAAGTTTCAACAAATTGTATTTGTCGCTTCTCATTATATAGCCGAAGTAAGCCATTTGCTCTCTTTAACTGTCTTTAGCAGCTCTGAGGATTTTCATTTTGATTTGTAGCGCAGTGCATTTAAGAATGCAATTCGCATCATGCTGTGTCAACTCCATGCCTCAACACCGTATAAATAAAACTTAAGTGCACATAGTCTAACCTGTATATTTAGTTGCAGGTTGCGTGGGATGTTTTTCATTTGATTAAATATGCTTCTTCTGGCTTTCTCGATTCCGAATTCATTTAATGTGCATAGTAAGTTTCGCACTCTTTCATTATTAGTTCACCGTATATGTAGAACTGACTATTATTTTTTTGGGTTTTTGCTGATAAAATCATTGCTTTGGTTGTATGAATGTTGAGTCGCATAGCACAATATTCGTTAACTAATGTTGCACGATCGATTAGTCGTTGAAATTTTTTTGAGCTGTCCGCGAATACATGGTGATGAATATGTTAAACCTAGAAAACTTTTCTTATTTAAAATACAATGTCTTGTATTTAAAAATATTACCATTTTCGAAATATTTAAGGTAAAATATTTGATTTTTCTACCTTCAAACAAGCGTTATAAAAATGATATCAAATGAAACCCCTGATCTTATCTTTTTTTTAATAATATCTCCAAAAGAAAAAAAATTATTGAGTAAATAAAAATAATATAGTTCACATTAACATTTGGATAGATATTTTAAGTCGGCCTTGAAATATTTCTCCAAATGCTAATATGCATTATATTTTCATTTATTCATTAATATATAATTTTTTCTATACTTTGAAGAGATTGTACAATAGTAAGATACGAATTTGGGGAATTTCTTTATATTAGGTATGGATTTTTCATAACACGTGTTTAAAGTTGAGAAAAATTGAATATTTTACCTTACATATCTCGAGAACCGTTATATTTTTACAGAAAAAATGTTATATACAATTTACCTTTTTTTTTCCGCAGATTCTAATAATGTAGTAAATTATACACACTACGGCAAAATTAGGCGAAATGGGAACGTCCTCTACAACCTCCTTTTCTTTTTTTTTTTTTTTTTTTTTTATTTATTTTTTTATTTTATGTTGTTTTACTTGGTGCTCAGATTCTTTTATTTCGGAGGCGTTAGGGCGTGAGTTCAAATAATTTAAACAATATTGTGGGCGCCAGGCCTAGAGTGGCCAAAGAGGTTGAGCAGAAAAGAAAAAAACAAGATAGATACTAATGTACGCTAAGACACAATACTTCAGTTAACTTGTAATGTAGCTTCCCAAAACCTTCTAATTCCTGCAATGGACAGATTATAAATAAAAGAATGAAATACTAATGCAAGGAAATTTATTGTAAATTGTATATAAAATATAAGTATAAATATCACAGTGGTATTAAATGTTGTTCAACACAATCAACAGTAACAACCAAATCACCACATATGAGGTAAAACGATAACTACATTATTCATGAAATGAAATGTGCCAAATGAAATAATATTTATATCTTTAAGTTTAATATCTTGAAAGTACTGAAAAATTTTGATACATAAATTTACCATAAAAGTTAAATGAACTACCAGTAATTAAATATTTTGATTATTAAAATTTAAATTATGGAAAACTGATTAAGTGGAAAGATTGGAGTGAATATTTAAAGTATTAAAATGTTTAAGTTAAGTAAAATGATTAGATGGATAATTTAAAAGAAAGAGAGAGGGCAAGGATACAACCTTGAATTAAATTTTCTTTTTCTTAATTAAGTTTTATATTTGTTACCAAATATTGTTGAAAGAGCATAGCATGAATGTTGCAAAAACCAGATTTAATAAATATTATTTTATAAAAACCTCATATGAGAGATGCAAATATTAGTATCATATACCGATATTGGCTGAAAATCACGGATAATAAGAAGATGGGCTGTAATGCAAAATATATTCAAACAATCATAAAACTATAACAGGTGGCTGAAAATCACAGGTAATTTTAGGAAGTACTGCCCATTACAAAAAACTTAACACTTATGACACTAAGATATGGGTACCCAATATACACTCAACATACCTAATATAACTTATACTACAAAAAACATAAAGTCTCTTACTACCTATAAGCTATGAGCACTTACAAAGCAATTATTTAAAAAAACAATAAGAGTGTTTTACAAAACTCAAATTTAATAAAATAAGCCAGAAGATGCAATGAATTCTTTACTCAAAATCAACTAATTAAATAAAATACAACAATAGTAATACTTTGGAGAGTTATAGGTACCGAAATTAGAATAAAAGTTTATAGTTACTGATTTGCAAATGAATTCATGAGAAACTATTTAGAATTAAATTGGTTAATGACTTAAAGTGACTTTATAAAGGTAATTATAGTGCGAGAAGGCTGAATAATTGAAAAATTAGCAACGAAAGATCAAATTTCTAATGTACGCTCAGGGTAAGTAGAACACCAGTAGTAAAGCTACCTTTTATAAGCTAAAACAAGGAAAGGTACTTATCTTTAGACTCGGTGTTGGGTTGGTTCCCTAAATGAAGACTTTCCTCAACGCTTCACAGCAGTGGTTAGCCTATAAGCTCAACCAAAAGGAGGTGGTCCTCTAGACGAGCAGACTGCAACGGAGGCCCCAAAACAGCACAAGCCAACAAGGAAAACCTCAAATGCCCCGTTCCAGCTACGCCACGGTAGTCCAACCAGAATCTAAGTTTCCAACTTCCTGCCTGATGTCCCTAAGTTGACCTGCCTAAGCCACTGTTCTTCCCACAATAAAAGAGTGATGTTGATTTTATTGTGAGTTAAAAGGTCCTTGTAGTAGGATAAAAGCTTCTTGCAGTACGTTAAAAGCCTGAAAAGATAGAGAAATGTGCCGAGTACCAATCCACGTGGCGACTATTCCATGAACCATCTCCCTAGCAAAATTTTCTAATAATTTTGAATGACTAATTACCTGATGTTATGGCTTTGAGTAGTCTTGAAGTGCTTTCCAATCCCAATTAAGGCTTCATAGAATTCGCCGATCAGCAGAACTTCTTACACGTGGTGTAAAATGGCGGCACAAAAAACTATGAGAACTAACACTTCATTATTATTCTGCAGAGAGGTAGTAAGAGAGGATCTCTTTGTTCGGTCCAAAGGTTTTATAGTCCTAACATAGCGAAAAAAATGATGTATCCTGTTCCGGTACATGGTACCAACCTAGTACTCTCGATGACAGAAACCCTCGACAGACATTAAAAAAATCACTTTATCATCCCGAAAAGTCTCAAAACATCTCCCTTTGCTACGGAACACCACTACCGATCACCACTAACGAGACAAAATCAGCTGATATAACCTCAGACTTTGAAACCCCTGACATAATTTGGAAATAAAACATAGGGTATAACGGGTTGCCTGCAGTAAGGTGTCGCCAAACAACGATCTCGGATTTTATTAACATTAGGGACTTGTCGCGTCGTTGCTTTATTATTTACGATAATTATTGGTTTATATTTTATATATTTGACTGTCTTAAAAGAAACAAAATATCAGATATTTTGTGAATAAATAGGTGATAATTAAGAACTTGACCGTTGTTATAATCATTTTCAAAATGATTGTTACACCTCTTGAACTCTCTGCTCGATTTCGATAATTTTTTTAAATGAATTAGTTGTAGCTTGATGCTTCACGAATACATCTGACTTATTGCCATTTTTTAGCGATTCGTCTTTCTTTATATTATATACAGGGACATAAAGGAAGTAAGGAATTAGAAACCCTGATTCTTGAGTCGCCCTGTGGAGTGAACAGCTGACATTTTCATTTTTTATTCACTCTGATATCTCAATTATTAGAGAAAATACAGGGTTTCGAAGAGAAGGTGGATTTTGACCTTAATTTTGTTTGAACAAAAAAAAAGGCGAATTTTCACCTTGATACCAATTCCTTTTGCATTTTCTCCAGACCGATCGAACATATCTGAGACATGTTAGGCAGACGATTAAGGTCCAGAATTGCGGCCAGTTCAAAATTCCGAATAAGTAGCAGCTGCTCTGGTTAAGATTTGGGACAATTTGTCTCAAGAAATGATTGATAATAATAATAATAATAATCATTTTTATTTGCCTAGTAGTTACAACTACATATATAGATATAAATATAAAGATATAGTAAAAAATATACAAAAAGGAGGTTGAAAATCAATTTTAAAAAGATCCTAGTTTTCCCCTTTAGAAAGTAATAGAAAGTATTATTCCGCATTGAGCACCTATAAAAAAAAAGATAAAAGCAAAAAATAATAAAATCAGATCACCATGAACGCGCTATTCATTTAGTAAAAATATTTTATAATTAAATTTAAACGACCTAACAGACAATCTTTTAAACTTATCAGTAATTCCATTGTAAAGCGAAAAACTGTTGTAAGAAAATGACCTCTGATAAAAAGCCGTGCTGTGAGGTGGGGAAGAAATGCGTACGCGATGTCTTAGGTGAAATGAATGTTGAATATAGCAAATTTTACAAGTCAGATACGAGGGGCGATTGCTAAGTATTATCGAATAAAACAAGGTAGCAGCATATAGTTTTCTAACATTTTTCTATAGAGAGCCAGTTTGCCGACTCAGTTTATGTGAAACAAGTTCTCGTTGATGAATGCCTTAGGTTTTCCCACGCTTTGAATTTTATCTTTATCTACTTTATCGAGACAGGAGTTGTATACAACATCCACAAAATTGAAATGATTTAAGACTAAAGAATATGAGATCTGGATAGAGGGTGCATGCCTGTGCGGGAACAGTCTCTTCAAATTTGCATAAGCTCTTTGAATGCACTTATTAATATGTGGCTTGTACCTTAACGCTGTATCAAAATACAAAGCCAAGTTGCGACAAGAATTAGAGTGAGCTATTTTCTCCGCACCAACTTTTATTTTAATGTTATATTGCAATATTTCATGATTTTTGCAAAATAATAATGGTCCAAGTATTGATATTGATCCCTGTGGCACACCACTGTTTTGTATTGACACAGATGACACACCCCCTCCCGTCTCTACATAGACAGTCGCGGTCTTATCAAAACCAACGGAGCGAAGAATTGATATAAGCATATCATGAATTAGTCTATCGAATGCATTTCTATAATCTATCAATTTCAAAGCAGTAGCTTTACCCTTCAGACAAAAGTGCCATAGTGCAGCTAAACCCTGACCTAAACCCCGATTCACATGTAGGTAAAATATTATGTTGTTTAAGATGTTTCTCATTTGTCTATTCACTAGTTTTTCCAATACTTTTGATAGAACCTATACCTGATCATTATAAGATTCCACTTTCAGTTTTTAAGCTAGTTTTTATACTTTCCAAGCATCCGAAAACATACTATCAATTATATATGAATTTATAATATTAGTTATAAGGAGAAGAACTATATTAATACACAACAATACCGTATCCAAATTTATTTCGAATAGATAATCCCGTACAGTATTTTTGGACACTGTATTAAATTTAAAGGGTGTTATTGTTTGAGATTTTAGATTGTTGTTATAAGAATTAAAACGAGTGATGTCAACTGGGTTATTATTAGATGATAATTTTAAAAAGTGTTAATTTCATTTGGATTATTCAAATGATCTGGTCGTAGAGTAGATATTAAGTTCTTTTAATCTTTTCCACAATAATTTAGGATTATTTATATTTATACTTATGGTATATTAGCAATATTCACCTTAAAGTGAAAATTGTCACAGAAACGACAAAACTATACGTTTTAATATCCAATTCGAGTATCGACGTGGGTAAAATTAAGATTAATTAATTATTAATTAACATCAAAATCCACCTTTTCTTCTAAATCCTGTAATTTCTCTAATAACTGAGTTGTCTGACTAAAACATGAAAATGTTTAGAAAAAATCAGGCTACGATTTGGTGTTATAAATTGTTTTCAATTATCAGTTGTTCACTCCACATGTTGTCTTTAGATGTATTCGCGAAGAATCAAGCTACAATTCATAAAAAAAAATTATTGAAATCGAGCGGAGGGCTCAGGAGGAAACTGATGTTAAACTTAGTGTAAATTCTGTCGGTTCCACTAATTTTGCCGATGTGTGTAGGTCATTACATTTAAAATAAGAGACATTTTGAATAGTTTTATCATGTATCTTATTTGAGGCTCAATTGTTTTTTCAAAAATAAACTTAAATTCTTCATAAAAGCCCCTGTTACCTTTATATTTAAATTTATTTCTGTGTTCAACGAAGATATAATTTACTGTCCTTTGGATCACCCTGTGGAATGTCATCAGCATACCATGTTTATAGGCACTCCATTTGTTATAACTCCGTCCTCAACATCCACCAAAAATGGGCATCTTAGAATATATTTTTTGCAAACTTCAGTACATTTTTCCACTAAACCAAATATAATTGTTTTTACATTGCAACTAAAATATTTAATTTTAAAAAAAATCCACATGTCTTCTGACTCGTGTTGAAAGAGAAACAGCTGGTAAATTACCATTGTTAGTAACACACTTGCGGTACAACAATGGCCTTGACTGACAGTTCTTTTACACGGCCCTGTTCCTGGGCGCATATTCATATCTAACGTAATGTATTGCATACATAGATTTGCACATCAAGCAGATCACATGCAAGGTAGGTAGCACACGCAGGTTCATATCAAGGTATCATATCGCAACTCGGATTTCGGCTACAACGAATATGTGTCATATATTGTTGGATAATTTTGGAAATCAATAGTCGTTTATAAAACGTGTTCTTAATATATTATCCTTTTGCTAGTTTTTGCCACTATCTTTTATTTATTTAAAGTATTAGATATACTATTTACCTAAAAATTTAATTACATAAATAATGAAAATTAAGAATAAAACAGCTTAAAAAAGAAAATAATTTTTATATCTTATTAAACAGCATACGTATCACGTAGCTGCATTATACTATTCACAATTTGCAAAATAACACAAGGATTACCACCAGTGAGAAGTTCTGCATCTATAAGTAAATAATTTATTTCTGTTAGAAAATGGAAATGTTGTGTGTTCAGAACGACTCATTAGCAGATCAAAATATATACAGTCTTCAGCCTTATCAGAAAATAAAAAATCATTAAATTTCCTTTGCCCCGTTTGCTTCCCTCGTTATGCGGTTTTTTCCATTTGTTAGGAAAAGTGAACTGTGATCTAATTTAATTCAGTACATAGTCACAGAATATATGTGTACATATACTGTCTCTTCAAATATTTTTATTGGGTGCCATTTTGTTCCCTCATATTGGATTTCTATACCAATATTTTACAAGTTGCTTTCTACCTATGCCACAACTAAGACATAATTTAAAATAAACTTAATTACATTATATTGACACATACCGCCGTTTTTTACCTCGTGTTGAATTCGTACCAGTTTATGCCATTTTCACATTTAATTTTTGCAAAAAAAAGTCAGTTGAACAAGATTTTATTTGACCCGCCATTTTGTTTCGCCATCTTAAATTCGTACCACAACCAGTTTATCTCTACATCACACTTAATTCTTGCTCAAAAATTGAAATTAATTTAATGAGTAATATTTTCAGGCTGATTTTTTAAATATTTTATTAGGCCACTATTGTTTTTCTATCTTGAATTCATATCAAAATGTTACCAGTTTATTCCTATGTAGCACTTGATTTTCGGGCAAATTTTGGATAATTAGTTTTTTTAGCATTGTTCCGCCATATTGGATTTTTACCAAAATATTACCAGATCATCTCCATATGACCCTTAATTTTTGACTAAAATTTGAAGTCAATCTGGCAAGTAGTTTTTAACCTATGCTTGACAGACAGACCGGCAGACGGACCGACGGAATTGATAAAACATGTTTTTTTGGCATCTAGGGACGCTAAAACGTGAAGATACGTAAATTTTGTTCCTCTCTCTTGAATTAGTAACAGTTTTACTAGTTGATCCCTATACCACAATTAATTATGGCACACAATTTGAACTCAATCCGTTGAGTAATTTTTTAGGCGGAATTTTTAAATATTTTATTAAGCCGCCATTTTATTCCGCCGTCTTGGATTCGTAGCAAAATTTTACCAGTTGATTTCAACATAATACTTCGATGTTTCTGCAAAATTTGAGATAAATTGGATAACTAGTTTTTTAATAATATTTTTTTAGCATTTCACTAGGCCGCCATTTTGTTTCGCCATGTTGGATTTTTAACAAAATATTACCAGGTCATCCCCATATGACCCTTAATATCTTATCAAAATTTGTAGTCAATCGGGTGAGAAATCTTTAAACTATGCCGCGAACGGACAGACAGACGGACCGACGGAATTAATAAAACATATTTTTGGCATCTGAAAACGCTAAAACGTGAAGATATTTAAAACCTGAGAGGGTAATTTTTTCACGATTACAAACATTTTATTTGGCCGCCATTTTGTTAGGCCATCTTAAATTAATACCACAATTAATTATGGCAAACTATTTGAAATCAAACCATTAAGGAGTTTTGTCAGGCTGAATCTTTAAATATTTTATTAAGCTACCATTTTGATTTGCCATCTTGAATTCATACCAAAAAAAGTTGATTCCACCATAGTACTTCGATGTTTGTGCAAAATTTGAGAGAAATTAGATATGTAGTTTTTTAATAATTTTTTTAACATTCCACTGCGCTGTCATTTTGTTTCGCCATATTGGATTTTTACCAAAATATTAGCAGATCATCACCATACGACCCTTAATTTTTTATCAAAATTTGGAGTCAATCTTTAAGCTATGTTATTATATATATATATATATATACATTTTTGTCATCTAGGAACGCTAAAACGTGAAGATATGTAAAACTTGAGATGGTGATGTTTTCACGATTACAAAAAAATTTTTTTGGCCGCCACTTTGTTCGGCCATCTTGAATTAGTACCACATTTTCACTAGTTGATCCCTATACCACAAATAGTTATGGCACACCATTTGAAATCAATCCAAAATGTGAGATAAATTGGATAAGTAGTTTTTTTAATAATAATGTTTTGAACATTTTGGTAAAAGTCCAATATGGCTAAATAAAATGGCCGCCTACACGAACAAACAGACAGACCGACGGAATTGATAAAATATATTTTTTAGCATCCAGGGACCCTCAAACGTGAAGATCTGAAAAATCTCGGAGGGTGATTTTTTCACGATTACAATACTTCTCTTTTACGAGGAAAGTAAAAAGGAACGCACAATTTAAAAATATTTATAAGTATACAGATTTATTAAAAACAATAATCTTGCTTAAGTTCTGTTTATATTTAAAATTATTGGACTTTTAAGTGATTCAGATCATAACCAAATTAAAAACTTAATAAAGTAAAACGGGTTACACTTAAAATCAACGGATATTAATATAATAAAACAACAAAAGTTTACTAGCAAATATCAGGAGAAAAATGGCAACCTTCATACTAACTAGAAAAAAAATGAATACGGTATATATTGTTTGTCTTATCAATTAAAATGCACCTATTTCCTTTGCCGTTTTTCTTTTAGAAATATCATGTTTTCTAAATTATCTTACACTTAGAATTTTATTTCATTGATAGAACTGGAGATACTACTTAAACTTTTAAATAATCGGATTTAACTACAGAGTGGGAAATTTGAGAATTGTATACAATAAACCCCAACCATACTTCAACATGTTGAAAAATACTTTTCAGCACGGCAGTATTTCAAAGATGAGATGGTCAAAAGGGAGTTGAAAAAGCAAAGCCTAGTTTTAACTTATTTTATTTACAGTCAAGCAATTAGCAGTTTTTCAACAATAGTGTGAACGGTAGATTCTTTGTGGTGGTACGAAAAATAGTACATAATTATTGTACTTGAAGTGATAAAAATCTTAATATATCCAAATCAATAAAATACGACATTAAAATTGCATCTAGTATGCAAAATGTCGTTAATACACATACGTAGCCTGCAGTCAACAATGTTTTAAATTGCTTGTTGTAGCCTGACCAAACGTTACCGACCGGTTTGAAATTGAAAAGTATTTATTTTTAGTCGACTTTCGACGATTATCATAAAAACTCTGGGCTATAGTTCGTATTCACAATTGCACATTTCTGACTTTAATATTTTGCACATTGTTGGTTTTTTTCATTATTTATATATTTTGGCTTTGAAGTTTGAATGCCAGAGTAAAGAATATAGACGCGTTCCTACGAAATTTGCACTCTCCCGCACAATATTTTTGTGTAATACTCGTTGATAGAGTCAACTCAACAAGTATATAAAAATATATTTAAAGGTCAACATAGTGAAGACAAATAATATGTCAAGTTATCCCTATGGATTCTGAGTACGCGTATTAGTCGTGTGCGTGAACTTAGGTGTCTAGTCCTACACACTTATTTTCGATCCTATTTTACTATTATCACAACCTTAACGGCTATTTTTGTTTAACAGACGTCCGCTAGTCCGATACATCCGGTTACGGATATGTATGCTAAATATTTATCTGTAAAAATCTGATTTAAAAAAAATTATCTATTTAAAAGTTAGGAATACTAAACGTTTTTCGTAAAAATATTTCTCTAAAATAAATTACATTACATTAAAAAGTACAAGAAACTGTGAAACTCTTATCTAAAAATTTTAAGCAGTTCAGAGGTTATGTGGAAAATATTTTTTTGACGTATCAATTTTTTTTAATTACCTCAATAAAACGTATCTACCGTATTTGAAAATGAAATTACGGGGAAACATTTTTTTGACAGATCTTAAAAAAAATTTCAAATAAATGACTCCTCTAAAACTAACATCGAACTGTGAAAACCTTATATAAAAAATTTGAAGTAGTTCAGAAGTAACAGGAAAACACAATTTTTTTGAGAGCTGTCACAATGTTTTTCAAGATAAATTACTCCCCTAAAAGTTACATAGAATTTTGAAAACCGTATTGAAAAAATTTAAACAGTTTAAAAGTTAAGGAAAAGAAGACAGTTTGTGCAAACTACACTTCATAATTGCAATTCCTGTATATATTCCAAGACCCTCCCTAAACCGGCCATTTTGTGTTTTTAAGTACTACGCCTCCTATTTTATTTGAAAAAAAACTGGTTTTTCTCAAACATTTCTATCTCTTTAACGCGTAAATACATAAACATAAATCGAAGCGATAAAAAAATATCAGAGAAATATTTGCTTTGAACAAAACTCTAAATCATGTCAGCCGTGAGATCTGTCACGACTGACATGTTAAATATGTCTGTAAATTATCATCCTAGCCAAGGCCACCTATCATTTCGCGTCGTATATGGATCGGTACCTATCGATTTTGGACCGATATGTGCACTTTTTTCATTAAATCGAATTTTCACCCACTTGCTGAGTTTAGAGGGAAATCTTATTTGTAGTCAAATAAATGCTCCATCCGTGGTTCTGGAAATAATGTCGATTACTATTGGCAGTAAGCGGCAAAATGAGGTTAAAGTTGGAATTTAAATTATCAATTTTAAAAATTGCAGTAATTTATCCGTTAAAGTTATAAACTTGAAATTTGGTCACAGTCTACCTAAATACAGAATATTGTTAAAAAATGTACCCGTTCTTGGGAACTTTGGTGCAAAATTCACCTCTTTAATGCATCCCCTGTATATAATCCAGGACCTTCTAAATAGTCCATTTTGTGTAGCTTTTTAGGCACTTTCCGGTGACGTAATTAGTTTTCTAACCAGATGCCTACTTTTTTTTATAAAGGAAAAGGTCATAAAAAAAAATCATTTTTTATGACCTTTTCGAAATTTTTTCTTAAAAATTTATATTTTCTGGCCAATTTTCCGACCAATATGCATTTGGTTTTTTGTTCTTTTAGATATTTCCTATGAAAAACGTCTCTTGAAAAATTTCCATAGGACTCGGAAGCGCTCCAAAACACCCTTTTTTCGAACAAAAAAAAACGTTAAACGAAATTGAAACCCAACCAAAACCAATAAGGGTAAGGCCGGAAGAACCATCGTTCCAGAAAGTTTCGTTAGAAAAAAAATTAAAATTACGAACTCAACGTGTTACATGGATGTTGACTTTTTTGTTTCAAAAGTTTCAAACAAATCTGGAGATCCATGTCTCCTCTAAAAATACATATCAAATTTCGCGGTAGTTCTACTCATTTTCGGTGAAAAACTTGCAAAATAATAATTAAAAACCGTTACACTACTATCGTTAATCATTCTAATGCATTAAAAAAGACATTTTTTTGCATAGTCTATCTAGTCGTCTTTCTAACGGTACCTCAAAATGTCCTTATGGAACAAAGAAAACTGTTTTTAATGTCTAGGTCATTTAAACTAAATTAAAATAATTTACATTTTGGTCACACTAATTTCACAATCATCTGTTTGCCGAGTGATACCTAATTTAACTATTTAATCAGAATTAACGTCTGTTACAAATACAGGAGACGTAGATCGTTTAGCTTTATTTATGAGAATAAAATAATATTTAAATTAACGTAATTGATTGGCACGCGTTAGTACTGATAAAAAGTGAAGGGTTTAAAACGCGAAGCTTAGAAATATCTCGTAGAATTTACTAATATATTTATATGTACAGGTTGTCCGGATAGGGCGACAAAGTGGTCAAAGTACCATAAATTATGGCTTCTTTCTTTTTTGGGGGTATTTTTTCCGGTTGTTTTACATATGAAATCAAACAGAAATTTAAGATATTTTTATTCATTTAAAATACATATAGCACATTGTCATTTTGTCAAACAAATACAAACACAGATATATATATATATATATATATATATATATATATATATATATATATATATATATATATATATATATATATATATATATATATATATATATATATATATATGTATATATTTTTATATATATATATATATACCGGGTGTCAGGGAAAATACTAAGCATCTTATTTTGTAATGAAGAGATCTAAATTGAATCTCAGAAATACTCATTATCCAAAAACTGGAACTCGTCTAAGAAAAAACAAAAAACTCGTTAAACAATAGACATTTCAAACTTTCCATATTCCATTCCCTATTAAATGTGGAGCGATATCGTAATTTCTGAGAAAAGTACCTCTAAACTTTTTCTCGTACAGAATTTTACTTACTTAAATAAAAAATAAAAAAAAAAAATATGTGTATATATATATATATATATATATATATATATATATATATATATATATATATATATATATATATATATATATATATATATATATATATATATATATATATATATATATATATATATATATATATATATATATATATATATATATATAGGTACTTCTTTTCTTGGGATGCGTGTTCATAAAATTAAAACGATTTTTTAATTATTTGTCATATTTAATTTAATTTGACGTTTCGACAGGTAGTTCCATGTCTTTTTCAAAAATGTTTTGATTTTATTTTTCCATGAGACGTAAATCAAAAGGTCAATAACACCAATTAACATTTAAGCAAAATAAAATACATATAGCACATTGTCATTTTGTCAAACAAATACAAACACAGAACATACATATATATATATATATATATATATATATATATATATATATATATATATATATATATATATATATATATATATATATATATATATATATATATATATATATATATATATATATATATATATATATATATATATATATATATATATATATAAATATATATATATATATATATATATATATATATATATGTATTTAATTATTTATAATAACTTTATACAAATATATATAAATTGTAATTTATTTTTGGTTTATAACAATTACGTAGTCTACAAAAAATAAATAATGTCCTCTAATATTTTCCTCCATAAAAGGTTTTATTCCAGGAACTGAAATTTAATATTTATTTTATTAGACCGCCACTGTTTTGGCATACAGAATTTTTAAACATTTCCATAATGTATTTACACCTTAGACTACTTTCATACTCTAAGATTTACACAAAAATATTTCGAGTTTATTCCTAAATCACATTTTGTTTTTGCGCATATTTTAAAAGCCATTCGATAAGTAGTTTCTTAATAATAATTTTTTTTACATTTTGTGACGCCGCAATTTTGTTCCGCCATATTGGATTTTTACCAAAATGTAACCATTTCCTCCCTTTATGACCCTCTATTTTTTACCAAAATTTGAAGTCATTCGCAGATTTTGATAATTTGTAAGTGCTGAGTCGAATCCTGAAGTCAAAAGTATCAATACTAAATTAGGGACGTCCCGAATGCAAGGGGGAGATGGAAAAGTCATCCTAATTTTTTCTGCGTAGAGTTTTTCAATTTACAATTCCAAATTATGAAAGTTTAATATTTTCTAGTTAAGAAAGATACTCCTAATTGAAAGTCTTACGATTTTCAGCTGAAAGCAGAATCTAGACGATTTACTGAACCCAAAATATGTATAATGTTTAATGTAAACAATTAAACCAATAGTGCCTTTTTTTTAAAAAAAACCCAAACACCCGTATTCGCTAAAGAGATTTAAATTTAGACCAGGTCTAACTTGACAGTTATAGGTTTAAGATGACATTTTCAACAACTGAACAAATAATTTTTCTAAATGATACAATTCCAAAATGCTAGTGAGATAAGTGAAACATAACTGGCGAACTAAGAGTTTTAAGTACCGTGGCAACTAGACCTGGTCTAACTCTTAAACCTTTTTAGTGAATACGGGAGTAAATGTATATTTATAATTCGGAATTATAAATTGAAAAATCTTCGCATAAAAAAGTTCGGGAGACTTTTCCCTCTCCCACTCCCATTCGGGACGCACCTGATTTAGTATTGATATGTTTGATTTCAGGATTCGATTCAGCTTAAAAAAATTACTGAAATACCTAAATTTCATACTAGGGTGTGAGCCATTTTCAGGGCAGGTCATTCTCGAAATGTAGACATGGGCGACCGGAGGTGGTGGCACGGGAGGGCAGTTGCCCCCCCCCCCTGGAAAATGCAAAGATTGTATATTACATACTTCGATATATGTTCACCTGACATTTTAGTCATCTTTTATGAAATAGATGACACCGCACATTGCATTAAGAGCATATCTTGTGGTAAATTGTTTTACCCGGAAAAGCATATTCTCCCATTTTCTGATGATGGTTTAGCTTTCATTTATGACATAGATTAGTCTGTAAAAATACCTACCCTTAATTTCGAGACACCCTGTAATCCTAAGGTCATACATCATACATACATCTATTTTAAAAATATTTCAATTTATCAATAAAAACGAAAATATTAGGGTGTGTATTATATAATAATATATATCTAATTTATTACAATTTTCCATGATTAACTCTAAATTACTTATTCCTGTTTATACATGTGTCCTGTAATTGCCCATACTATGACGTAAGTCTGGTGTGACTGCGGATCTTGATCTACCATATTTAGGATAAAATTCTTTTTTTATATACAATAGTTTGGAAGATTTAATTAATATTTGCAACTTTTTTCAATGTTTTTTGAACTTGCAAAGTAAACTTGGGCTTGTTCAAATAAGATTTTAAAAAATTGGCCAATTTTCTAATTTTCATGAGATTTGACCCTCCAGATCCTGGGCTATATATCCATCAACATATTCTACGTGTTTCAGTTTTTTTTTTCGTATTTTTCAGACATATGTGCATGGTGATGAGGGGAGTCCAAAAGATTAACAGTAAAACAGTAACATCTACCATGTTGGGGGTATTCAGAGATGACCAGAGAACAAGAGAAGAATTTCTGAAATTAGCTCTTGATCGCTGAAAGCACACTTACATACGAGGAACCATAGAAGACAAATAAAATGCAATGACCAATATATTACGCCAACTAAAGTTAAATGATTAAATGTAATTAGGTATTATTAATGTTTAAATCTTAATTTTTTTGTTTTGAAAGGCCTATGTTCTGACTCTGATGAAGCGCTATACACAGACAAAACCGCTACCTATATGCCCTCTGTTAAGACGATATATATTATTTTATAGTGTAATGGACCTTTTGTGTATTATTTAATCGTAATTAATTTAAAAAATAAAGTTTTATAAAATCTTGCTCCCTTATTCTCATTTAACACAATAAGACAGAAAGCTAGGGAGATACCACAAAACGGCGGGTTGCATAAAAATATATTTGACACACTTTTGTTTTTGGCCGTTCCAGTTTTGTAGTATAGAGTTTATTGGGAAGAAACCGCAGGCCTGAAAATGGACCGGAACGGAATTCCTGTTTTAAAAGATATTAATTTCATTCATTACTTATTAATTTTTGCGTTCTCGATGTTACTTTTAGTATAATAGAACGGTAAAGTCCAAATACAAGCTTGGTTTTCCGGTTGGTAAATATTTTGTATCCAATTTCCAGCACTGAGAACCTAGAAGACTTATAAGTCGGGGTTACGTCTGTGTGTAGCGCCTCATATGCTCTGAAGTTGCCCGCGCCGCGTTGTAAACGAAAAATTCATAAATTCACTACCAAATTTCTCTGTGCAAAAGCTAGTATAAATAAGTTGAAACTAGCATATTTTGAAGCTAGCATAATCAGATTAACAGTGATATCCTGTGATCCAGGGACGCCTAGAAGAGAAAATATTGGGGGGAGGAGGTAGGGAGGTAAGAAAAACCCACTGACAAGCTAAAAAAAGTCACCCAGCTTAAATTTATTTTTCCCAATTACTGAAGCCAATTTCACAACCACAACCCGAACCACTTTGCGACTCTCCTTTGATCTTTTAGGAGTTAACATATTTGTTGACCGTCATTGGTGCAGATGAAATAAATCGAAGTACCTTTTTTGTGTCACAAGACTGTTGTCGTACTAAGGCCATAGCCTAAGTAACTGTATAAAACTGTACTATCTATTAGTTTTAAACAAAATGTCCTCAATTTGAAGAGCTTTTCCGAGAGATTTAGGAAATACGTACCTAGAAGAACAACAACCAACTGCCTTCGAGCCTTTTCCTGCAATCTAATTTATATAACCTAACCTAATTTAAGAAAATAAGAAAGCATTAATTCTTTCAATTTTCGCTTGATTGAGAAGTGGGAGGCAATTATTTTCAATCTTTTGTTGACATAGTCAAAGAAATTTGATATTTCAGATTATAGTATGTTTTATGGCTTTATTCATTTTTGTCATTTTTAAATATTCATTGCATCAGCTGTACAAGTACTATGTACTGATTCTAACATCAGAATTTTGAGGCTTGTGCAGCATTTTCTAATTGTATTTTACTATTCTGTTATATTTGCATATGTGCCAATAAGAGTTATTAAATAATTCACACTTTTTGTAAGCTTCGAGAACTTTTTGTACTTTTGCTCCCTAATGCATTTGACTAATAAAGGACAGAGAAGGAAATTCGGGGAAAATCGATGAGGTCAATAAAAAACTGCACTACTAAAGACAGCCAACTCGATAAAAATAATAATAAAGAACAGCCGAAAAATTATCGGATTATCAAAAAAAAACCTGGCATGTTTTATTGACTTGTTTACTTTAATTACTTGTTATACCACTTCGACATTGATGACATTTGATAATACCTTTTAACGCTGAAATCATTCTCTCAAAAACATTGAATTTCTGCAACAAATGATGACCTCAAAGATGAGTGAACGTGTTCAGAAAATTGAATAACCTCTAATTAACAAACTTGCTTTAATGTCTTCGGTCACTTCTCCATTTTTCTTATAGAATAAAATTAAATTAAACCTTCAAAATTAATTTTCATTTAAGTAGAAAGAAAATATTTTAAATGGCGTTGCGGTAAATCGTTACCAAACAAAACTGCTCAGCGCCTGTTTACCCGTGAATAGGCAGTACCCGGAAAAATACCTGACCGAATTAAGAATCCCAGAAATTCGGGCAATTACCCGGTGATTGGCAACAACTCTACAATATTCTTTGTTTATTTAATCAGTCATGGACTTTGCTACTCCAACTGCTCCAAATAAGGTAACCGATTAGCACCTATTTGAAACGAATATCGACATTTACCATGCAGAGGAAATGACAGCCAATTTTCATATGTAGATCTTATTAAATTAGCGAAAGTATTGCGCCTCAAATTGTGGCTACTTCTCTGAAACTATCCAGACTGCCTCCTTGAAATATATTTGTTCTTTTGAAGGGCATTAGGTTTCAGATTCTGCCTAGGGAGTACTTCTGATGTTACCTGCATAGCATTTTCTATCAAATCAAAACAGACCCCTTTCCATTTCCACAAACAAGCGCCTGTTTTGCTATTATATTGTAGAAATGCGCAGACAGGCAAAATAAAATTTTGAAACAATACTTCTCTCTTACGAGGAAACTATAAAGACTATAAAAGTGTTCGCGGTCATGGCGTCTAGACTCTTAGCAAACCTTCACTGTAAGCGTTTGAGTTCCCGGTATTTACTCGATTAAACGTAAAAAGCAACGGAAATTGCTAATTTTTTTTTTTTAATCAAAAGCAAAATTCTAACACATGTGAAAATAATTTAAATAATACTTAATACGATTTTTAGGAAATATTTTAAGTGTAAACTCAGACAATGCCTAGGTACCGAGCTGCATTGCAAATTGCAACCCCGTCGACTCCTGTAGCTTCGCCATTGATAGGTTAGGACAAAATAAGTTAGGAAGCTAAGCTTCAAAATTCAAAATTTCCAAATTATATTGATGGGTTCCTAATGGAAATTAAACTGGCATGTCGACGTATTGTTTTTGCTCATTAATAAAATCTTTGGAAGTAAATGCTCCAGCAAATTTTAACAATTAAATTAATAACTCCCTTGTTTATGGAAATAACGAGGATCGTTTTCGTAACAAATGCAAGTTTAATCCATAAGACTCATGATGATTAATGGCTTGTCTTGCTTTGTTCCGAATGTAGAGCAAATATTTACATTTTTGTTCTTATGAATTCTTAGGTCTTTTAGCAAACGTTGCCTTTCTCTTTTCTCTCTAAATGAATGTTCACTGTTATTTAATTATAACTAACAGTTCCTTAAAGATTTGGTTTATTATTTCATAACTAAAGCAAGATAAAGTTTTTAAACTAACCCATTTTCCTTGTAGATATACCAGATTTTTTTTCTATAGTTAATCAAATACAGTATGTTACGTTTAAATAGGTACATTTAAATTATTAAAATAAAAATTTCTTAAAAATGGCTTAACGAAAATCTGATACTTCGTAGAATCCCGGTTGAAACATTCTTATTGTCACGTTAATATTCAGAGGGCACCCACAGTATACTGAATTGATATTGTGTGTCAAAAGGTTTCAGTCAAAACATAAATTTATAAATCAGAAAATGGTCACATGACTCGTCCTACCGTGCATTATGAGATCATAAAACAATACATATATTGCAGACTTCATCAATACACATTTTATGCCTTTATATAATAGAACTGCTACTCTGGTTGTAGTTAAAATACCTACAAAGTTTTTTAACCCTTTCGAAAATCCAGTTATTATTCTCCAGATTATGCATGAAAAAATCTAAGTACGGAAATGGGAAAAGGCTAGTTTGTGACATACCGAATTAGATGTACATTTTAATTGTAAATGATTAACGAGAACAGTACAGGCAATTTTTTAATTATACAGGTAACATATAGTATTTTGTTAACATGCCGTCCTACACAGATTTAACTTCATTAAAATGGTAGTGATTGTTTTATGATTAGGGTTATTATTTAAGACCAGTAATCTCAGTATTTATTTATGTTTGTTGCTGTTCTATACATTTATGGATAATAATGTAGAAAAATGCGTAACGAAAATAATGGACCATAATTCAATATAAAACATGCTATACAAATGGCTCTGGCGACTTGTATAAATGGTTTATAATAAATAAATATTAGGCAAAAATATTATTTATTAAATAGAGGAAAATTTAGACATTATTAAATTTATCGAGATGAGTTGCTGCATTTTATTAAGGGTACACTATCGCTTCGTCATTGTCGCAAGAAATCATTTTTTTTTTAAATTAGAATTAATAATTTGTTAAGCCCTAACAATGGAACTGTGGTGGAAGAGAGATCAAAATACAAAAGTTCAAACCACACTATACCACAACGTGTTACGTTCTGGACGCGCATTTCGCTAACCAAGTTAGCATCATCAGCAGATGATATAAACTAAGATGATATCATCTGCTGATGATGCTAACTTGGTGTTGTGTGGTTAGAACTCTTGTATTTTGATTTAATAATTTGTTGTTTTGGGAATTTTGTTTTCCTACGTATTAGGTTAATCCTTAAGTTATTGTCGTCTTTTGCCGCCTGGTCCGCAATCTGCATAAGCTGCGAATCACCTTCTAGTTTCATTACCAACAACAACGCTACTGGCTTTTGTTTAAGGCACTTTTTAATCTCTGATCTCCTAAAAAATCATCAAACAGTGTGTGATAAAAAAACCATTCTTTGTATTTCTGTTGTATCAATAAATACGTATTTGAGAAATTTTGATGTAGGGAAGAATTTTTAGTTTACCAAAGTTACTTATATTTTAAAACGGGCATATTTTAACATTTTAAAAGAAAGAAAACTGAATAAAATGTGGCAACTTAACAAATTTTAATGTATCCGGATTTTCCTCCTCTAGTATTATTATACTCAACATAGGATTAATTAGATAATAATAATAATTAGATATTATATTATATCAAAAATATATTAACAAAATATTAAATTTGTGTAAATGTAAATCTGTGATACGTAAAAAACGAGAAAAAATATACTTGCCGTACTTATGTATACATAATTTTCCTGTTAACATAGTTTAAAAAGAAAAATATTATATACATTAAGTTATAAATATGTTAAAAGACAATCGATTTATTGATGTAAAGGTATATATCTGTAATTATAAAATATCATAGCATCATTTTGTTTTTATTAACAGACCCGTTGATTAATTGGTCCACGCGTTACATAGGCAAATAAAACGGATGCTGAAGTCGAAATTGAACTCTACGAAACACCCAGTGGCGTGCATACAATATTGGCAAAAAAGCATTGCTTTAACTAGACCCCTCGTCCACGGAGCAACTGGTTTCTGACTGATTAAATACTTTCATCGCTTGCCAGTTTCTTGTGCATCCCTTCATGTTGATTTAAATCATATCTCGTACACCGACGAACTAGTCATGAATCGGTAGTCGCCAAGAGACTGGCTCTGTCTCGGTCGCCGAGTGATTTTTTGTTTTAGTTTCCGTCGATTTTTCTCAATAA
The DNA here is from genome assembly GCA_030620095.1 of Kuschelorhynchus macadamiae. Classification (NCBI taxonomy): domain Eukaryota; kingdom Metazoa; phylum Arthropoda; class Insecta; order Coleoptera; family Curculionidae; genus Kuschelorhynchus; species Kuschelorhynchus macadamiae. The sequence goes on along the minus strand of JAUTXW010000292.1, from coordinate 1,003,477 downwards.
AAAATATGAATGAACAAAGTTTGAACTTAACGTAAAATTTGTCCAGGAAGTGGAAAAATTTCCTTGTTTGTACAATTATAAATTGTTACAATACTCCAGAAAAGATGTTAACAAAAGCAGCATGGAATAAAATAGGAAAAGAAATGAATATGTTGGGTAAGTATATTTTGTATTGATTTATACTGATTCTTTGCATTTTTGTTTGTTATTTCTGTATCAGTTGTCTATATTCAAAGCTCGACAAGTCCATATAAATTTAAGATTTGAGATAATGCGGAAAAAGTCATAAAATCTTTAATTCAATTATTTATTTATTTATTTATTCACACAATACATACAGAGTAATAACTCCAAATTGTACATAAAAAAAAAGTTTTAACTAAAGATAATCAAAATCAATCCTTGGTGCTTCTAACTAATGCTGATCTTTAATTCTACATTTAAATACCTCAAAGCTGAACTTAAAAAGATCTATTTCTCTAAAATTATCGTTATAGTTCCTTATAAGCCTATCAGTAAAGCACTGGTGCATGCCATAATTAGTTCGATGATACATGTTTTGAAAGAGGTTCCTAGATCTTGTTCGCCTTTGAGGTATGCGAAAATATATTTTAGACAGTAGATGGCTGCAATCAATTTTACCATTTAGAAGCTTATGCAAAAAGTATGCTAAAGCATTATGCCTTCGTTTTTGTAGGCTTTCAAGTCCAGCAAGTTGAATGCGTGTTGCATAAGTTAGGTCCTTGTATGGAAATCTTAACTTAAATAAAAGAAACTTAACATATTTATTTTGGAGCATTTCCAATCGCTGTATGTGACAGTTATAACTAGGACACCAAATAACACTGTTACACTCTAAAATACTTCGCACCAAACAATTATACAATGACTTAATGGGCCTAACATCACAGATCCTGAAACATGTGCGACGAACAAAACCTAACATCCTAGAAGCTTTCACTAAAATTGTGTCAATGTGTTTGTTAAAGCTAAGATCCCTATTAAAAGTAACACCCAAATCGTTAAAACTATGTACATATTCCAAGACAAAAAACGCATAATCTTACACTTAGACACATTAATTTGTAAAAAATTTAAGTCACACCATTTAGCTAAATTATTGAGGTCATTAAAAGATACTGATATAATGACAGCCACACAGTCCTCACACACTGTTTGCTTCTCACAGCGTAAAACAACTTAACGTCGTCGGCATATAAAAGATACTTGGTGGCACACTTCTCAAAGACAGATATAATGTCATTCTATAAACAGCAAAAACAATACTGGCCTTTTTCTAAATGGGATCCCTGCTCAAAGGAGTAGCACAGCAACTCCCGACGTCACGTGCAAAAGCATCGGCTATTTCTTGTGGTGTTCTTTTTGTCTCGTTGTTGAATTCCATTATTTTGGGGATCCCGTGATCTTTTTTTAGAGATTTTACAAAAAACCAGAAATATTTAATATTTTTAGGAACCATCAACTCAGTATTGGACACGTAGAGGAAGTAGCTTAGCTCAATCAAATACTTTGACTCTTTCCGAAGTCCAGAGTAGTGTGCGTAGTCTTCTGGACTTCTTGAAGACTTGTATGTTTGATACGCCTTATTTTTCTTTTTCAGAGTTGGTCTAGTCTCCTCTGTATACCATGCAGGATATTTATTCCTCCTACTACATGTTTTATGAACAAATCTATAAATTCCCCCAAGTAAAATCCGATAAAATTGGTCAACCATACTGTCAACGTCGACACGGGCCTCCAAGCATTTCCAGTCGACCTCAGAAAAGTAATTGTTAAGGTCTTGGTATTTTGCTTTACTAAAATTATAGACAACCTCACTGTCATTCTCTAAGACAGGCATAGTTAACAGGGAGAATTGGACTTCAATTGGGATATGGTGTGGTACTGTCTTAATAAGAGGCATCTGAGCTAAATTTACTGTTATATCCGAAAATTCGTCGCAGAACACCAGATCCAGGTATCGGTTAAACTCGTTAGGCAAATCGTTGACCTGTTGCAGTTCACTGATAAACATTCCCGTTACCAAGCAATCGGCCACGGGTGATGATAGATCGTTTGGAACAAGAGTACCTGCATCACTTCGACAGCTCACGGTTGGCATATTGAAGTCACCCAAAATCATAACCTTGGCGTTTTTATGCTTGCCCCGTAAGTTCTCTAAATGACTTATAAAGTTCACATATGACTGAGTGCTAGTATTTGGTGGTATATAGACAAAACCCAGACGTCCTCAAAAGTTGGAACGTTAGAGTTGATAAGAATCAAGTTCAGACCTGACAGCAGCCAAGACTCCACCTCCTCTGGTACAGCCCAAGGCTTCGTAGTTTCTGTCTGACCTGTATACAGTGTAATTAGAGTTAAACATCTCGGCCTCATTAATGGCACTTGTAAGCCAAGTCTCTGTCAGTGTTATAAAGTCATAATCTGCTGCTCGTATGGATGTCAACAGCTGCAATGTTTTATTCCTGAGTCCTCCGACGTTTTGATAGTAACCACAGATGGTTCCAGGTTGGTGTGCTACAGACGAGGTCCTTCTCTTTGATGGTATAAAAAATTTGTTCTATTTTCCGGTTGCATTTTATATATGTTATTTAAAATACGTGTTATTAATTCTCTTCTAGTATGTTAGTATATTAATTAGGTGATGTTAACAAGTGGGTTACTGTTCAATAGAGGGTGTCCCGAAATTAGGTTGACAAATTTTATCAGCGCATTTTACGTCAAGAAATATGAAAAAAGTTTCATATAAACATGGATCGAGAAATGATGAAATGAGAATATTTTCGAAACGTCTCTATATTATTCGACCAAACTTTGGGCTTTTGGTAATTTTTGAACATTGAATCCAATTGTGTTATAGGAAGTTCGAAATTTTTACTAGTATCGTCACAATGTAGGGAAGAATGGGGTAAATTTAACCTAACATTTTATTGGTTTAATTTTTACCTTTTTTTAATGAATAAATATCAAATTCTGATGTTTTTTCTGCCAAAAAGGTACTCTTAGTTCGAGTCACTAGAATGAACGGTTTTCGGGATATTCGCGATTGAATATTCTTGAATATTCAAAATGAACACATTTTTCGTATAATCTCAAATGGAAAAAAAAAATATATATATATATATATATATATATATAATTTTTTTTTCAAATTCTCTCAAATTGTATTTTAGATGTTTAAATTGTTATTCTATGCTGTTTCCTGGAAAGTTGTGTTAGATTTTGTTAATTTTTCATTTATAGGATATTTTAATGTTGGCAGTTTCTTGAGTAAATGCATACTTTTGAGATGTTCCTAAATCTTTAATCGCGAATATCTCCGAGACCGTTCATTTTAGCCACTCGAATCAGTTACTTTTTTGTAGAAAAAACATCGGAATTTCACATTTTATCGTTAAAAAAAGCAAAAATCGATACATAAAAAAAGTTAGGCCCATTTTACCCCATTCACCCTATATTGTGACGTTAGTATTAGGATTTTCTAAATTCTAAAGGAATTTCGGAGACTTAAAAAAATAGTAAATAATTTGGACATGTCGCAAATGACACAAATTTCGCATTGCTTAAAGAAAAAAACACATAGTTCATCAAAAACAAGTTTAATTTTCCTCTAAATAAGTAAAAAAATATATTAATAGAAAATTTTAACTTTCAAGTTATAATGCTCCTTTGCGATGGAAATTATATGCTGTTGAACGATTATCAATATTAAATAATACATTTTATCGCTGCATTTGTTGAATTATGCCAAAATCTGGGTTATCTTGTTTTTCTTGCATATTTAATGCATATGGTGCACCTTCACTTTTTCGGACAAAATTATGGAGAATACATAGGCATTTAATTATATGAATGACTGTCTGTAATTTGAGACACCGTATAGGCTTCTCTAAAATTTGAAATTTTTGGGACGCCATGCCGAATGCACATTCAACGGTTTTCCTACCACGACTTAATCTGTAGTTAAAAATGCGTTTTTTGTTGTTTAGGGAACGCTATGGATAGGGTCTCATTACATATTCTAAAACCGAAAATGCTTCGTGTACAACAAAATAATAAAAAAGGAAAATCATTTTCTTGTGGATCGTGAGATAATCGTGAAGGTGGAGGTACGTTTCCACTTCTCTGTATCCATTGTTTCATTCGACCAGCTATAAACATGCCGTCATCGCTGTTCCTACCAGCAAATCCTGTTTCAATCAATGTAAAAAATCTATCGGCGTCGCTACAAGCCATCAAAACTACAGAATGGTATTGTTTGTAATTATAGTTAGTGGATCCGCAATTGGGTAATTTTTTAATTCCCGTCGCATTGCAGCTAACAGTTTGGGATATTCCATAATTCATAGAAGCGATCAGCAATATTCTTCCAAGCTTAAATAGAAGTAATTGGCATCTAATCATCTTTAAGGATCTTCCAAATGGCAGGGGTTGTTTCTGCAGCAATTTTTGAGACTGTGCAATCTCCTCTTGCAGAATTTAAGCCAAGTGCCCCAAAGGTGCATCCCGTTGCCAAGAATCTAAAACAAACAAACAATTATCTATAAATTCAGAATAAAATATGTTTTTATTTTATTAAACATTAGAAAGATGTGCGTTCTGTTATTTTAAATAAGTTTATAGAGTACATATTTTGCATTGTTGTTTAACAGATGTTTCTCTTTTTTCAGGTGTAGCCTGTAAGGAAAAATGGAAGAATCTAAGGGCAGTTTTTGTAAGGCATATGAAACCAGCCCCGAGTGGTCCTAGTGCAAGGAAAAAACACTACTACTTAATAGACGTGATGCATATTTGCCATATATCAAAGCCACAACACCGGCAAATTTACCAGAAAGAAATTCAATGGATTCAGAAGAAGAAACTGAAACCGGCGGTGTACCAACTTTAGAAAAAGATGGTGAAGCAGCATCAACCGAGGCATCGGACTACTAACCGAAAAACCCGTTTTTTCAGATAGGGCAATCCATTTCCGACGTAACAGAAATTAATCCACCGACAGCTGAGGTGCCCCAAAAATCAGTTCAACACCTCAAACTAGAGTAAACAAGCGTAAAAGGCCTTTAGATGAGGTGGATAGAAGTTTTGTAAATTTTCTTCAAGAACGGCAAAGGCAAGGCGGCGATGCAGAAAATACACCCCTATGTTTGTTGGATGAAGTCACTATTAGATCAGCAATGGAGATTATTTAAAAGAAGAATACTTAATGTAATAGACGAAATCATGACTCCATCAAGAACGTATATAAATCAGTTTGAAGATAGTTTGCGGGCATCCTCTAGTTTTTCAGGAGAATCCATGTTTACAATGACATCTCCTTATTCAAATAGTTCTTAGATTTCTTTTCCCTCCAACAATAATCAAACCAATACATACTCCAGAGACAGAGAAATCACTACTGACTCATCGTTCCAACATAATTGTACTGGACAAAATGTTTTTTCCATTTAGATGTGTTAAAGAGAATAAATAAATAATCCTTTGAACGAATAAATACATTTTTTCACTTACCTCAAGGTTATCATTATCCTTTCTTCAGGACTGACGCATTCCCTCATATTTGTATTACTTTTAACAATTGCAGGATGAATTCTATTTACAAAGAGTCTATAGGTTTCTTTGTTTATTCTGTAGAACGTATGAAACTTTGCGTCTAGTTGCAATTCTGAGGCGGCCCCAAATAATCTACTGTTTATTTTTCTCTCTAAGTAGCGATGGACCCAGAATCGCCTTCTTCTGCGTCTATATCTACGACTGTAATAGTGCAAAATAGCCATCTCATCCAGATCATCTATAATTTATCACATTACAATTGAATGCGGTCAAAAAAGTAAATAGGATCGTTGTAATAAACTATCGATAGTATAGTAATATTTTTCTAATTACTTTCCCGTCGCTACGTGTACGAGAACTGAGTATCCAATAGTTTTGTTACTACGGTATTTAAACAGTTTCGTCAGAAACCAGCCGTTCCGTGGACGAAGGGCCTAGTGTTACATGACTTACATGAAAAAAATAGCCGCATTATTAAACCGATTAAAACTAATGCATTTAAATATTAATCTTTTGAGAGCGGTTTATTTAATTAAGTTTAAACTATTTTTGGACATACTTATGCAAGATACAAGCACTTTTAAGGGGTAAGTAATTTTAGGAACATAGTAATTTATTATTGCCTACCCTGTGTCAAAAGCCACTGCACGCCACTGGAAAGACTTATTATATTTCTAATAAGTACAAAAAACTAACCATATCAATTGCTCGAGACGCCATTTTCTGAAAATATTAATCGTTTTCAAATAAAAAAAAATTTTCGCATTTTCGGCGCTGTAACCCATTTATAAAAAAAATAATTAACAATATATGCAATACGTTTTAACATTTTTTAAAAAGCTATGAGTCTTTTGTGCCTAACCTACCCTGCATAGTGAAAAATAATGTTTCTATATCCATAAAAATAAATGAAATTTAACGTGTTTCATGTTTAAAAAAAGTTACCCGCTTTAAAACAAAAAACATATTTTCGTATTCTGGAGGCCTGTACAGTGAAAAAATAATTTACCGCGTTTAAAAAAAGCTTACAATTTTATTTTTATTTTTTGGAAGCAGTTCCGTCCCTTAAAGTAAGCGTAAGGAAAATATTGCATTTATATGCAAAAAGATAAAATAAATTTGATGTTTCACGGTTTTAAAAAAAAGTTAACCGTCATTGAAATAATAAATATTTTCGTTTTCAGTGGCTATTTCATCCATTTTCTAGGGCTGCGATTAGAAGATAAAATATTTTCGTTTTAACGTGTTCTTTCATCCCCTAGAAGTATCTTATATTGAAAAAAAAATCTTTTAATAAAAAAAAAGATACAAAATATGAGGTGTTTCTCCGTTTTTTAAATAAAAAATTATTTTAGGGGTTATCTAATGCCACTAGCGCTATCCTCTAGTCGAAAAAATGTTTTTCTGTGCAAAAAGGTAAAAGAAATCTGTTGTGTTTCGCTGTTTTATGAAATATTTGATTGTTTTTTTTTTTAATTTTAAATGTATTGAAAATTTAATAAAGCACAACGAATAATGGCCAACCATAGACACGCGTTTCTGACTTAAGGTCTTCATCAGTACACTTTACTAGTTAAGAAACAGTATAACTAGCGCCAAACTTAACACAAAAAACTACCAGAATCACCAACAAAAGGCGGTGACCGAACAGTGGGAATTGGCATATAAGGCCCAAGCTTCATTTTTCAAGTAGGCTTCTAGAATTTTGTCAATCTGCTCTGCTGAGATTTATGTCGCCTTTACTGCTCTTACACTAATGGAGAATTTTAGATTGACTAATGTGGTAATATTTTCAAACAGCCGGAGTGCATTGGACAAGCTTAGTAGCAGTTCTAAGCCTACCAATATCACATTACAATCGCAACCCAGACAAAAATGGATGAAATGAGAAACGGGGACTTTAGGATATCTTTGGCTTGGGTTCTAAGCCACACGGAAATAGTAGGAAACGAAAAAGCAGATAAATTGGTCAATGTGGGAAGACTTCTCAGAACTATGAACTCTACGAATATTAAAATGGATTACAGATAATTTATGCCTTCATATAAACATCATTTCTTTGAAAAGTGGAAAGAGAGATGGAACCAGATCTTTCTCACCATGAGTGGTTTACAGCATCACAACACCTGCAAAGGAAGGAAATTTTTACTATGTATAGAATCAGAACGGTCACTACATAGTACTGACGTATCTCCATAGACTCAGAATCGTTGATAGCCCAGATTTCCAACATGGGGAATCGCGTTCACTAGCACTTATCCTTTTTGAATGTCCCCTAAATCTTTAGGCCTCCTCTCTCTTAGACAATTCTCTACAACGGGGCAGTGGCGGCTCGTGGTCAACTTTTCAAGGAGATCAATACATATATACCACAAAGAGTCATCTGAAAAAATCAGACACACGAAACAATAAAATGCCCTTGTTACTTCGCAATCGCATGTGCAGGCACATAAATCGTACATATTTCTACGACAATAACGATTTACTTCTTTGTTCTTGCTTTACCTGTTTGCTGAATTTTAAATTTCGCAAAGGTCGACTACTGGTCTTAAATTCGAGTCGTTTGTCAAAGTTCAGCTTTCCAATATAATTGAAAAGGATTATAAAGTCTTAATATTCTAAAACACTGTGGCTACCTTTATTTAAAACATTAATCTAAACCACAAAATCAACAAACAAATCTTTTTTTTCAAATATTTAAGTTTCCTCGGCGCGGCTGTTGACCCAAACTTTGCCAAAGTAAAGCGTATCTTACCTATGCGCTCCCATGCGAATTTGATCGGGAACACTCGGGAAAAACTCGCCTCCGTTTATAACCACGAGGTCAACGCGGGCCGCCAGCCGTGATCGATTCCAAATGAAACGAAACCTCTCGGGAGATGCGGTGCGAGGCACGGTCAACAAGTTTATACGCTTAGAATAATAAAGGGAACTTCTAAACTGAAAAAATATAAATTATGTATTATTTTATTTGTTTGTTTCTGTTTGGAAATATTTATTGCGGGATCATTGACCATTTGACCTAATGGAGGAGCCGCCACACACACCACAACGGGGCAAGCACCTTAATCTTGTAGCTGAGAGCATTTGCAATTTCTTCAGAACATGTGGATTGAATGTTTGACAATATATACTTATTTCAGTGAATCTTTTTCGCTTCAGCTAATAAGGGTAACGGCTCTCCCTGGCCCACTTTACCGTCAACCCTTGTTGCTATTTACATAAAGGGAACCATCAAGATGTCCGTATAATGACAGCAGCTTAAGGACGTTAAACAGAAGAGTCATTGGTCGAGTGACAACTAACAAGCATAAACATAACCTTTTTGTAGTGATTTGTTTTCGTCATTTTCGTTCAAAAAATAAAATATTGTTTACTTTTCTAAAATATTGTTTGTTTTAGTTCTTCAACCTTAAAATACTTTATTTCCTATATAAAAAGTTGGTAACCCTAGTTCTGCGCTTACGCCGCCGTAGGGTATGTGTGTTAGAATCCCGAGTTGAACGAAGATTTTTTAAAGTTTTTTTGTTCTGTAAAAAAAGCGTTTTTAAAAACTACGCTTCCCGAATTCCGAGTCTACGTTAAAACAAGGATGTTATTGTAACAAACCCTATACTGTTAGGTGGATTTGTTCTGTTAGCGTTAGGTTAGGTTAAGTTCACTGAATAAAAATATAAGTTGTCGCATTGGGCCGTCGTCGGCACTTTGAAAATCGCAGATAAAATGCGAGCCGCCTAGTTTCGAACCCGATCGACACTGGCTCCTGTTACCGAGGTGTTTAAAAGGAGTTTGGCTTCACGCTAGGAATTTTTATCTACCATGGAATTTCAAAAGTATAAATAATAACTTTAGACTAGTTTAAATTGTTACTTACCTGCTAGTCGAATTTAAGAATACAATATTTTTATTATATAAATAAAATATGGTTTTAAATTAAACTAACATGAATTAACGATTTCAATTTTAAAAAAACATGGTAGTGTAGTCTGAACTATAATTTTGTTTTTAATTCCGCCTAGAAGGTGACCAGCCTTTTAAGGCATCCCTCTAGTACAGGACGCCCCAAAAACAAAAACCCACTAAATTTGGCCGTAACTATTTTTTCATTCTAAAAAAAAAATCTGAAAACGCAAAATGGAAAAGGACTTATTTATTAAAAACAACTTATTTTAGACAACATAAAATACAAAATAACAAATCTTGTAAAATCTCTAGCTACTTGCTACAGTAAACTTTAGAGTAAACATAATAATATCTAGTAAAAATTTGCATATCCAGAAAGTTTTAGATGAATCAATACAGGCTAAATAGAAAATTATTTTTGAAATTTAATCATCCGCCTTCGATTTGATGAATAGGAATGAGGAAAAGATTTTACATGAAAAAAAAAAACAAAATGTTGCATAATTTGATTTGGATTTTTTGTATTTCCAGAACAATTCCTTATTAAGTAAGATATATTATAGCCTTTGCCTTGTGATTTCTCAAATAAACAAAGTATAGATTTAATTGTCAGTCTCCAACCAAAAATAAATTTCAATTAATTTGTTACGATTTTTCCATCATTTTTTTTAACCACGCAGTGGCGGCTCGTGGTGAATTATATTAGGAGGTCAATAACAAATTTAAAAATAGGCATACTTAAAATAAAAATAAATATCTTACCTTTGAATTGAGCTTTAAATTCTCTTGAATTTCCGATCTACTCTTCGTTCATTGCATTCTAACTTTGACGTGAAAATACTTTGACTGTTTTTTTTTTGTTTATTATAAAGTATTTGTTTATCACAGGATAATTTCTATTTAATGGAATAATGGAGATTGAATATTGAAAAAAAAATTGTTGGAAAGCCCCGGAAGAAGTTATTACTTGTTTGCATTCAGATGATTTTAAACCTTCTACTTTTAAACTGGGTATGTAAGATAATCTTATTTGTTAGTATATAGGATTGAGTCCCCATCTGTTATTAATGTGGATGTTGTTCCCTACCTAAAGATAAAATAAAGTTTTACTCAAAAGATCATATAAAAATCCACAAAAGCCTTGAAGCTTGAACATATATCTTTTAACTAATTTGTTTTGTGAGCTTTTTGAGACACACAATTTCAACTTTTTTTAGTGTTTAATTTTTTATCCTGATCCTAAGCAAATACCTATCTAAAAATCAGTTTTTATCAGTCACATATTGATTTATATTTTATAAGATTGTTAATGATTTTGCCTAAGCTTATTATTCATGCAGGTACTTTATTAATTGTAATTTGTTTTAGGACCAATGCAAGTCTTCTTGATGTTTCATATAGGTATCGTAGACAAAGCTTAGGAAGTTAGTTCTGCTCATATGTGCATTGCAGATATTAGTGAAGTGTATATTATAGTCATACTTCAGTACTCTTTATTGCCCTGTTTGCATAGGAAGAAAGAAAAAACTTTAGTTACATGTATTGATCCGAGTGTCATATAGCCCCAATTATAGCCCATTCCATCAATGTAATAATTGGGCCTCTTTATTATATGGAAGCTTCAAATTCTGCACCTTTAAATTTACTGAATATGCTTGTCACATAAAGTGGTTCATTTATAATTACTGTTGCTGAGAAAGTGTGTAGTTTGAGAATCAAAAAAGATGCACCATATGATAAATGTAGTGTCAACTTTATTTTCAATTCTATGTTGAATAAATTTTTGTATTGCTGTAAAGTGTATTTTGTAAATTGATTAAAGATGTATAGCTAAAGTTTAGAAATTTGAATAATTTTTCCCCATATTTTAAAAATATTAACTGTGGCCTATTTATATATTTTCTCGAGTTGGTATACACAATTCAGTAATAAGTTAATTTAGTAGGTTAGTAGTCTAACCCTGGATGTAATAATAATAGCTATATTTTAACAAATGATATATTTTAAATAATTTTTTGTATTTAATCACAAATATTTGTTATACATCTGTGTACGTTTCTAATTATTGTGAGGCATTTGACACAATCCCTCAGGCTATGCTACTGGACATTGTGGATGGCTATATGATGTGGAGGATCCATGTTGAATGTTTTCAAAATGTATCTAATTATGTTAAAGTAGGGGCTTTGAGTCAGCCTAAAGAAATCAAAATTGGAGTACCATAAGGTACAGTGCTGGGTCCTGTGCTTTTAAACATATATATCAACACTCTTTGTAATCTTCACACAAGGGTGTAAAGTGGTTGCCTATGCTGATGACTCCATTTTGATTTTCCCCAGTAATACATGGGAAGAAGTATAGGATTTATTAATTAATGACATAAATAAGGTTAAATGGTTTTTGGATAATTTTAAACTGACTTTTAATGTAAACTAATTTATTCAATTACATCAATTAATCATCCAAATTTTAATTAAATTAGCATAGATTATTAGAGTGTACTATTACGGCTAGGAAATAAAGCAATAAAAAGTTTAAAGAAATAAAAAGTTTTAAGAAGTAAAAGTCTATTCATAAATAAGGCCGACACATTGTAAATGCATAAATAAAACCTACTTCACAAAATGGTGAATGAGTCCTTATATAGCTTATTTTTAGAACAAATGTAAACCTAAGATTATATTAAACATACATTTTATTTAAAATACAATACAGCAAATATTATCTTCTTATGATGTAATCAGTTTTCTCAACTCACAAAGGAGTTGTTTTCACTTGCCTCGCCCCTGGCAATAACTGAATCGGTGTACTTCGTAAGAAGGCCAGATTTTAACCAATGACACAGTCCAAGATGATATCATTTTCTTACTTTCTAGAGCTTACATCTTGTTGGTGATCTTATTACATAATGGTCATCCTTGGACATACTAAAAATAGAGAAAAATCCTAATTACTTTCAAAAACATTTACACTTATTAAAAAAAAAGAAATTAATGAAATAGATATAGCACTACTTCGAACAGGACTAGTGAACTTATGCTATTTGAATTTTAAAAAGAAAACGAAAAAAACTACATATTATATTTAAATAATGAGCCCATATAATTTAAAAAAAAAAAGATCAAACTAAATACTTAATTGTAGAAGTATATTCCAGCTTTATCTTACACATGTTATAAATATATCAGAAATTGTACCATCTATGCATTTTTATATTAAATACTTTAAATTGTATGAATGTCAGTTTTTAAATATTTACAATTGGACAAAAAATGGTGGATCTACAGGCATTTCCTTTATTTTGTTTAGCTTGCCATGTCACAAATATTAATGCAACATTTAACAGACTTCAAAAAAGGAGGTTATCAATTTCACCCTATGCATTTTTTTTATATATGTACGATTACTCTGCGATGGTTTCAACAATTTCGATGAACTTTTCAGGGAATATTCGAGATATTGCCCGAGTGGTCTCACAGCTAGCATATTGTAAAAAAGTATGACGCTATATTAAATATTTATTCATCCTAAAAAAAGCGTTCACCATTTTATCAGGAATTTACATAGATATTAAATATGGTTATTTGTTAAATATGACTTTTAAAATAAAACTCATATAAATAGAACTAAAAAGGATGAAATAAAAAAATGTATAAAAAAATAAAACCAACTTCAAAAAATGCCCCTAAAATTGGAAAATAATATTATATTCCATCTGGAAAATTTTAGTCACCAAATGAATAGAGATAGTAAAAAAACACTCAATACATAAATATATTTTTGTGATTAGGTAATTAAGAATATAAGTTTGGCTTTGACTTCACAGACACAGGGTATGGGATTCGCTTCTAGGGAGTTACTTCACAATATCTACTTCAGAAAGCGTTGTTATCCAAACAGAATTTTTTATAAAAAATAGAACGGACTTAAAAAAACACTAAAAAGTAAAAATTTGATATTTTATTCCACATTGAAAATTTGACTTTATGAAGTCATCTTCAAACTAATTCTTCATAACTTAATCATAAACAGACATTTATATAAGGAGTACTTACATATACGGGAATAAAATACTATTGTTTATTATATTGATTTAGTAATTTTTATTTTTTTATTTAATCCTTGTTAGTTTTCTTTATACAAAGTTTCAAAGTATAAGGCCTAAACTTAGGTTAAAATTTTAGACTCCCTGAGTCCATTGCATATGAAATTTTGCCAGAATCACCATATTAACATGCATACTTTTTTCCTAGCAATATGGTGAACGCGATATAGATTGTCTTTCGCGCTCGTGTATACGTGTATGGCATCATTCCGATATATTTAATATGTTTGCCATGGGACCACTCCAGTAACATCCTGAATATTCCCTATTTCATCCAAACTGGTCATACAAGACAATCACATACCATTGCTGTTTCTATTCATTTAACATCTTAATTGATTAATAATATTTTTACTTATATAAGCAAATTTAATTCAATATCTAAATCAGATTTGTCAATAAGATAGAATTCTTAGACAATAAAGAATTTAATAAAATTTCAATTATATTTGTGCCATAAATAAATTCTTATGCATCTCTCATAGAAAACCTTGTAGAGTCTAGAGGAAAATTTAAATGATTTTAATTATCATAACACTTCCTTTTTGTTTGTGTATTTTTTTCTGTTTTTGTAAGAAACAATGTTTGCTTTTTTTCAAATAAATAAAGATGTATGAACAGAAATTGGCCATTAACATTTTTAGACTAACAAATTACAAAATCAAAGTGCAACCTATCAAATTCTGTGGAACTTAGTCTGAAATAATGACTCCTGTCTTGTTGACCTGACAGAAACATGAAAGTTTATTTTACATAAGAGAGACGGTGACTTAATAAAATTGTTAAGAATTTTAAATAAATTATACAAGTCGAGATGCCACAGTACAAAATACTCTATTAAAACATACACATTGCTGAAAGGTCAAAGACATCTTAAAATAAAGCCTAATAGTTTTATTGCCCTATTCGTGATATCATCTATGTGTTTGGCAAAAGTAAATTTGGAATTCAATAGCACTCCCAAGTCTTAAACAGTATCAACTCTTTTCAAGATGCTTACGTTCAGTGTATAAATAATGTATTTTTTAAACAACGAAAACTTAACTTCTAGAAATAGGGATATCTCCAATAATATCAACACAGGGGTAGGAATGATTTGGTTATGACACTTCACCAAATTTCTTTACTTCATAAGGGTCCTCTAGTCGGATGTATAAAATATATATTACCATTAAAAATAAAATGTATTCAAAGCATAAAAGTAAACCAAAAAATTCTTATTGAAAGAGAATTCTGTTCCCCAGATGATTATGTTAACTTTTATATACAGATTACGTCCTGCTTATGTGTAGAGCCTAGTATGAATGAACTGTTTATTTAAATCACTCAAGAAATAGAGAACATCAAAATACCTTAGGGTTTCCGAGGGGTATTCCAACATCGAAGACACAAGTGTTTAAAATTTTGTAAACATTAACAAAATAGCCTTTTTTGAAAATACTGACCCAAATAAATTTGTCCCAGGCCAAGTCTAAGGTAAGCACGGCCCTATATGAGAGTAATAGTTATCTTTTTAAAAATGATAAGTATACGGATCTCTTCATGTGAAATAAATCTTCAAAGCACTTTATTTTGCTACCTATTTAACAAATTTTTCTAAAAATTATCTTTGTAAGAAGAAAATATTTTGAAAAGGAAAAATGCCTCATTATTAAAATATCTAATTATTGTGACATATGAATTACCTCAGCAGTTCTATATTTATTCTCAGATGGACCATGGAACCATTCCTCACTGCTTTGTCTGTCTACTCATAATTTTATACGCAAAGCTGATTTTAATTTTTTATTGTCGCCTGAGATTCATACCCCGATTTGCCAAGATGGAGCCCACTGTGGATGATACATCCATGAATTTACTTGGTTTTCCTAAAAATGCAAACACAACTATATATCATAATCATGTTATCAACCGAATACAAATGTTTTTATCGAGGTTTTTCTTTTAACTAACATTTAGTGTGCATTATACATTGAAAAACCGATATATTGTAGAAAATCCGAAGAGGAACATTTAAGAAAATAGATGTATACGCAAAAAAAAGAATCTAGGTGGCTTACCAATATGAAATTTGTACATTACAATATACTTTCTGCTGTCCTAATATTGATAGTCCCTTTAAATTGCTGAATCTAACTTTCTAGTAATCTCGTTCTTGAAATTGCATTTAAATGGGCGAAAAACTGAGAATTCAGGGCATATCGGGAATACAGTAAAAGCTTGCATATTATTTCTGCACGTTTCACAACCGAACCAACTAACAATTTACAAGCATTTTTCATCATGTTAGTAAAACTTATTTTATTGTATCCTAACACTGATACGGTGGCAGTAGAATTAATACGTAGCTATTTGCTATTTTTATACACTAGGTAATTCTTTGAGAACATTTAAAACTTATTATTCAGGAATATTAATAACATGTTATCAAATATAAATAAAAAAACAATATTACTAATATTGTCGGAAATATGTACTTCATTTGAACAATAATGCACTTTGGCAACAGTGACAGAAGTTTCTTACGTCATTGGCGTGCATGTTCATGTATTTCGACGTTTAAGGCCTACGACGAATTCCATGCATTCCAATGTGTCGGGATTTCGACTGTTAGCGCCAGTGACGGTTATGTGTAATGTAGGTTTGGGCAAGTGAAGTTTAGGGCCAAATACATCGAACCGCCCAACTCCGCAACAAAATTTATAAGCCCTCGAAAAACCCCTGGAGAAAGCCATTTCATCATGGCCACGTAGTGCCAGCTCGAATGCCCCACAAAATTTTACACATCCTATAATTTTGTTTAAAATATAACGATTTTTGGATACAGTTTCATTAAAATCTCTAAGGGATTTTCTATAAACTGTGCCTAGCTGAGTGCGAATATCAACATTTCCGACAGTAGCATAGTTCACCGAACATTTCATGTGATCTGCAGAAAAAGCATGTTTTTTTATTTTTGCTTTTAAGTGTTTTAAGTCTTTAACACCGCTTTTGCACCATGAACCCGAGTCCTTAGAAAACAACAAACAAACATAACAGTAAAATGGGTAGAGACTTCACAACCACATATCCAGTTAGCTAAATCGTACATACTTTTGCGAAAGTTTCGATGAACCTCTTTATTTTTGTCTTTACTAGTTTGTCGTATACTAAGTTCTGGCAAATTGCGACCACTTACCTTGAATTTGGTTATTTTCTCAAAATTAAGTTCGTTAGCACTCTTTAGTTGTTTTATTTTTTGCACTACCGACATTTTGTTTCATCTACATTCACAACTCAAACATAGGCCACATTGAAATTGGTTATTTTTGCAAAATTAAGTGCATAAGCACTTTTTAATTGTTTTTTTTTTGCACTAGTCACTATTAAAATTTTAGTTATTGTATATTTCCAACTCACACATGGATCATAAAAATAAAAAATATATATATTACAAAAAACAGTAATAAATCAATTTTCATCGATTGAAAACGTCCGAAACAATATCGAGTTAGAATATGGACCGCGCGACCTCTGAACAATTGAACTTTATGCCGACATGATGTCGCGACCGATCGACCGAATTATGAGGAGACCGGCTGATGACCCAAATCACGATTTCATATTCCATTTGCTATCACGTTCGGCTGCCGCTCGGTAGCTGTGAAATCTTCGGGGACTTTCATCAAGCTTTAAGGTAATCAGGGCCATTCGGACTGCCCAGCCTAGCTTAGTATAGCGTATTTTATTATGCCTAAGGGACGCAACGAACTAATAGTGTAGCGTATTTAACTTTTCCCAAGGTTCGCGTTAGTAGGGACGGTCAAATGAATAATTTATTTTCTGAAATATTTTTGGGAGTCATTGACCAAAATAGAAGAGTCGCCACTGTAACCAACAAGTTTTTAAACAAAAGGTCCATTTCTTTCAAAAACAAGCTTTGCTTATCAGTGCTCATGAAAGCATTAAAATCAGAAAGTGTTTGAATTTAACATGTCAAAAAAAGTATTCATTTTTCTATGAACTCTGTAGTATATTTGGCTTCTTCTGGTCAAGTTTTAAAGTCAATGTATGTAAACATTGCAACGGCAACTTAATGACTACATATCTAAGTAGCCAACTTAACTTTCATCTTTTGAAAGTTATTTGGAAATGTATATGATGATATATGATCATTAGACAATTTTGGTACAAGTTTATACTACTTTTGCTTGTCAAGATGATACATTATTTCCAAGAAACTTTTATTGGTTTCTCCAGTGCCCAATACAAATTTATAAGTAAAAAAAATATTCCTTGTTGATTTAAGAAGATGAGGCGCGTCAAATATATAAATAAGTTCTTGATCATCTATCTTAAAACATGGATTATCTACATTCAATTTCAAATCAGTTTTAACAAGTTTATAGAAATTGGAGCCTTGGTCAGAAACAACACCCAGAACTTTTAAACCCGTAGCATTTAACTTTCTAACTGATTCAAATAATATTTTTTTAGTTCATCTGATGCCGGTGACGTTTTATAAAAAAAATAAGCAACTGATGATTTCATAGACATTTCCTCCATGCGTAAAAAATAATCTTTAGCTTTATCTTTAAGCATTTGAACGCGAATTTTCAATAATTCAAAAACGAAGCTATAAAAACCAGGATTTATTATCCAGTATCCAGTGTCGTGTAAAACGTTCTAGGGTTGATTTTGATAGCAAACGGCATATGTTGACAGTTTTTTTATATGCCCTAGGACCAAGAAAATACGAACTTAAGCAGTATTGCTTAAATACATCCGTATACCTGCAACTCTTTGAAGCCTTGTTTAAGAAGGAAAGTTGCTTTAAAAAAGCACATGATTTCTTTGAGTAATTGTCTTCATAGAACTGCTCAACATCGACTATTGTTATCCTAGTTTTCTTTTTAGCTTGCGATAGGTTTTGTTCCAGCGAAGTAATTTCTTCTTTCATTAAATTTTTTCTTGGGGTCCTAGCCGACAGGTTTTGAGTCGTTTGACAGCCTACGTATTTTTTGAGGCTGAAATCGGTCTGTGTGTCAACATCTGTCTGAATACAAAAATTTGTTTAGGTCTCTGCATTGTTAAAATTCGAAAACGAATTGGTATTTTTCAGTACTCGAACTTGATGTTGGCCCAGTTAATAACAATGTAGGAAGAGCGTTGTAAATAAGGTGATTCTTTTCACGACTTGTAAAACTTGCATCAGTAAAATGAAGGCTACAAATTTGTATATATATATATATATATATATATATATATATATATATATATTTATATATATATATATATATATATATATATATATATATATATATATATATATATATATATATATATATATTATATATATATATATATATATATATATATATATATATATATATATATATATATATATATATATATATATATATGATCATTGAATGTTTCTTCTTTTTCTACCATTGTAAATATATACGTTTCAGCAAAGTTTTCTTGGGAATTTTGGTTCAGTAAAATAAACTGCGAATATCAGGTAGTGGGCAGTTACATAATTTTATTTTTTTTTTTCCAGGACGTTTCGTCAAAGAAAACCTTAATCATAATTTTAACCTTGAAACAAAAATACTCTTAACAGAACCACACAAAAGAAAACGCGAATATCATGAAATGATCCACATAAAAAACAATCCTCAATCCATAAACGATAAATCGGAAATAGCTGGTCTCAATAAAATATATTTTAATATTCTTAATTAAATTTTTCACCTTTCAAATTAGAAAATATACAGTTCTCTAACAAATATCTTATTAAATAATTCATTATTATGTTTTTTAACTAGTACCCCAAAAAAATGCACTTTTATTTTGCAATTGGATACCAAATGAGAAATGAAATAACAATGGTAGCGCAAAAGAACAACAGAATTCTCATAGCACCTATATGTCTTATTTGTAATATAGTAGCAGTCGACTTTAATACTCGTTGTCGTTCTATGTATGTGACTGATGTATTATATTTTCACGTTGTGTTTGTTTTTAATGTAATATATAAACATACACAATTTGTATCGCATTTAATGCATTTTGGATCTTTATTTCTGATGGTAAGTTTATTTTTTGTAAATCTATATATTTATTTAAGGTCAATTCTACTTCTAGACACGTTATAAACCAGTTGAAAAAGTTGTACGAGAGTCAACGAAACGTCCTGGAAAAAAAAATAAAATTATGTAACTGCCCACTACCTCGCAGTTTATTTTACTGAACCAAAATTCCCAAGAAAACTTTGATGAAATATATATATATATATATATATATATATATATATATATATATATATATTGCATATCGGTGGTTTCAGTAAAACCCAACCGTGTCTTCCAATTTTGACATCTGTAAAGAAATGTTAACTTAACACTCGTAACCTGTAGTTTAAAAAATACGCTTTATCTGTCAGTGATTAACTGATACCGTTTTACATAACATACTTTGCGGAAAAACTACTCCCATCAGTCCCGGCTTAGAACTGTGCTTCGAAGATTATTATGATACGAACAAGGGTAATAAGCACAGTGACAAAGTTTTGAAGTGTAACAATTTTTAAAATTTTTTATATAGTATGTACGTAAAGGTTGGGAGAGTATGATTACTTCCACATCAACCTATTACACATACCTATACCATTTTTCACCCCCTTCACTTTTTATCTCATTTTCCACTAAAACATCAAACAAAAATGTGTTATAATTGAAATTTACATGCCCAAATAAAAAGACATATTACTCGATTTTTTCAATAAAAGTTTTTTAAATAAATTTTAACTTTTACTCCCTCCTCTTTTTGCCTTTATCACTTATTTTCCGCTTAAAGATCAAACAGCGATTATAATTGGAATTTGCGTGCCCCAAAAGCCATAAAAAAGACGTATTACTATCGATTAAAAAAAATTAATTTTCACCCCTCCCCTTTTTACCCTTTTTTCCACAAAAATGTCAAATAGGTGTTATAATTCAAAACTACATACCCTAAAACTCATGATAAAACGTATTACTCAATTATTAACGATAAATTGTTATTTTCACCAATTGACACCAATTTTACCCCCAAGCGATTTTACTTAATAACAATCCAAACCATTCTCATATAGATTACTATTTATATATGTAACAAATTTTAAGTTGACAGCCCAATTTCTTAGAAGGTTATCGCGTAAACTAACAGAGCGACAGACAGAATTTTGTTTTCGCCGAAATTAGGTTTTTTACATGTTTTGAGTCATTTTAAGACGATTTGCGAAAAATATTTCTTGAAAATTTATTTACCGATACTATACGTCACATCTTTTAGAGACGTGGATGTAAAACTAATTTCAACCACATATTTTCTTTTGTACAACCCAGGCTTGTTTAGATACCGGGAAACGAGCCGGGATAAGAGTTAAATTCAACTTGTATGATTCAAGCCCCCTTGCTATATACGGCGCGGCGTGGACCTCCATAAATATTCCATTATCATCCCATTGGCATACATATGCAAAGTTTTAACTTAATCAAGCAGCGGAAAGTGAGTCAAATTTAAGATTCGAAATCTTCTAAATACGGCCCTGTACGAACTTAATGACTGGATAATATTGCATTGTTATCCGACTTACACAGGTAGATAAAATTTCAGCACAGTTGGACACAAAGAAGAGAGTAAATAAATTTCTTATTGGCATTTTCGCAACTGGAAAGAAATATTTTAATTTAAAATGTTATGCAAAAGCGAATATGAAATTTGTTTATCCTTCAAACCAAGCGCGTATACAGCTTGGAGTTATAGGAGGGGTAATTTATAAGTTTTTCATGCATTAAACAAACCTGACTACCAATAAAAAAATACATTCTTCATACAATGTAATATTATGTAACTTCAGTGTTCATAATCCGCGGACGTAATTTTAAATAATTTTGTCATATGCGGGGGTAATTACCCCCATTACCCCTCTCTCGTATACGCGCCTGCTTCAAACGCAACTAATAATCTGAACCACAGAAAACCCACTGGTTAGGATTTCTGTGACCGAATACAAAGGCGCTGACGCATTATTTCATTTCTGTGTGGTTAGGATTTCTGTGATCTGAACACATTTATAAAACAAGGAACAGGATCAAATTTACCATTTAACATTTGGACCTCCCTTCCTAAATACTGTCTGGGCCTCAATTATATTGAATTATTATCTACTTTACAAAAGTATGCAAAAATATGAAGTAAATCAAGCACCGAAAAGTAGGTAAAAGTTAAGATTTGCGGCCTGGGGGCCCCCTTCCAAATACAGTTCTGTACCAACTTAATGATTACGTAAAACTGCGTTGTCAGCCGACTTACATAATAATTATGTATGCAAAATATCAACTCAAATTTAATAACATATATAAAATAACCAATTCTAACTAACATACAACTCATACGAGTGAAGTTGAATACCTACAAACTTCTAAAATGACTCGTTGCTGATTGCCATTTTAACTTCAACGACGTATATTTATATAAATCACCTTATATACCTCATACATACCTAGATTCATCTTTTGGACATCGAAAAAATAAACCGCCTTCACCGAACCTGACCTAATGTATATGTGCCAGAGACTCGATCGGTACCCAGAATGTAACAGCCAGGAGGGACGCGAGAAATAGGTAAATCGAGTCAGGTGCTGCAACTTATATTTTTATTCAATAAACTTTGACAAAAGCATCATTAAAGTTAAAATAATTAATAATAATACAATTATGTTATCCAAGGAAAAGACCTGTGGCCACGTCGCAATCTGGCGAGGTGTATACCGTTACGTGACTAAGATAAAAATGGCTATAGAAATTATTTGAGAACTCCCTACTTCGTTTCCGATCATTTACGATAGTAGTCTAAGGCAAGATACAAGTGCTGAGGTATACGGCTTCACAAAAATTCAGTTACCAAAAATTGCCTCCTTTGCCTCTTCAAACAAAATCTCCGAGACTGGTGTGTCTCGCCACAGGAAGATATTTTGATTCGCTGGCTACGTAACCTTTTGTTAATATTTATTATTAATTATTATAGCTTTAATGATGGCTTAATTGGCAAGCCTGGTGCTAACCTGGGGATAGATCCATCTAACAGTGTAGATTTTGTTAAAAGAACACCTCAAACAAGGCTTAACCACGCAATACGAATTTTAAAATACAACTTCATACAAAATTATAAGATTTGTTAAAAAAATTATGGCTGGAGCCAGGATTGGAGAACGTAATCATTGCGATGCTACTCGGGCACCATACCACTAAGTTAAGAAACTTCACAATGAAAATTTAATGAGCCCCATTTATACTCCTTCGAAATAAACCTATATATTAACGTTGTTTGAAACAACGGTATTTTAAATATATTAGAAAAGACTGATTAACCGTAGACCAGAAATTGAACGGTCACGAGGTATGTTATAACTGGCTAATACACTACTTGACCTAACCGGGGATTTTGATTGGCACTCTTTGGTAATTAAATGCTCATTATGGCACCATGCACCCAATCCTGGAAAGATGTCCACGGAATACAATGTAGAACGAAATCTCCAATCTTTACGTACTTAAGTT
Source organism: Kuschelorhynchus macadamiae (assembly GCA_030620095.1). Taxonomy (NCBI): domain Eukaryota; kingdom Metazoa; phylum Arthropoda; class Insecta; order Coleoptera; family Curculionidae; genus Kuschelorhynchus; species Kuschelorhynchus macadamiae. Next base: position 980,310 of record JAUTXW010000292.1, on the reverse strand, counting down.
TACAGTCATAAGCATATAAGCAATATTGGTTGTATATAAATCTATGTTTACAATGGATAAAGATATACCACTGTTTGAAAAGTCAAAGTAAAGGGAATGCGGACTCGACAACCGGATTGTACTGAACCTTCATCCCGTTTAAATTTAAATATTTCAAAATAAACCATCACACAAATAAAAGAATTCACTTATATATTAATATTTGTGAATCAGAGATAAGATGTAGAATTGATATTTCCTGGTTTGCTGGTCTACGCTACGATAGGCATTTTCACACAAGGCACACCCACCAATCACGCTACACTTTAAAATATATACTCGGATTTTGTTGGCGCCCTACTGTGCGCTTAATTTGGAACAGACTTAACAATCCTAACCTAACCTAATTTGCATTTTTAATATTTACAAGTTTTCTTAAAAAAAAATAAAAACTTAAAAAGTCATCTGGCTGAACGAATATTTGAACACATATACGATCCACCAAAAGGCCAGTATCCTATCACCGAGCTAACAGCTCATGCTAACAACACAGAGGTCTGCATTCGACGAGACGAACCGACCGACGAACTAATAGAAAGCATATTGAACAATATGTGTTGTCATTGGTAAAGACGAGGCGTATGACGTATAAACAAGGACTAGGTTCACCCTTCAAAGATTGGGAACGAATTAAAGAGAGTTTAAATGATTAGTTAATCCATGACTGTGGCGATTCTCCTAAATGAAAATTCATTATATGGAAAAGCAAACATAAAAACAATTTATTAACATTGGTAAACCTGAATGTTAATTAAATGAACGGTCCTTACATCTGAACTTATATCTAAAATCTATAATAATGTCTTACCAACTCTTGAGGATCTTGAGCTATTTCACACGGATCTTGTTTCGCTACCCTCTCTAGAATCTCGTATTTCGAGTGCTAAGCCAACGAACTTTCTACTAACCCTTCAATTGACTGTCTTATTTCTTAGTAACTCGGCATTTTTATAATACATCTTTTAAAAACAAACTTTGTATTGCCATTTAGGTGACTATTAACCTTCCTGAACGGTTGTGAACTTGTTTGTATAATTTTGGGTTTGACATTGGTTGCAGATTATTAGTTTATAATTGTAATTTTTGGTAAAATATTGAAATTCACAAAACCATATATGTTTATTTCGACTAAGTATAAACAATATTCATAAAAGTTTCTGTTTCGTATTAGCAATGCAAAGGTTCTGCGTTCCAGTCCCGGTTTGATTGATGATATTTTTTAGTTTTTTTTTAACAAAACTAATAATTATTAAAAAACCGGATTAGATTAGGTTAGGATTGGCTAGGATTACTGCAAAGAAAGTACGCAGCCCTACAGTTTATTCAGGAGTCCGTACCTCTGCCATCCCCTCCACCTAAGAGTAACAGGCGTATGTGTTGGCGCATTCCGACACCTGCCACGCTTGATATATCTAAACTTACGGTCAACGAAAATAGCATGTTCTCTCAGTCAAGTGCGTTTCTGTCGAGACTCAAACGTCTTTTGTCTACTTGCGACCATGATACAAAGAAAATTGTATCATGACTTGCGACCGTTGACGTGTAACCTAACCCCAAATTAAATGTAAACAAACCCGTATTTTGCACTGACACTGTGTAAGGTCTACGGTATTTTGTTTTGTTGTGGACTTATCAATTAATTAAAGTGTTGATATAAGTAATGCAAAGAAATAGGATTAAAAATGACCTTTTTGTTCGACAGCACTGTAGTATTTTCTTCTCAGGTAAATATTTAAGTCACTACCTGCATTAACAATAAGAGAAGTATAAAAATGCTTTAAACTTTAATGAAATTGTTATATGAGGAAATGTAATTGTTGAGTGTTCTATTGTAAAGTTAGATACAACTTGATCGCGAACATTTTTCTGTGTAAAATAATACTTGTCAAAAAAAATTAGATATGTTCAGGAAAACTATTTGAAATACATGTACACTTTGTAGGACTCGTATTCCTTACTAGACATATGTCGACGCATATTTCTAAAATGTTTAAAGGAAATGCTGTTCGCTGTTAGACTTATTAGGTTTTTGTTTAAATTGATTTTCATTGCATGTTACGCATTGTTGTCTATATTAACCACTTTAGTACCTAACATGGAATTTGTTACAGGTTTTGTTTTTGCTGGGGCCTGGATATTCTTCATGAAACAGCTTTTTAAAGATTATGAAGTGAGACATGTAATGGTCCAACTTATATTTAGTATTACATTAACACTTTCATGCACAATGTTCGAATTGATTATATTTGAAATATTAGGGTTTTTAGATTCAAGGTAAATATTATAGACTGTTTTTAACTATTAGACCCACTGAATTTGACAAATTTGAAATATGTATTAGAAAGATTGTCTTTTTTCAATTACTTCAACCCACAAAAATTTATGGATCAACCACTTTCTTTCAAATTATAGGCAAAAAAGTATAGTCCTTGAAAGGTTGAAGACGGTTAATTTGTTTTTCGCGTATAGACTATTGTTAAATTACATATTTTTCATAAAACATTACTTTCAAAATTTGTACTATATTGATCATAATATAATGCTTTATAACACAGCAATTGATTATTTTTAACTAAAGAATAATCTAAAAGTTTTACATGTTAAGCTAAGAACGGATAAATGTTAAGTCAAATCATTCTAGTGCTGCTGCCAAAATGTTTGATTTACTGACATTTCTGGAAAGGAAAATTATTAGATGGCATTTTTGGTTAGCTCAGGTTATGTATTTTTTTTGTTTTGATGTAAAAAAAAATAATAAACACAGATGTCGAAGTTCTTTTTGTTCTTTTTAATAGAAAAATCGGTTCATCAATTCTTTTTTGCTTAAAATAGTTGAAAGACAGTAAACTTTCCATTTTTTTTTAAATATTATCAAATTTCATGGGTCTAAATGTTTACAAGGCCCAATAAAATAAATATAATTAGAAATTATGTCATGATTTTGGCCATTGGTTGAACAATATTTACTTATTAATAATAATAAATAATATTTTATTCAGTTCTAGGTATTTCTACTGGTATCTCATGCTTTACTTGCTACTCTTTGTAGTTATAGTATTAAATCCATTTTATATAGGATACTATTGTGTAAGCAATATAAGATATGGTAAGTCAAAATTATTATATGTAGATAGGGGATCAAAGGAACTAAAACAAAAGCCTACCAGAAACTAGACCTGAATGTCTGAGTGTGATACATATTAAATATATTTTTAAAATTCTTATTGAGCTATTTCATAATATCTTTGTTTGCAAAACTGATCAATGATTACAATAATAAAAAATTATTCACTGTTATCATGTTTTTAAATTTTATAACTAAAACTATGTCAGAAGAAATATTTTATATTTATCATAATTATGCGAGAGGCAGTTAACTCCAAAAAATGTATACACTGACTTAAAGACGTTGTGAGTTATAAGTGACTTTAAGGACTTGTGAATGAAGTAAAATTCTTTAATGTGACTTTAAGTTAACTCTAAAGTCTTTTTGTTGAGTTTAAATGAATTCAAAATCATCTAGAAGATTTTATGTGACTTTTAAGTCTTTCCAAGGATATTTATATGAAATAACAACTAAACAGGTGTTTAATTTTTATCATCATTCACTTATATGAGGTGTATGGGCATACCTCAGGGCAATGTACTAAATTTTTCTGAAGAATCGTCAGTGCCAATATTTAAATCCGTGTTTGACACTTTGATCTGGCGGGAATAACTTTCTTAAAATGTTCATTTATATAAAATTATTTAACTAGTTACGATTTAGTTTGGCATTTGTTTCATTATTTAATACCCATGTCTTTCATATTTTGAATTACATACATAATATTTATAATATTTAATAAATATTATATTTTGCACTTTCATAATTCAGTATTTCCTTGATTAATATTTTAATTTTTTTTGTAAGAATGCTATTGACTATGACTATGCTATTCTAAGTAAAGCTTGTTGATACAGAAACATAAATGGGTTATTCCTCTGTATTCACTGGTAGTTTTTATGTGGTTTCATAAGTATATATGCAGCTTAGACCTGCAGATATGGAGTAATTTTTCAAAAATATCAGTTAATTAGCAAGTTGTCGACATCAATTAAATTGGTAATCAGTCAGAAATAATTGCTGTTCTTTAAAATTGTCCCCTGTTTCCGTCGCTCAGGGGCTACTAGTTTTGTAGATGGAGATGGAAATACCTTGACTTTAAAAAACTTTGGGGCTGAAAATCAACACTAGTAATGAACAATTTTATTGAAACTAAAGTATTCCATCAACATCCAAAAAAATATATATATGCAGTTGAAAAATGTTCCATCTATTTCCAAAGAAAATACTCCTTTATTTGTATTGACAAGAGAGAAAGAAAGAGAGAGAGAGATTTTAACTGATTTGTTTTGTGACTTTATCTGACTTTGAGGATTTTAAGTTAGTTTAAAGTCGTTTATAGGATTTTTGCCAACTTAAGGGACTTTAGTAATTTTCTTTAAGACCATGGCTAACTTGTACACAGACTTCCAGAAGCTGTCCGCGCCTCGCAATTATGCCTTTTTTTTATCATCACTTTAGATCAGTAAAGTAATCTCAACTTGTAAACATAAAGGAGTCGGAGGTATCTAAATAGATTAACATCATTGTATGGGGTTTTCTATTATATTTTGCCCACCAGTTAAAGGGTTAAATATTACAGATAGAAAAAAACTTTAAATAGGAAAGTTTTAGGATTTTACCTATATTATCTTCTTAAGAATATCAATTTTTTTTTTAATCAATAAAAGGTTAAAAATACACATATAACTTATATATGTTTTAATTGACCAACCTATATATTATTGTTTTATTCAGTGGGTCTCGTCTTAGTGATTATTTAATATACCTGCTTGACCTAAAAATCTAACCACTTATACAGTGTCATTTATTTAAATGCTGGCCACCCGTGTGCAAAGAAAACTTGTTTTTTTTTGTATTGTGATAACAAAAAAATTTTATTTTGCAAAAATATTATACACTTTTGTTAAAAACACAAGATAATTAGTTATTACTTCCCTCGTGAGATTTTTTCAGATCTTTACGTCTAGATGCCGGAAAACAGGTTTTCTCAATTCCGTCTGTCTGTAGGTATGTCTATCCGTCAGTCTATCTGTTCGCGGCATAGCTAAAAAACTACTTATCCGATTTCTTCAAATTTCAGTCTAAAATTAAGGGCCATGCATGCGAAAAATACAGGCTATATATATATATATATATATATATATATATATATATATATATATATATATATATATATGTATATATATATATGTATATATATATATATATATATATATGTATATATATATATATATATATAATATATATATATGTATATATATATATATATATAGAATAGAGACTATTCGGATGTACACCCGGAATGAAAACACATTATATATATATATATATATATATATATATATATATATATATATATATAGGCTGTATTTTTCGTTAGCCCCGAGTTTCTGGTAAAGCGATTTTATCGATTTTTTGATATATCAAATTATGTCTTATAGTTAATAAAAAAAATTACTTATTTTAAACACGCTTTAAAATTGGAACAAGTATTCTATAATTATTTATTTATTGCCTACAAAATTACAAATGTACTAAAAAAATAAACAAAAAAATGGTGTCAAATCTTATAAAAAAAATTTTTAAATTAAAATTCACTGGCTAATATCCAGGAGCCAGCGGCAAAAGCTCTGAGAATTGGTATAAGGAATGTATCGAAACTTGTGCATGACAAAAAAACATAATTTACTTCCGAAGAAGATTAAGAAATGTATACGAAAAAATCCAAAGGCAAAATGCTTAAGTTACAATGCAAAAATGGATATTCATAATACAATTTATGATTTATACATGTCAAAGACTAATATAATCCTTCAGAAACTTTTCAATATTATAGACTAAAAAATATCATCATCACTTAAAAAGTCCTCATCTTCTGAGTTGTCCTCTAATGGCGCAATGATCATTGGTGCTATTTCGACATCTAGAACTCGTTCTTGATTCCACCAATCCCATATTAATTTCTCCATATGTTCCACAGATTTCTTTCAGTACTCCAGCATAATATAATTTAATGAATCTTGCCAAACAATTTGCACTTCACTGATGTAAGACCATCGTTCACGTGTTTTTCGTAATATGATTTTGCCCCAGCCCATATTAATTCTATTGCGTTAAACTGGCAATGGTATGGCGCTGGTCGTAAAACCTCATGTCCATTTTCCCCATAATATTTTATCTAAGGCATATATTGCTGGTTTTTTAATAGATTTTGCCATTAAAAGAAGTTCTAGTTTCAGCATATTAGGTAAAGGTTTTTGTTTTATTAGCCAGTCATAAATATCACTTTTCTTCCAGGATGAAGTAGGTTGTTTATTTAAGATTCTTGAATGATAAGATGCATTTTCCAGAATGATTAAAGATGGAGCATCTAAATTTGGAATCAGTTGTTCTTTTAACCACTTTTCAAACAGTTCACAGTTCACATTATCATGGTAGTCCATACTTTTGGATGTTGAAGAAAACAGTAAACTTGCACCTGGGAGAGATCCTGTTGAAGAACCTGCATGCAAAATGATGAACCGTTTGCCCATCCTACATCCCTTTTTTCTTTTGAAACTTTTTACAGATTCGTCTAGCCAAGATTTCAAACCACTTCCATTAGAAAATATCCAAGTCTCGTCTAAAAATAAGTGTATTTCTTTAAAAACTGGATACGCTGACTTGCTATATGTGGCACCTGGCATAAAAATCTTGTTTCCAGTCCTTTTTATATCGAAAACCCAACATTTGTATTAATTTTGATGATTTTAGTCCAATTTCCAATATGCCTCGATTTTTTAAAGCTTCTTTTAAAACTTGAAAGGTTATATTAGTTTTTGATGTGTATAAATCGTAAATTGCATTACAAACATCTATTTTTACATTGTTACTTAAGTCTTCTGTCTTTGGCTTTTTTCGTGTACATTTCTTAATCTTCTTCAGTATTATAGTAAATTATACTTTTTTTCACGCACAGTTTTCTGCACAGTCCTTATACCGATTCCCAGAGCTTTTGCTACTGTCTCCTGGATATTGGCTGGTGAATTTTCATTTTCGTAATATTTTAATAGATTTAATACCATTTTTTTCGCTTGTGGATGCAAAAAACCCGAAAATTGTTTTCTTTTACTCATTTTGTCACTGACTTGTCAATTTGACTTTGAAGTGACATCGCTTAAAGATGTTTGCAACTGCTGGTATTTATATGTTTATCCTATTTTTTCATATGAAAATATCATAGGTCTATCTAATTCATCTTCCGAATTTTATGCGGAGGATATGATTACACGTAATAAAAGAAAAACAAACTTAAAAAGTTTGTCGTTGATAAATCGTATGACCCGCACGATAACACTGCTTTTGACTATACATTGCCTTTTATGGCATGGCTTTTGTCAATTTTTTCATTTTTCTTTAAAGATAAAGGTATCAAAGCTGGTTTATTTAAGGTCAGTAAAACGAAACCCGTACAATGAAATAACCATATACAGTTGTTAAATTAAAAAAAAAGGAGGTTATGTACTTTTTGAACTTTTTAGTGATTTTTAAACATGTTTAATTTTCTTAAAAGATAATACAAATAAAACCCTACAACTTTCCTATTTAAAGTTTTTATCTATCTATATGTAATAATTGACCCTCTAACTGGAGGGCCAAATATAATAGAAGATCTTATACATTCCAAATATCTAAAAAAATCGATTTTTATCTGTTTTTTAGTTAGAGCTGACTATGTGAAACATCTCACTATTCTCACATGGTTGATATTTCTAGTAATCTTTTGGAAGATAGGTGATCCATTCCCTATTAATCATCCAAATCAAGGGTTCTTTACTATGGAATCATTGGTTTCTAGGATAGGAGTAATTGGAGTTACAGTAATGGCACTTTTGTCTGGGTTTGGTGCTGTAAATTATCCCTATTCATCTATGAAGTATTTTATGAGGTAAGTTATTATTCAAAAGGTTGTATATTTTATATATGGTTATGCATATTAAATAAAACAAAATTGCAGAGATATTTGACATTTTTCTGAGACACTATTCAATAAAATTTTTGGAATGTTATGGTGATTTATTTTTGTCGATTCTAATATAAGCAGATACCTGGTCTCTATCTGACCAAAACTTTAATGAATTCTTTTACAACTTTTCCTGAAGTCTTGAGGTCTGTGTACCCTGGCAACCAAAAAAAAATTAAATTATATGATTAGAGGACCGTAACTGGTTTAAAAGTCATACAAATGAGAAAGCATTTTGAGAAGAGTGTCAGTTTTTCAAAAAACATTTAAACAAAAACAATTCAGCTAGAAAAACAACTTTATTTTGATAATTTAATCGCCAATTCCATGAATAAAGCAATAATGGCAAGGAATATTGGTAATAATATTCAAAGCAAAAAGAGTACCAAAAAAGTGTAAACGAAATCTCCTATCCACATTATAATAAACTAACAAAGAATCATTGGGATATTCAGAAGTTATCTCTCCTTGACCACAGAAGAAAAACTTAACAATTATTTTGATGGAAACTTTTCTTATAAGATAGCAGATAGTCGCATTTTTATCCTGTTACTGTTGTCAATAAAAACTATATCATCTATAAATAAATTTAAACTTGAATTTAAAAAAAACTATTTATAACTGATGCATTTTATTCTATAAATGAATTTGTTGTTGATTTGGGGAACCTTAGATAATATGTTGGACTGGTATAATGTATGAGTGATCTATTTTGAATTAATAACCATCCATTCTTAAAGTTGACTAAAGCTTAGTAAGTTTCTGAATTGAAAATTGACTATTTTGTATATTAATGAATTAAGTATAAGTTTGTTGATATGTGTTGTACTGAAGCACGATTTTAATGTTATACTCCTATGACCTGTTTCTATCTACACATTATAATTCTTGAAAACTAATAGATTTTGAATTTTGATAAAATTCAGTAAGATACATATCAAATCCAAAGCAGTTCAGGAAATTTGTCATATTTGTAACTCACATACTTCTAAATGTTTCAAAATTATGCATACATATATTTTTTCATTAAGGATTTGTAACAGATTTTCTAAGGTTCTTGACAATATGGTGGTCACAATGTTATAATTCATAAGTATTGATTTTCGTTATAATTTAAATTGTTTTTAAATCCTTAACACTTTACCTTACTAACTGTAATAATATATCAAAGACTATGGAAGATTCATTTTTTTATTGATTAAAATATTTATGATTTGTGGTGACTTAGAATATAATTGAAAATATATTTTAGAGATTTTTTTTGTTTTACCTTGACTTTCTTATCCCTTCAGAGACATTTATTGACATTTTTGCATTACATTTGACATTATAGGTGTATAAGTAGCTCTATTGCTTTTTTCTAGAGATGTATCAGAAACGGACGTACTGAATATTAAAAAAAGGTTAAAACAAACTATGAATATGATAGTATTAAGAAAGAAGAGGATAGCATCAGCAAAAAAGGAACAGTCACAGGCAAAATTGGATTTTGTAAGCAAGAAAGGAATTTGGGAAATTATTTCATCTGTTACGAGCAGTAAAGGCAACGAAAGTAAGATTGTTTCTCAACTTAATATAAAATGATGTCACATTTCCAGTAATATGTAGTAACTTTTTTTTTAAGAATTGAAATTATACAAATATGCTCATTTTAGATATAAATCAGTTAAAATTAGAGGTAGATGGACTAGAGGAAATGAGCAGACAGTTGTTTTTGGAACTTCATGAAAATCACAATATGCTTGAAAGAATTGAGTGGTCTAAAACATGGAAGGGTATATATTTTAATTTCCTTGGATATATTTTCTCAGGATATTGTTTATGGAAAATATTTATAGTAGGTATCCTATTACTAGCAAGTTTACATGTATTACATATATACCTAATTTGAATATTTTTTTTAGTGTACAATAAACATTGTTTTTGATAGAGTTGGTAAAAAAGATCCAGTTACCAGAGGTATTGAAATAGCAGTACATTGGATGGGTTTTGATTTTGATGTAAATTTTTGGTCTCAGCAGATTTCTTTTTACTTAGTAGGCTGTATTGTAGTCACTTCAATTAGGGGTTTATTGCTTACGCTAACTAAGGTAATGTTTGATTTTCAACTTAACAAGCATATTTTCTTTGTGATAATCATTATATTGAAGCATAATCAAAAATGAATAAACTACAAAAATTAAGTATTTAATACAAGTTAATACATATTCTAAACTAAATAAACCAATAGTCATTGCCAAGATTTTGAAATAATTTTTTTTATATTTAAATTTAGCTTTTAATACCTTATGGTCTTTTGTTAAAAAGTCTTACATTTAAATTTCTATCAATAGTTATAAAGTATAGGTAACTTTTTTTTAATGGTTGTATGTATAAAATATTTTAAAAGTTTGACATAGAATTGAGTTGCCACTAAGAGTTTCATGTTAAATTAAAATCTACACTACAAAAGGCAGCAAAACCTTTTGAGTGAGAGGAAAAGAGGTAGAGGTATTTGTCTTTTATATATAAAACTGAATGTTCTGCCACTTTTGAGTCAAATACCTCCTCTCCCTTATAAGATATTATTAATGGTAAATAACAGAATTTATTTAAGAACATGTTATAAATAATAATATCTGTATATTATTTTCCAGTTTTTCAATCGAATGTCCTCGAGTAAGAGTTCAAATATTATTGTTTTGGTATTGGCCCAAATTATGGGAATGTACTTTGTATCATCTGTTTTGCTGCTTAGAATGAACATGCCTGTTCAATATAGGATAATTATCACACAAGTATTAGGTAGGTATAAATATCTTTAGGCTTAGGTCGATATCACGTCAAATATACAAAACTATTCTAAAATCCAGATAAACACACATTATTTAATTACCAATTAAATTGCAATATGGGCATATATGGCAGCCTAACATGCTGTGTAGTATGCAGTGTTTGGTTAGGTGTTGGAAGTGGTTATAGCAATAATAAAATAAGCACAATGTGAGTTAAAAACATACAATACATACATGGGTGTCAAATAATAAAAAAACATCAATAAACAGTCAAAAGGTAAAAACATAATAGAAGCAAAGGCATATAAAGGTACACATTAAAACATCTAAGATCAACAAAAGATAGTTAAAATTTTTAAGTTATATAATTAAAATGCAAAGAAATCAGTAGTCAAAACATACAAAACAAACCCAAACAAAAAATAAATGACAATTACACCAAGCTGTCTGCATAAAACTCACCAACATTATAATATACTTGGTTTAGAAGTGCATTCTTTAACGTCCTTCTAAAGATCCTAAGTGAGTTGGCGTTCCTAATGTGAATTGGCAGATGGTTAAATATTTCCTACCCTCATAAAAAAAAGACATTATTGTAAATTCTTTAGTGGGTATGGGTAGGGGTAGATAAGATGCTTTTCTAATATTGCATCTAGATGATTGACTTAGAGTAGTACTGTTAGTTTTAAATACCAGGGTAGCAGTTTCGAGAATGAATAAAGAGTGTGAGAATTCTCAGCAATTCAAAAAGCAGTCTGCAGCACTGGGCTCACTGCTAGCAATCTTAATTGCAAAATGAGCTGACGAAAGTCTCCCACTTAGCCTTAAAATATGCAAAGATCACTGTCTATGAAAACCCACAGAAATTTAGAAATGTTTTCCTCCTTAAGAGGATCCCCATGCAGATTTAAGCCCTGCATGTTACACCTAAATCCCACTTTCATTTTTGCAACATTAAAGGAAAGTCAGCTTGAGTCACCATAGTTTTATACTGTTAATATCGGATGAAATATTATTTCTTAGTTGCACATAATCTTTGTAGGGCTATACAATGGACGTATCGTCCGCAAAAAGCGTAAAATCGCTAGAAATTTAAACGCGCACAATCTCATTAATATACAACAACTAATTGACTGCAACCAGAATGGTAAGACAAATTCGTAAAGTTCAAGCTTCGAGAGCAATACTCTATGATCCACACAATCTAAGGCTTTTGACAGATCACAGAATACTGCCTCCACCGACTCTCTCTGATTCAGACAGAGATATACCACCTCCAGATAGCCGAAGATGCCTTCATGAGTTCCCTTAGAGTTTTGAAATCCGTACTACTTTGGAGTAATTGATATATATATATAAGATTCCATAATAGTTATATATATATATATATATATATATATATATATATATATATATATATATATATATATATATATATATATATATATACTCTCCTGTTGACAACTTTTTCAGTCACTTCACCCCCTTATGACGTGGAATGACCACAGCGGACTTCGAAAAAGATGAGAATACTCCTCAGGCTTAATAATTGTTAAGCTGCTGGTATTAGAATTAATAGAAGAAATTTTGTTCTGAACTCAGTGGATTTATTTATTAACATGTTTAATTGTTTTTATTGTAAACAAAAGTTACTTCAAATTTGTTCTTTATAAATTATGCTTCATACAAGTTGGAAGATTAAATATTTGCTTAATATGATTTTACCAAAACCGATGAAATTCCAGTAAACTTCTAACCAGAAAACCTCTGTTTTAAATAGCCACTGAGTTTATTTTAAAAAACATATAGCCAATTGTTTCGCACTATGGCTCCTTCAAAAAATAAATCTAAAAAATTATTAAAGATTTTTATACTTTGTTAATATGGAAAAGCCCTGAAATATTAATTTCTCTTGAAACAATAACCAACAACCAATACATTCTTTTTACTTATCCAAACAGTCCAAATTTTATTTAAAAATGTAACCTTTTTCAACTGAGTAAATGAAAATACTTGTTTAAAATGTCCGCCCATTTTATTTTTTTAAAAAATACACACGACAAATTGTTTCTCCAACACTGTGGCTTCAATAGATGAAATTTCTCAATTAGAACTAGGACAAAGATAGATAATAAATTCCTGAGCTCTTACAGTTATTGCAAATATTATTCAGATAAAATAGTTGTTTTTTTTTTTGTTATAAACTAGTAAGGGTTCAACTACTTAGGTCTATAACTAATTGTAAAATAATGTATTGTTATTTTTATGTTCATTTATTTTCATGCTTTCTAGCAAAGTTACTTTTTTAATGTCATGTCATTGCATATTTTTTACAATATATTGACAAAATTTAAACAAGTGTTTTCATTTAATTAGTTTACTTTGATTGGCATCACGTAATAGCTAACTCTATTTAGTTTCATTCTTTTTTTCTTTAGTTTAATTTCTGCTTCATAGACCATTTTTTATAAACTCTTGGTTCTTTTTCTAACTTAATTCTTTTTTTATTGTAACCTATTATACCAACAGCATAGTAGAATGCAAGGTAGTGTCCTCAAACATTCTCACCTATTTTGCAAGAATATGCTGGTGACCTTGATTTGAGCAATATTCCAAAGGTATACCCAGGGGCGTGCAGTCCATGGAAGCAAGGGAAGAAGTGCTTCCCAAAAAAAATTACAAAACATCTTCTAAATTATAATTTTTGAAATAGGAAACCAAATTAATGTTGTTTTATTAAAAATGCTAAAATATTATCTTAATTATCAAGCCCATAATAACTTGACTCCGACCGGCCACAATAGAAAATCGAATAGAACCTATGCGGGCCGCTAGCTTCTCTGCAGCCAAGTCCTGTATGCTTGATTTTCTGTGAATCGAGCCAAAGGTTATTGAATTTTCCACCGGCTGTTTGAAATTTTTGCATTTCAGTCGCGTGCTTTAAGTGGAGACGGAAGCTATCGTTGGAGTAGGTTGTTTGTTTGAACGGCTATCCGTGTGTTGTGTGATACGTACGTCGCGTCGTGCATGGTGCGATATGGAAGACAATAATACGGACGTGAATATGCAAATACCGTCAACTTCGGCTGTCGGTAATAACGTTGAAAATGTAAGAAGTGTGTGTGCGAATGTGTGGTGTGGTTCTTAATAATAAAGGGATTTTCAACATTAAACTTCGCTGATAAGCTTCAAATAATTTCCAAAGGAAGGGTAAAACCGCCTATGAAAAATTTAACCACAAAAATGAAAAACTGTATTAGACATTTTTATCCGGAAAAACAATACGAACAATTTAAATGGCTAACAGGGTGTGAAAATATAAGTAAATTATTTTGTTGACCATGTTTACTTTTTGAAAATGAAAACGGTCTCTGGAATAAAACTGGTCTTTCCGATTTAAATAATTTCCACAAAGCTGTAAACAGACACATTATGTCTAAAGCGCATTTGCAGGCAGAAAAAGTCTTCGGCAAAACCAGAATTGAACACGCCCTTAATAAAAAGTTGGAAATTAGTCACCGCCAACACAATGAACTAGTCGATAAAAATAGGCAAATATTAAGAAGACTTATCGATGTTGTTTGTTTTCTCGGACAGCGCGATTTGGGATTTAGAGGTCATTCCGAAACAAGGGTTTCTTCAAATAGAGGAAATTTTCAAGATTTACTGGCTATTTGATGGCTAAATATGAAGATTGCTTAAAAAATCATTTAGAGTAGTCCAGCGTTTTTCGCGAAACGTCGAATCGAATCCAGAATGATTTAATTTCCCTTGTTGCAACCATTATTCTAAAAAGAATTAAGCAGGAGATTGGCGAGGCGCGGTTCATTGCTATTGTTCTGAACGAAACAACTGATATCGCTAATTTTAGCCAATTATCTATAGTAATACGTTACGTTAAAACAGACGGAAGGAAGTATTCAAGAGCGATTTTTAGGTTTTAAGAATGTGTCCCAAAATCGTACAACAGAAATTAATTCATAACGTTACTAAAGAGGAGAGAAAAAATTAGTTGCTCAAAGCTATGATGGAGCTGCAGTGATGGCAGGACAATTAGGGGGTCTGCAAGCTAAAGTTCGAGAAACTTTCCCAAGTGCCTGTGTTTGTCCATTGTTTTGCTCATAAATTTAGTTTTATCACAGTCCATCAATCACATTAAAGAGTGTAAAGTATTTTTCGTTACTTTAAGTGGCATGGCTGTTTTTTTTTCCAAGTCAACAAAAAGTACACAAGCTTTGGACTCCATTGTCCACAAACGATTGCCCAAAGTAGCTCCTACTAGGTGGAACTATAATGGAAGACTTGTGTTAACAGTATCTGAAAATCGTGAATCACTGATTGAACTATTTGAGAATATAATAGAAAATAATGAAACGTGGGACTCATAAGCAATAAATAGTTCGAGGGGGTTTTTGGACTGTTTGAAACGAGATTTTAATTTTAATTATTTGTTGAACATATTTTCAGAAATATTTCCGTTCTCGGACAATGTTTTTAATATATTACAAACTAAAACAAATGATATTCCTTTTTGCCTAAAAAAAGTGGATGATTTTAAGTCCATGTTAAGCCAAAAAAGAGATGACTGTGACCTATTTTGGGAGAAAACGATGACGTTAAATGTAGAGCCACAAGCCAAGCGTCTTCAAACAGACAAGGTGGGAGATGTTCAAACATCATACAGACTCATCTTTTATGAAATAATCGATCAAATTCAGCAACAAATAAACTATAGATTTAACGGTTTAAATGATTTTAAATTCCTCGAGCTCTGCAATTTTGATGCATTTAAAGGAAAAACTTTTCCAGAAGATGCGTTTAAATCTCTTCTTCTTTATTATGGCCAGTTCTTCGACCGAGTGTTACTGCGATCTGATCTAAAAGTGATTTACGAAACTGATGACATTACCGTAAAAAATAACGCTAAGGAACTAATGCAATTTTTAAACGACAAGGAGCTGGAAGATGCCTACACCGAAGTGTCGAAATTGTGTAAATTAGTATTGACAATACCTGCCACAAGTTCATCACTAGAATGCAATTTTTCAACACTTAAACGTATAAAAAATTTCGTGAGAAATTCAACGGGGCAGGAGAGACTTTCGCATACATCGCTGTTGTCCATTGAAAATAAACTTCTCCAAAATATGTCGGAGCATCGACGTTTTTATGATGACGTCATTGACGAATTTGCAAAAAATTATCGAAGAATTGAATTACATTACAAATAAGTAAGTTTCTAAAAATTGCTTCCCTTTCTTAAAATTTCACCGCACGCCCCTGGTTGCCAGAGCAAGGGGCCTAGAAGCACCTTCCTCCAAACCCAAAATTGCCCCTTTTTCTAAATTGTTTTAACCATACATAGTACCTTCATTTCATCACTACTAACTTTACATTGATCGAAATATTATGTATCTCAACATGTGAACTACACTGCCCACGGTAGTGTTCAGTTCCTAATGTTATGTACGGGGTGTCCCAAATTCGAAGGTGACCATTGGGATCTTGGAAACCGTAAGAGATACGAAAAAGTTTAAATTATGGCAAAGTTGCGTATTTTGGTGCTCAATAAAATGCCGTTTGGAAATTGAAAAAATTCCGACTAATTTCGGAGATAACCGAAAAAAACCGAAAGTTCAAATTTTTTTATTTATTTTCTGCTGACTTTATTTAAAGAGATATTACAAAACAAATTGCACTTTTTCATTGCCACTTTTTTAGTTTTTTAAAGTGGCGTTATTACTTTTTTGATTTGACGTTTCGGTTTTTCGGATCCATCATCAAGTTCATTTTTTTAAATACGGACCTGGATTTCAAATTTCGAAAGAGCTCGAAATTCTAAGCACAACAATATATCGCACATATTATTTTAATCAATTATAATACTCTAAAATTGGTAAAAACATAATTTATATTTAAAATACGTTAAGGTGGCTATGAAACAATAATAAATCCATGAAATTATTATTTTAAGTTACCATGGAGATTTATACTGACGTTTACTAATATAATACTCATTGTAATGTTTTTTTTTAACTGTAACACACAGCTATAACGCGCCAACGTTGTAGCAACCGTTTAATAGAACAACACAAAAATTGTTTGTAACCTTTATTTAGAAAAAAACTAAAGCTAGGTATATCAGAAGTGACAACATAAATAAACAAACTTATCGAATTTTTAAAACTAAAGTATACAAAAATAATTACATATTATAAAAGGTATTTAAACTGAAAACCCTGTGCTTCAATGCATTTTGCTGCAAGTCTACGAATTTTTAATATCGCCCGTTGTTTGGTTCTAGCATGAATGGCTCTAACCTCCCTAATTAAATTTTCTTGAAGTTAGTTAATGTTATCGGGTATATTGCGATATAAACGATTTTGTAGAAACCCCCATAAGAAGTAATCCAACGGATTAAGATCAGGACTTCTCGCAGGCCATCGCACAGGTCCAGTATTTCCGATCCATTTATTTGGAAACAAGGCATCTAAAAATTGTGCAACTTCACGTCCATTATGCGGTGGTGCACCATCCTGCTGCCACCACAACTGTCGCAAAATATTTAGTGGCTCGTTTTCGAGCAGTTCAACAACGTTTTCTAATATTAATTCGCGATATCTATTTGACGTTAGGGTACCTTCATATATTATTGGACCTAGAATTTTATTGCGCCACATCCCGACCCATACATTGAAAGATACTCTTCCTTGTGCTCTTACTTCCTGATGTTGATGAGGGTTATCTACCGACCAATAATGCTCATTATGTCGGTTAAAGATTCCATAGGTTGTAAAATTACACTCGTCAGTCCAAATTACCTTAGATAAAAAATTGTTATCTTCCTCACATTTATTTTGAAGCCAGTTACAAAAATCCATTCGTCGGATATCGTCACCTGGTCTAAGTTTTTGACTAAGGTGAATTTTGTATGGTCGATACCTATTGGCTTGTAATGTGCGCCATTTGCAACTCATTTTCGTAAAACCTAGTTGACCCCCTAGAAGCATTATTGACCTTAAATGAAGAAAAAGTATAAGATATGAATTTAAATTAAAACTTTATTATTTTACCGTATTAATGATGTTTTCCTCTTCATTTTCATCAACTCTACGACCATATTTATTTCTAGGTTTGTTAAAGCTTCCAAATTGTAACAAGTTGGTATCAAGTTTAGCAAAATAATTTTCATGAGGCTGTTTTCGCTCGGGATATTGAATAAAATATTCTTGACTTGAAAGTCTAGAGTTTCGATTTAATTTGTAATAAATTCGTAGCATATCACGTTTTTCTAATTTGGTAAACATTTTTTATTAGTTATAACGCACAATAAATAATAAAAACGATAAAAGAAAATGTCACTGTAAATCACCATAGTAACATAACTCAAAATAATAATCAGATGTTTTTTTTTGTTTCATAGCCACCTAACGTTTTTTAACATTAAATTTTGTTTTTATTAATTTTAAAGCCTTATAATTTATTGAAATAATATGTGTGATATATTGTTGTGCTTAGAATTTCGAGCTCTTTCGAAATTTGAAATAAAAAATCCAGGTCCGCATTTAAAAAAATGAACTTGATGATGGATCCGAAAAACCGAAACGTCAAATCAAAAAAGTAATAACGCCACTTTAAAAAACTAAAAAAGTGGCAATGAAAAAGTGCAATTTGTTTTGCAATATCTCTTTAAATAAAGTCAGCAGAAAATAAATAAAAAAATTTGAACTTTCGGTTTTTTTCGGTTATCTCCGAAATTAGTCGGAATTTTTTCAATTTCCAAACGGCATTTTATTGAGCACCAAAATACGCAACTTTGCCATAATTTAAACTTTTTCGTATCTCTTACGGTTTCCAAGATCCCAATGGTCACCTTCGAATTTGGGACACCCTGTACAGAAATACATAATTTTCTAAAATATTTGAGTCAACAAACTAAACAAAAATTAGTTGCAAACAAGCCAAAAAAAGAGAAATTTATGCAGCAATTAATCTGAATTTGTACATAAATACTTGCGAATCTATTTTTCTGGGTCACGTAGTATATTCCTGCATCTAAATTTCCCTGAAATCTAAGAAATTTGAAAGCCTAAAGTACTGAAAGTAATCTAATGTAGAAAATGTATGCTAATTGCTTTCAGAAAAGCCACTTTCATAGAATACTTATTTAAATGAAGTGTCTACTACTTTTGCCCTTCATATCAAATATCTTCGCTTGAGTAATATGCAATTTTATATTTTCATCAGGGATGCAAAACTGACAAAGTCCAACATAAATACAAAGATATATATCGATACCAATTTTATCCATAAAATAATTTGTTTTTAATAAATAGTAGATATTAAAATATGTTTATTATCCACATTTAGCCAAGTTTCAAAAGATTTTAACATGAAGTTCAATTTGATTTTAGGTGCTCTCCAGTTCAATTTCTACCACAGATGGTTTGATGTGATCTTTCTAATAAGTGCTTTAGGTAGTATAGTTACTTTATACTTAGC
This sequence comes from Kuschelorhynchus macadamiae, assembly GCA_030620095.1. NCBI lineage: Eukaryota > Metazoa > Arthropoda > Insecta > Coleoptera > Curculionidae > Kuschelorhynchus > Kuschelorhynchus macadamiae. The sequence continues at coordinate 960,884 of JAUTXW010000292.1, read as the reverse complement.
TCATAAACCACCAGTTAAAGACAATATGATGTGATAATTTTAATTTAGTGCCATAATTCTCTTGTTCTTTGACAAGACCTTGTACTATTTTTTATATACATATCTAATATTAAGTGTACATTACATTTGAGAAAAAAAACAAAAATATACAATTTTTATTTATGAAATAATACTATTTTATTTTATGATTTTTTACATTAAAAAAAACAGAAGAAACTTCAAAATATAATAAAAACGCGAAGCAACTTATTAAATATCAATAATTACAATACATCTTAAAACTATTAACAAAAACAGATTCATAACCTAGGAAATACAACAGTTCAAGTGTTTATTTTGTAGAAATAAATTTTGAAAGTCCTTCTAACAAGCCTATGTATGCAGAATGTTCATATGCTGTACTGTAGGATGATAATTTATCAACAAATTCATTTGTCAGGCCCTTTTCTTCAAGATAGTTTAAAATTAAATCATATAGGTACTGAAACAAAAAGAAAGTATGTATTATTTTATTACATTTTTGTCAAAACATATTGGTGAATAAGGTGTAAACACTTCAGTCTTTAAAACTCACATCAACAAACACAATACCTTAATTAAAAAAAACTTGCATTTTTGGCGTTTAGAGTCAGAATATTTTAATAAATAAATAAATAAATTCTTTATTTCCAACAGGCCAAAGCCCAATTACAGGAAACTGTATAATATGACTGTAATAACAAATAAATTATATAATATGTAACAAACAAAAATAAAAATATCAAAAAAAAAGAAAAAATATATAAACAAATAAAAAAAATATGAACTTAAACTAAGTAAAAATGAATATGAATATAAAACTCAAATCAAAAACAAAATAAAATACATGAGGATATTTTGACTATAACAAATAACAATTCAGTGGTCTTGTTCATTTTTTAAATTCACAATATATTTAGCAAGCAACATGCTAAGCCTTGCCCTACTTTGGCCTATGGGAATATGTCAGGGGCGTGCCGTCCATGTACGCAAGGTAAACATTGCTTCCCCTAAATTCAAAAAATTAGGCCAACGTGGGCACAACCCGTAATAAAACTCTTGACTATGCAATACAGCCATTAAAAGTAGAAGCAGCCTTTCAAGTTAAATATCAGTATGCACAAAGAGAAGAAAATAATATATCACTTTATCTTTGTCGTGTGAATGAGAATGCACAGTTCGTCTTGCTCCTTCCCTTCCTTACACACCACGGACCGACTCAGCGGCGGAAGCAAAATTTGTGTTTGCTTATTACTTCATATACAGAATTTACGAGGTTAAACGAAAGAGTGGAGATGTTACGTTGCGAGCAGGTTTGTCACTGAATATGCAACATTGAAATTAAATACAAGGCGTTTTAATGAAATTTCAATGATGGATTCGACAAGTACAGGTGCGGCCGGCTTGGGGGATTTGTCAGTAAATAATCTAAGCAGCCGTTGGGACTGTAGTGGCTGACAGGTTGTGAGATACGAAATACACTTTTTTGTTGGCCTTGTTTGTTTTTTGTTGTTAATGAATATAGAGTGGAATTACAACAGATTTGGGGATGTATTACATAAAGTAGTAAAACGGCACATTAATTCTAAGAATCACTTGCAAGCTGTGATCAAAGAAAAAGTTTTTGAAAGACATGAATCAAACACGCTTTAGATAAACAGTTACAAGTTAGTCATCAACAACATAATGAATTAGTTAATAAAAATAGAGATGTGATTAAAAAGCTTATTGATATTGTGTGTTTTCTTGCCCAATTAACAAATTCCGCAAATAGAGGCAATTATCAAGACCTTGTTTCTTTATTATCTAAATATGACCCTCGTTTAAAAGCTCATTTGGGAGAGGGCAGCGTGTTACAAGGCACTTCAAAATGATTTAATTTCTGCAATTTAGACACTTACTTTAAACAAGATTAAAGAAGAAATTAAGCAAACCTGTTTTGTAACTATTATTTTGGATGAAAGGACTGATGTTACCAATTTTAGTCAGCTTTCTGCTGTGGTGCAGTTTGTAAAGAGAGACAAAAACTGGCAGGAAAGATTTTTAGGTTTTATTAAAGTATCAGAAGATAGAACAGCTAACGCACTGTATCAATTGTATGTGAACTTTTAAAAATATTAATGCCTGTGAAAAATTGGTTGCTCAAAGTTATGACGGTGCTCCTGTGATGGCTGGACATTTAGGCGGTCTTCAAGTAAAAGTGCGATAAACTTGCCCGTGTGAGATTTTAATACACTGTTGTGTACACAAATTAAACTTAGTTTTGTGTCACTCAGTCATGAAGATAAAAGAATTTAAAGTGTCTTTTGCAACTTTGAGTGGAATGGCTGCTCTTTTCCTAAATCTACCAAATGTACACAAACATAAAGTGAAGACTACCAAAAGTTGCTGCTATGCCCTGGAATTACAATGGCAGGCTAGTATTAACAATTTTTGAACATATGTGCGCTAATGTTGATGATTCCAGCTACTAGAGCCTCAGTAGAACATAGTTTTTCTGCGCTTAAACAAAAAGAGACTTATTTGAGGAAATTGACAGGACAAGATTGTCTTTTGGATGGGTTCCTGTTAGCGATGGAAAATAATCTTGTACAGACAATGTCGCAGCATCCACGTTTCTATGACCAAAGTATAGAAGAGTTTGCAAAAAAAGATAGAAGAATATATTTACATTACAAATAAGTAAGTTTCCAAAAATTGCTTCCTTTATCCCAAATTTCACCGCACGCCCCTGGAATGTTTATATCCTCTCATAATTACAGAAAACCTTTTAGCAGAAAGCCACTATGCTGTTATATCTATTGGACTGTATTGACTTAGGATTACTAATCCCATGCAAATTATATTTTCTTATAAATAACTCTACAACTTAAATATATTTAATTTTTTTTTGAAATGTTAATCATAATTTACAGCATCACATCTTACCGAGTCTAAAACTTCCCCTGAAACAGAGTAAACATTTTCATTCCATTCTCCATTGTAAATGCTGATTTCATCAATACCAAAACCATCATCTAAAAAAATATAAATATATATAGATAGTTCAAATTTATTTAGTATGTTACAATGGACATATATAACAATTAAACTTACTATAACCATCATCTTGATCACTGGGTGGTACAAATGAACACAAGATGCTAACTGTGGTATCACCTTGTAATAGTTCAACTTTAAATGCTGGTTTGGACTTCAATTCTCCGATTTCTGGTTTATCCATATTTTCATGGATTTCAGGTTCGGCCTCGGTATCTACAGAGTGATTCACATTAAAACTAATTTTGATGCTGAAAAAAATATCAGGAATTATATGTTTGTATTATGAAGTCAATAATTTTAAAAAATTAGGAGTAAAATTAACTTAAGCCAACCAAAATTTTTGACTTACGTTTCAGTGTCAGTTTTTTTTGTTAATGTGACTTCTGCTCCATTTAAACTAGCTTTAAAACCTTCAATTTCTGTGGGAATTGTTTTAACTTTCTGAGCTTTCCTTTCAGCCAAAATTTCCTCTGTTAAAAATTCCACTAGCTCCTTCTCCGCTATAATTACAAAACAGAATTAGGTTTGCTACACAATGAAATATTTACCATTATCTTACCTTTAGTATGTACTCCTTTTTTACCACCACATCCACAACTGCATAAATTGCTGTGAACTCCAGATACATTCTGAGATTGCCTGTTACTCATATACCATAAGTTTCTTGCAATTAACGTTTGGCTCTGGGCGTTCGACAAGGAAACCATATTTTTTACTGGGTTTAAAAGTGCCCTTAAAGCATTTAAGCGGATAGCTGTTTTAAAGATCGTATTCATTTTTTTTGCGATAATACTTAATTCCGAATATACTAAACGTGCTTTACCGGTCGCGTGCTGTTTTCTGTCAAACCTTTATGTCAATTGACTGACACTGACATTAAACGCTAAACTGTCAACTGTCGAATATGCAATTTTCGGTTCGGTTTTTAAAAACACAACATGTTTGATACAATTGCAACGTTGCTTACTGTTTATAAAAGAAATTACCATTTCGCAAGTTCACAATCTTATAACACAGTTTTTGAGCTTTTCCTTTAGTCAGCAATTTTGTAGTAAATTAATTGAATACACAACTAAAACATTGGAGTAAAATATTTTTCCGTTTATAACGTTAATTCATAAAAAAAAACGCGTCAATAATCAATCAGTTGCTAAAATCACGTTATTTAATAAAGATTTTTTTTGTCTTCGATGTTTGTGACAATTATCATTCAAAGAAGTAAATATTCAATTTTAAAATTCGGAGAATTTTATCAAGGTAGCGTTTTTTTTTATTAAATACGTGGACTGCTACTAAATTACCAGCAGACGAATGCGCACCCGCCAGACAAAGGCCTTGTGGAAGCACCAGGTGAAACGGTCCGATTTAACACCAGGTTAGGCGCCTGAACTCAAAATTTTTAATAATGGCCGCGTTCACTCGCCTGATCGCTCAGTGACCGCTCTGAGAGCGTTACCATATACGAGCTATTTAAACTTGCTACTTCGATAGCGTGTCGTTGAGCGGACGCCATGTTTTGTATCGTATTTTATTTCAGCTACTTAACTGAGCAACGATCAGTTGACATAACAAACGAGATGGCGGCATGTAATGTAAACATTATGAGCAATAATTATACAATATAATAATACACCAGAGCAATAACAGATTTTTTTAAATCTTTTTTTTAACACAAAATACAGAATGTATTATACAGACAAATTTACTATCATATTTTTTTTAATTTCAGTTCCTTGTTCCCGTTGTCCCATATTCTCATTCTCATCAAGGTTAAGATCAAGAAATATTTGCTTCGTTCAAAATCTCTAAAAACCGTTCAAACCATTGCTATTATTTGAGCAGTACTTTGATGACCGTTAACGAGCGATCAGGCGGGTGAACGCGGCCAATGATACATTCGCGCTCTGGTGCCTAACCTGGAGCTATAACACGGTACCGTTCCACATAGAGCCACCGCTTGGTACTGACTGACACAAAAAAAATGCTTCGGATTCGTGATTAGCGCCTTAATATCTAACAGTGCACCAAATATCGGTAAGGTCGGCAAGGGTACGGTTAACTGCATATTTATCAAAATGTCTTGCAAAGATCCAGATAAATCATTGGTCTAGTTGTTAATTAATATACTAATGTTTAAATCAAATCGCGGTGTACACCGTTTCCGTAAACATTTTATTGGGTCCTATTTTGTTCCACTGTACTGAATTCATACCGAAATCCTGCCTTTTTATTCCGACTGAGGCTCAATTTTTGTACAAAATTAGACACATTGAATAAGTAGTTTTAAAACGTTTTATTAAACCGGCATCTTGCGGCATCATATTGAACTCCAATAGTTAATAGAATGTTCCATTCGTTTCCTCGAGAGCACTCCAAGATTGCTCCAAATTCATCTCGTGACGTCACGTACTCTCTTTAGGATCATTTAAAAAATACGAACAATGAAACAGGCACGTGATGAATGTTCGTCAGTATAATATTTTTCTTTGATTTGAAGTTCGAAGTTTTTTCATGTTTAGAGACGCAAGAATCATTTCATAACAAAACAGAATTCACTCTACCAAGTATTTTATTAGATATAGACAAAAGATGTATACCACAATACATTATAAAGTACTAAAACAAATGACTTTTCAAAAAAAACCCTCACTTTTCAATAACATCACGTATAAAATCTGCTGCCACTTTCGGTAGCTCAGTGCATATTTTTTTTATTTCTCTTAATTATCACATTTCTTCAGCTTCCGCCGATAAAGAAGTGTGTTCATTTTTATTGACAACCTTAACACGGTGCTTCGGTGCGTCGCACGCAAGATTTTCGGTTAAACGGCTCGTTGCCAATTTATCAACGCTCTATATTTTAGAACCTAAACGGTACGAAATTTATACCAAATATTGAACGCTACCCGTAGGTAGGAGATCATCTTTGAATAAACTGTAAACAACCAACAAAGTTTGTCGTTTGTTCCAGTGACTCTGTTGTCACATATTTTTTGGAATCGTATGTCCGCATATAAACGATTTTTCAGGAAACCTAAACCAAGATTGGAAATGGAATACGACATGGGGCGTTTTATCAAGGACGGCTAACGTGCAAGATTGTATCATAATTTGGCTTCCTGTTGGTTCGTCGTTTATTTGGGCGAAGTATAAACAAATTTTGTTGAATGTTCAACATGGATTTCTTAGTCCGGCTGTAAGATAAACGGCTTTGTATGCGACGCATATGTGTTCGAATGCCCGTTTAGCCGAATGACTTTTATTATTTTTTTAAAACCTGTAATTTTTTTAACTAATTTAAACTAATGCGGTTTAGTTTAAATTAGGATTAATTAGGTTTGCTGTAAAAAAGTGCAGTGGCGCGCCAAGATAATTCTGAATCTGTATTAAAACAGGTATTTTTTTAACAAAACCTATACTGTTAGGTAAATCTGATCATTAGGCGTTAGATTGGACTAGTTCGTCTAAAAAAAGTCATTAAAGTCATAATAAGGCCGTATTCCGTTTCCAATCTTGGTTTCGGTTACGTGTTCCGTATTCACCAGTTATCTGAAAGGTCAACAGTGTCACCAGAACAACCGGTGAATTTTGTTGGTTGTCAGGTAACCAATGGCTAAACTGTCAATTATTTGACGGGTGTTTCGTTTTTAAAAGGTTTTTCAGAAACCGCTGTCAGACTTCTGTCAATTAGACTGGTTAACCAGGGTTGGAAACGGAATACGGCCTAAATAATAATAAAGTGTATTTACAATAAAATAAAAAAATTTAACACTACACTAGTTAGTGCGAGTCCTCGGTTGTGGTGCTAATGGTGGAATCTTTCTACACCCGGCCGGCTCGAGGCATAAGTTACTAGCATAAGGAGAATTTACACTAAAGAAGTTGCTTAAGCAAGTTACTAAATGTAGCCACTGTCCCAATGGTCTTGTGTAAACTTCCATACAGTAAAAACAGTGGCAAATATAGTGAAAACTATGGTCAAATTGGTGCTAATGGACTAGACATTCACATGAATGTCCACGAAGCCGCTTTCCAAGAAATAATGGGAATAGAGGAATTTATAGTGGCAGAAATAACAAATATAATAAAGGCACTACGGTCAACTTAGCCACAGAAATTGAAAAAATCAAAGATCCCAGAAATTCGGGAGTTGGAACAGAAAGCGTGTACTGCATGGGGTACCAGTGTGCATACAATCGAAATTTTCTTTGTAAAATTCTAGAGTTATTTCTAATTGCTAAAAATATAATTCCTAAGATTAATACTTTGCACATTTTGTCAAATTGATGTTTGGCTATTTTTATACAGTTCCTATATTTCTCCTGATTCGCGCTTTATTTTGTTCCGTTCTCGTTCTATTATATTGCCAATTCCTTTCCATAAAATAGCAACCGATCTAATATATTAGCGTTCAATAACCGCCATATTTATTCGCCGACTAAACATTGAATGTTAGTGCAAATGTGGACATTACTAAAATGTTAGTTAACAACATTTTATAACCCATTGCTTTAGCTACTATCCCCGTGTAAATTCGTCTTTGAGTAAATAGATTCTTATTTTAGCACTAAATTTTAGCGCTTATTTCAGTAAAAATTCTATTATAGTGAATAGAGAGCTATTCATATTTACTGGATCAAGTTCATCTCCTCACTACCAATATTTTAATAATTAAACTTGTGTAGAACGAGGCGTTTTGTTTAAGTGGCGGTTCCAACGTTTAGCTACCGAATTTTTTGAGTAGTTGATAATTTGAAATAAAAATAGTACTTTGATAGTGTAAAATATGTACTTCACTAGGGACGAGGAATGCCTTTGGAATTCACACTTTACAATATATAGAAATTAGAGTTGTCACTTTTTAATAATTCCAACCATCTGGTACACGTAAGATAATAAACATTAACTGATAACAGCAAAAAAGGGTCGACGCTTTTAATTCTATCCGACATCGTTGGAGAATTTGAAATGAAAGTTATGGGTCAGTGATGTTGCATGATTTTGTTGTATTAGGGAAAAATTTTTTGTAATTTTTTTATCCATGATTCATTATAACGTATCATTCCGCGATGCATTTAGACAAAACGTACATCGGATTAGCAATAGGCGTTTAAAGGCACGCGCTGATTGGCTACTGCTAACCCGCTGTACCTAATGCGTGTGCCATTAAGGCAAAACGTGCAGTTTAGCAGTGGGTGTTTAAAGTCGAGCACTCATTAGATATTGCTAAACATAAACTTATTAGTAAATCTGTCGAAACGCATGTATTATGGGCAGACATAACATCAAGTGAGCAGTGCAAAGAGTGGATTGTAGAGTTTTCTGCCGCAAATGAGAGAGCATGGGTGCTGCGAAGAAGAAAGAACGTCTCAAAAAAAGGTTGTTTGCAAGTGAGTGTGAGTTGCAACTAAATACTAGAAATATTTGCATTGCCTAAGGCTGCATTCGCCTTAGGACAAAAAGCTTAAGCAAGGGAGTTTTAGGCTCCTCTTGTTGGTACAACGAACGTCACGAGGGAGCTTCCCTTAGACCATGTTCTTCCAATTTTTAAGATTTAAGCGCCGGGCATTATGCTTCCTGTTATAACACCGCAACGGGAATGAGTGAAGATTCAAGTCCAACATAGAACATTTTGGAAAATGCAACTGGAACAAACGCAAGCGACGATTACTTTGAAAATTTAATAAGGACTTCCAGGGCAAACACAGTAAATCCGGTGCTCGTCACTTATAAGCATTTGCTCGGGAAAATTGGACCGTGTAAAACTAACTAAATACTTTTCTGAGTGCCTTCTGCCATACCTCTGTCGCTAGAAGAAGACTTGGCGTAACAAGGGGCAGTAAACGTCTTCCTGTTGGTAGACCAGCGACGGGTAAAATAGTGACATCAAAACAAAATAGAATTTTAGCTGAAGATCTTAGAAAAAATTTACCCAACGCAAAACCGTAGTAAATCGTAATTATTGTACCTGCCTACGTACTTTGCATTAAAACTTTTTGCTCAAGTCTAGTTGTTTATCTCTAAAATCGAAACTTCTGTAGAAAAATACAACAGCAGTAATTAGCATTTACGCAGAATTTTCATGATGAAATTCGGATGAGCTCAAAGTTACGCATCTTTAATCCTAAACTTAAAACAAACATTAATTCTGATTCTATCGGTCTCTAACAATTGATGGGGATCTGTAAATAGGTATAGTGAAGGTCGAACTTGAATCACTCTTATTGATCTTGACCTAATAGTAAAAGGACAAAGAGGAACTAAAAGTCCAGTCAGCCTTCTTGTATCAAATGTATCTTGTATCAAAATGATGCTAAGGGATCATCATTAGGGTACAACTGATTGTCTGCAAGTATAAAAAAAAATTCGAAATAGTGTAGAGAATTCCGAAGTTGGATATAAAAGAAAAAAAAACAAATAAGTTGAAATTATACTTTCAGGAAAAAAGAAAGTTTCGCACAAAACAGTTATGTACACAAACAAGTTTAACTATAACAAAGGAACGTAAAACAATTATGTGGAAATACATACATCAATTTTTATTCATTTACACAAATACATGTTTAAAATCGACTGTCATCCCAGGAAACAAAATTTGCCACCAATCTAAAAAAGGACGAAAGGTTCAAATTATGGATTAAAAAGTAGTTAATTTAATATTTTTATGTTAGCCAAATTGGGTCAGAGTCAAGGACGGGAAGGTGGAACAAAACACAACAAAAGAAGAAAAGTTGGAGAGTTTAGTTTATGCGGAGTAAAAATTAAATTAATTATTTAAATAGTTTTAGAGCACTGATGTGTTGGCGATATGAGTTACCTAATTGATCATTTAAATTAAGGGGAGGGCGGTCTTGTGAAAGTGTTATCTCATTATTTTCAAGCTTTTATCTTCTTAGAAAATATGTTTACTAGTCTTTAAATGCGTACCAAAGGGAGACTTATTATCGCTTTCTATTCTGCTAGACATGAGATGTTCTTTGATACATACTTGTAGGAACCTACCAGTTTGGCCGACATATTCGGCTGGGCAAGAATCACAAGATAGTAAATAAACTCCGCTTTTATTTAAGTAAAGTATTTTGTCTTTTAAAGATGAGAAAAAATTGGCAACAGTGTTTACAGATTTGTAGCAGATGAAAATATGGTTACCAAGTTGCTTTAGAGCTCTTCCTATAATTGTTGAGATCTCGCTTAAAAATGGTATGGAAACGAAACGTTTCGCGGCAAGTTGTTCTTGGCGAATAAATTTTATGTAAGAATTTTGGCAAAGATTTTCTTTGTTTTTTCTTAAATATGTTGTTGACTACGTGTGTTGGAAGCCATTTGGTAGATTATGTTTCTTTCCAAAGTGAAATTTTCTTCTTTCAGCGGAATTGAGAAAAGTCGATGGAACAAACTATTGAGGGCAGCTAGTTGATATAATGACATGAATTCCGGGGGTCATGTGATCTGTTTGTGTAGACTTTCTATAAATTTTGAAATATCGATTTCAAAATTATTTATTATTAAATTCATATAGCAGAAGCATATGGCAGTTGGCACTGAGCATGTACATAGGTGCAATTATTCACTTAAGATACGTAGTTAGATAAAAGCACTGAGTAGAATACAATTTTTTAAATTTCATTTTTGCTTGTAATTAACTTATTTTTATTTTATTACTTTCATTGTTTTTTATTTTTCGTAACTTTATATAAGTTATAAAATATTTGATTATAACATTTATTATTTCCCTCCATGAAAAGGTTTTTTAAACAAGGTTTATTAAAAAAAATGAATTTTGCTACTTTTTAAACATTTTATTACGCTGCCATTTTGTTTTGCCGTATAGGATTGACAAAATGTTTTCAGTTCATGTCTGCGGCACATTTGATTTTTATGTAAAATTTTAAGTCAATAAGTAGCTTTTTTATAATGATCCGATATTTTAAACATTTCATTAAGCCTCCATTTTGTTCCACTTACCAGTTTATCCCCATGACACTTTTGTTTTTTGTGCAAAGTTTGAGGTAGGTATCTAAATTGAATAAACAGTTTTTTAGTAGTAATGAATTCAACATTTTACTAGGCCGTCATAATGAATTTTTACTAAAAGTTTACTATATCAACCTTAATTCTTGACTAATTTGATTTCAATCAGATACGTTATTTCTTATAGTTATATTCCTCAAACAACCGTCGAAATTGTTTTGGGCATCTAGGGCCTAGGGATCTTAAAATGTGAAGATCTGACAATTTGGGAGGGTGATTTATTCACAATTACTATACTTCCCTTTTGAGAGCAAAATAAAAAAAACTTAATCTAAATCTTGTTTCTTTCTAACTTCCTCTATAAACTGTAAAAATATAGATTTAAATTTGTTTTATAGAATTTCTTAAAATAATAGGCATTCTTTACATACAAAATCAACACACATATGACGCATATTAAAATAAAAAAAAAATATTTTGAATCCCCTGTCTGTTTTATGAAACTATATTATATTATTATTTTACCTAATTTTAAGTATAAAATACCCGTCAGTAGAGCTTAAATTAAATACAAAACAATACAAACATACGTTTGCACGGGTCAACGATTCCAAAATATTACGACGGACTAAACACTGTTCCATGATATGCTGCAACGCATTTAAAGCTACCTGCTACAGTGACAAGTCACCACAAACCACTACCCAATTTAGACCTGTAACTGTCATTTAACATGTTAAAACGGTGTTTTTGGCGACATCTCTAGTTTGTACGACCAAGTTCTGGCCAAACAAATGAAAAAAATACAGAAACCTATTTTACCTACCTATAAAACGAAATACAGAAATCTTCTTTACCGGTAATATTTGGCGGTTTTTTTAAAATTTTGTATTGGGTGTTCCACTTTAATTTGACTCTCCTCTAACTTTTTTATCTAACTTTATAGGAACAAATATTAAATACAAAAGTTATAGGATATAATACAAAGTTTTACATGAAATGGTTTTTGTGCATGCAGGATATTACAGAAATGAGTAGCAAAAAAATATTCTTTTTTTATATGGAACATGAAAATCAGGGCATTTTAATTTTTTTCGCATAGTTGGCCATGAAGCCAGAAGTGCGATATATATATATATATATATATATATATATATATATATATATATATATATATATATATATATATATATATATATATATATATATATATATATATATATATATATATATATATATATATATATATAATCAGGATGATGAGTTCTATAACTTAAGCCAATCAAATTTACTGAGTTCCATAAGAAAAAAAAACATTTATTTGTTATGTATTTCTGCAATAATCTTTATGCACAAAAACTATTTCATATAAAATGTATTATATCCTGTAACTTTTGTATTTAATATTTGTTCCTATAAGGTGAGATAAAAAAGTTATAGGAGGGTCCAATTAAAGTGGAACACCTAATACAAAATTTTGTTTGATATTTTTATCTGTTTGAAAAAAAAGTTAGAGGGGGCGCACTCGGTACATTATTGCTTTTTAACACTCAGTAACACTGCATATCAAATAGAACATGTATTCAAAAATTATTGTAAAGTGTTTAATAATTTAAATAGTCCATTTGTTATATAGAGGTACAGGATGTCAGAGCTCTTTAATATTTGGAAGTTACATTTAAATAAAGATAACATATAATAAATAAAGTATTTGCATCATTTGAAGAAAAACCATTATAATATAATTTAAAGAAAAAATTTAACTTTCAATAAAAATCATTTATTTTGCTTAAAAAATATATTTTGAAACCAAATAACGTAAATAAAAAACAAGAAATAGAACATCTAATCCAACCACACATGACACTTAACTCATTTTTATATGTAAAATATATGGTTATATGTTAAGTCCTATTTTTTATTTAGAAACAAATATTAAAACTTTAAACATCTTAATTCTAGTACTTTAGTGTATTACTTCCATTCATATTAAACTATTGAGACTTACAAGTAGTTTTTATCAATTTAGACATGCTTCTAAATAAAATACAGACTTTTATTAGTACTAAAACTTTTAATAAACCTTGCTACACTATAATACCTATTTAAAAAGCTAATTACAAAATGTATGTTTTCTTGCACTATATGTGAAGATTGCAAAAGTAAACCATTTCACATAGTGTAAATTAAAATTTCGTTATGGTTGATTTCTGACGAGTTATCAAGAAATAATATTGGCATTTATTTGGATTGTGTTGGGACACTAACTGGTGTCTAGTAATTGGTGGAAATGACTAAATAACTTCTAATAGCATTAATGATTATTATGATTTAATACACCAGTAAAATGAGGTTATTATGGAACAGTTGTATATAAAGAACATTGATAGTTTAACTTTATTGTGGCATCCCCAATTATTATTATTCTGTTCAGGGGACTTCTGTTTTTATCTTGGACGTCGGTGACAAAAAAAAATAGCATGTTACAAATTTGTTTTTAAATGTTTTTGAGCTATTGATCTGTGACTTTTTGTACTCCTTACATCCATATGGTATACAAGTTTTTCTACAACTTCAGAAAACGCAAATATACGAAAAGTACTATGGTAAAAAAAAAGTCCGAAATATAATTTCGCAACTTGATTTAGAAATCTCATCAGTGAAACTAAATTCTTAATTGCTAAAATACCATCAAAAATACTTGTTTTTGAAGCAACATTGGTTAAAATAATTGTGGTTAAGGCTGTAATAGTTTAATATAATTATAGGGGGCAGTAACTAGGACAAAATATTATTAAAAAATAATGATAAGCAAAAAGACAATACATTTTATAAAAAGTGGCAAGAGAACTATCAGAAAGACTAAATTAAAGAAAATCAAAGTAAACCAGTCAATATAATGGAAACATTTAATTGAACTCTTAACTTTATTAACATATTTTTTTTTCTTTTCCCATTGTTCGAAAGCTTTTTGCTTAATTGGATCTATTAAATCTTTGTTTTTACATCTGAGAACAAACATAGAAAACTTTGTATCTTTACCTTTTAATACTTTGTTTACACTTTTGGTCCACCAAAACAGGGCGCATCTTGTTATTAAACCACATATTTTGTGTTTTAAATTATGTTTAGGGCAATTCATTACATTGTAAGCTGGTAATTCCTTTATTAAAATAGCCTGTAACAATTTGGAAATATTTGTTTTGGTGCAAATTTTTGGCATAAGAAAAAATAAATAATTTAACGAGTGTGTGATCAAAAAATTAAAAAGGGTACCAGGCTTTATAAGGTTTCCTTTCTCATACTTCCTAGATATAATAAATTCATCATCTTCATTTGATTCCACATGCCTCTTAGTTAAAATGTCCCTACATGTGTCACAGCTTCTCATTATCTTAGATTTAAGAAGCATTTTAACAATAGCACCACTCATGTAAGTTATAGTACATCGTCCTATCTTACCTCTTTTCATTAAAGCTATATCATTAGGAATTTGTATACTAGGAGTTTCTTCTAAATTAGAGACACCAGCAAAACTTTCCCCTGTCAGAAATGAACGCAAATTATCTAAACCCTCCATATGCATATCCTTTTTACAATTAGAACCAGGGGAATGTGTTGCTAGATAGTTATTTACCACCAGTGACTTATAAGACCCTATAAAATGAGCAGGATCTGGATTAATATTCCTTATACCGTGACTCCTGATATAACTAAAAAAGTTCTCTAAACAATCCTGATTAAAAGCCCCTGTCAGCACAAATCTAATTTTTTTTTCATCTAAAAGTTTGTTACATAAATATGACATACCTCTCAAGGTATAACTGAGGTTTTTTAACGATGGGTTTGTAACAAAGCAATTTTTTTGTAATGAAAAAAACTTCATTGAGTCAACAATTTTTCTAGCTTCCAACCAAAAACTAGTATGCGGAGAATTTTTTGTTAAAGGACATTTCAATGGTTTTGCCCCTTTCGCCTTTGTATATCTACTCACATTGAGGCTGTCAAATAATCTGTCCAAGAACAGAAGCAAGTCTGCAGTGTCCTCTGATTCTGCTGGTAAATTTAAGTTATCTTTGGTATCTGAAACAATAATAAATGTTATTAGTATTGGTGGTTTTTAATTGGTGGCTAAAAATTTTGCCTCATTTTAGAACCAATGATTCATATAAACATGTATTCACAAGGCCTTTGCTTTTGAGATACATGGTGTTAAAATATTATTATTTTTTTGTTTTTTTCATGAACCTCGTTCATTTCTAGATAAAGTATTCAAATTTGTAACGCATCATTATGTGACCAACCCTACAAAACAGCTACAATACATTTCAGAAACAGGGTGTTACTTTTTCCTAGCTCACAATCCCCCTTGAGATATATTTTTTTTAATTGCAAAAAAGCACTTTTTATGCCAACTAGAGTTGCCTATTTTAATTTCATTTCTTTTTGGAAAATAAAGTTTCATGTAACATAAAGATGCCTAAAATTGGGGGCAAAGCCTGGACCTGATATTACAGGAATACAAAAAAAACATTGTTTTTGATTAATCTATTTAGAAACCTCTTTTAAAAAATCGACAATTAAAATTTTGTGATGGAAAAAAATATTTCATATTAAATTTTTGGATGTCTTTGATAGAATTTAACTGTATATCTTTGATAGAATTTAACTGTATTTTCAAGGTGAAATGAAAATAAATTGAATATACAGTGAATATTAAATATACATAAACTTTCATACTACCAGGTATTTGGGAAATGTGGAAATCCCTAGAGTTTGAAAATGATAAATTTGACATGAGTAATGTACATTATTTTTGCTATAACCACTCAAAATATTCAGTACAATTATTATATTTTATATACTTCAACACTAGTGTTGAATAAATTGTCACCTGTGACAATGACACAAGATTGTCATGTTAAAAAGCATTTTTCAACAATTGGGTTGAATTTTTTTAATATGCGTATGATATATGGCACTTTCAAGTCCAATTAACAGTGTATTTTTTGTCAGTTTCATAACTGACTATAGGAAGACTATACCTATATACTTACCCCATTTTGAAATTCTCTTCATAAGAGACCCAACAGTGTGGCTAAAAACCTGTGTACAAGTTTTCACTTTCATTTTATTCATCTTTGAGGGATAAATGTGGGAATCAGTCAATTTGTAACACATTCTCAGTAAAGGCTCACTAGTGTCTAACTTATAAAATTGTTCTATATGAATCCACTTGGCAATTTTTTGAACTCCATCGATAACAAAATAAAGGTGTTTATTGAGTAGATTATTCCGAATTCCTTTAAACAAATGAGGAACATCATAAAGCGGTATGATTTCCTTGTCTCCTACAATGAAAGCAAAATAAGTATTTTTTGTATTTTCCCTTAAACATTTTTCTTCTGTCTCTTTTAAAAGCATATTTATGGCTGATCGGTATGTTGTTCCTTGGTTGCAGACTGTGGCAACCACATCTAGTCCTATCGATAAGCATTCAATTATAACTGACTTAATCAAGTTTTTCAGTGCAACAGATTTTATAGGCCCTTTACTAAATGAGAACACGATTGGCTGTTTCCACTGGAAGTAAACACCTTTTAGCATGAATACATTTACATGGTCAGCAAAAAAGGGTTGCCTACTAATTCCATCATCTTCAAAACCTAATATTTCATCTGCTTTTCTATCGAATTTTAGACTGGAATCTATTTCCATCTCGTCAAAGATAAGAGTACAGGTTTTCTCCTTGGCATCTTTCATTTTCTCCACATGAGTCTTCAGGGAGTCAAAGATGTTCTTGTTTATTCCTGGCTTCATTGGAATTTTCTGCAAAAGTGTGTTTAAAGTCCTCACAGAGGGTAGGCTAAATATTTTGTGAAGGAACCTGTACCCTTTTCCACTACCCTTATAAATTGATAATGCCAAAATTTTTTCATCTAAGGTATATCTTCTTCTTCGGCCAGCTAATTTTTGGTTTCTAACTTGGCACATTATAAAACTGTAAGTAGGATCATTAACATGCTTTAGCAAATTTTGGAAATTTTCTGTTTTTATAAGTTTTTCAGCATTTGCTATTCTTTCTTGGTAGGATGTTAACTGTCTTTGTTGTAGAGCCATGGTAACACTCCATTTTCGTAATCTATTATAGAAAGTTTTTGCCTTCGGAGTTAAATCAGCTTGACGACTGATGTTTACTTGGTGCAATACTGGAAACGATTTGTGACGAATACCTAAAAAAAACATAATTTTGTTTATATTTCTTAGATATCTACTTTTTTAACCCAACAACTAACCTGACCCAAGTTATCAAACAAGTAATTTCGGTTAGGTTAGATGCACTAAGTACACAAAAGAAATATGTTGTAAATGTAATTTAGCTTACCTGATTTAACAGCAATGACTTTTGGGGGTGTGAATTTTGCAATAGAGGAACTATAAATATCCTGCTCTGTACTTGGCATATCTGATTGGATATTAGTAACATCCTGCCAAGATGGCCCAGGAACTGCCAAGTCCTCCTGACAAGATGTTAAAGGAACTGTCAAATTCTCCTTCCAAGATGGTCCAGGAATTGGCAAGTACTGTTGCTTGCATTCTAATTGACCACTAGACGGTCCAACTACAGATAGGCCTAAAAATACCGATACCAATTGAACTATCATAATACATTCAGTATTAACAGTATAAGAACATATTTAATAATAATAATAACGTTAAATGAATGTTTGGTACTTCATTCTAGTTTAACCTCACTGACTTTACATTCGGAAGTACATAACCACAAAAATTGAATTGCCCGGATATAAATTAAAAATGTCAGAAAGAAATTCACTTGACCTTAAGTTGTTTAACAATCTACCTCTAAAAGTCAGAAGTCTTGGTCGCTCCAACTATAAGATAAAAACAAAATATCACATTTTGGAATATTGTTTTTACTCAGTCGGATATTACCTAAATACCCCCTTTTAGGTTCGTATTTGAATTTTTTACTAAAATTATATTTTGGCCTTACTTGTCTACCTTGCGAAATGCTTTTAGTTTGTTTTATTTTGTATGTTTGTAAGTGAATATTATAGGTATGATGTATTGAAATTTTTGTTATGATGTACTTTATACATTTATATCTTAGGATTTTTTTTAACTATGACTGCAAACATCTTGTAATGTGGTGAAAAATATATTTTCTTTCTTTCTTTCTATACAAAATATATCGCTGCCTGACCTAGCCCATGCACTTCTAATTCATCTTACCTTCAATAGTCTTCAAACGTTTAGCAGGAAAGTCAATGTTTCCAACTATTTCTTCTGAAGTTTCTTCAGATTGAGTGGATGCATGAAAAGTTATTTCTTCAGGTTTAATCAAGGTACATACTTCAGAAGTCTGAAAGCCTAAAAACAATAAATATCTATGAAACATTATTTTGCTACTGTACAGGGTGTCTGGTTATATCTTAAAAGGGGTCCACAAGCTAAACTTATAGTAACTTAAATCTGTCTAGTAAATCTAAATCTCTGTACTGATTTGCGGCTGGTAAATCAAACATTACAGTATTCGATAATGTAATGTAAGATTCATAATGTGTTTACAATGTTCTTGTTATTAGGAAGCAATTATTTGTCAAGTCTAACTTTAACATTTGCTCACTTAAAAATATAAGAAATAAAATATTTGGTTTTACTTATTTGACCATTCAAAATACAATCATAATTATTAGCTAGAAAACAATGGTTCTAACATTGTTAATGTGATACAATTATTAGACTGCCAACTAATATTTCTTGTTTTAATAAATATAACTTTTTATTCATTTGAAAAAAGATTATTAAAATAGTGTGAAATAAAATATTATATGATACACGTCTGTTAGTTGTTATTACAGTACTCATTTATGATCCAACAACTCGTACTGTAATATCCATCTACCAGACCTATAATGTAAATTATTAATACAAAAGTTTTATAGTTTTCATTGCACCGACAGGAGTTGCTAAAAAAATAAAGAAATGACAATCAGAAAGTTAAGAAATGAGCAATACCTTTGCTCTATTTTAAAAATATTGTATACAAAAGTTTCACAGTTTTCTCTGAACAATAAGAAATTGCAAAAAAAATTAACAATTGACAATTGGAAAGTAGAAAATGGTTATTTTAAATGGAACACCCTCTATAATATTATTTCAATAAATGGGCTTCTTTTTACTGATTACAAAAATACCAGATTTGATACCATTATTTTTAAAGACAAGAAAACTGACACAAATCGTGCTATAAAAGCCAGTGTATTCCTTTATAAAGATTTTACTTATGTGATGTTCTCCTTTTTGATGACACAGTGTCCCTTCTCGCAGCGTTTTTGTCCAATTTTTAGGGTGCTTTTAAAAATAAACATCTCAAAACTTGAAACCTAGAATATTTATAATCAAGAAGAAGTTACCTTTAAAATAAAAATTTTGTACTTTCCAATTGTCAATTTTTTATTGTTTCTTGTAAATACTGATGGTTCAGGGAAATCTGTAAAACTTTTGTATACAATATTTTTTGATATCTCTAAAAGTTAAGCTTGTAGACCTATTTAAAATATAATCAGACACCCTGTACAGTGGGCAAAACTGGATAAATTTCAAAGAAAACACCCATTTCTATGAGTTACAGAAAAACAGGAAAGCAATTTTTGTGTTTAACTTATTGGCGACAGCCACTTTATAACCCAGTTTGTTAAGAAGTTATGGCGTTTTATATATATTTTTTGCTCTTTTGTTTTTTTCTAACTTTTTTTAGTCTTTGACATTGTGATTTTTTAGCCTCTACAAAAATATGTAATCATTTGCAGTACAACAACACACATTTAGGAATCTGTTAACAAATTTAGGAATTTTATATAAAAAAAAAACCTAGTGTTTTTGTAATACTTTCTTACCTTAGTGAGCCAGCTGAAAAATTAATAAAAATAAAAAGTAAGAGCCGAAAGATTATCATAACAGTAATTTAGTTTTCTCAAAAAGTTATTCAAAAAAATTGAGCTCCAGAATTTAAGTCTAATTTTTGTCACTGATTAAGAATGTGTATAGGGTTCTCTTTTGAAGTTGATATAACATTTTTTTCTGCTATAAATTCAAATTCCTCATTTCTAAAGTCATCAGGATGAATTAAAAACATATTGTATGGTTATATCACCAAGTTCTTTTTCTGTTTTTTTCGAATACAAGATGTTTAAATTTTATATACATTTTTCAGGCATTGGTCGAGATGTAAAATCCCCCAAAAAATATAAATCACTCTGTGGTTATTGTTAAGAAACAATGGAAAGTAAATTATGTCAGTATTGTATAGAGTAGTGCTGTTAGTTAGTTAAACAGAAGCCTAAATTTTGTTAGACAAAATTGTCACAAATAGGTCCGGTAATTTAATGGTTTTGAAACTTGTTGTCAAAGTTTGTCATCTACATCCTATTCAATGACCTTACTGAATTGACAAAATGGATATGTCAGTAAAAAGTAGTCAAAATATTTTCAACCTGGAGAATCATAACTTTGTAAATAAAAGTTTGGTGGGTTTATATAATAAAAATTAAATAAGAAATAAACAGCTATCAAACCCAGTATCAAACCAGTTTTTTGCCAGCTTTTCAATACTGCCATACCTACTGGATTAAATTTTTTAATACAACCTTAATTTTAAAATACACACAGCTCATCCAAATACAAAAATATTCAGTGAAATAATAAGACAGGAAACTTTAAACAGTAACTTTTCTCATTTTTTCCTAGCATTTTAAAGATCAGTAAAATTTAAAATTTTAAATGTCAATAATTTAAAAAGATCAGAGTTAAAATTTATAAACACTTAATAATCTTATCAGTACAAAACATGTATGTAGAGTTTCAGAATATTTTCAGACATCAAGTTAATTGTTGCTATCACCGCTGTCTGTTAATGTTTTACGCACCGTTCCCATTTTTAACTATAGTTTCAAAATTCTGGACATCTTATACAAATCTGTAATGTGCAACTTAATATTAGAATTTTTAAAACCCAGTCGGATTTAGGATTTTATGATACTTGTCACCACTACTAATATATTAGCAAAATATTAGGGATTGAATGGTATCAATATACACCCCCGGTAGCACAAAACTTAATTGCTGTTTAGAATATTTATTTCTCAAATTGGACATTCTGTTAGACATTTTAAACCTTCATTGAACTTTGTGCAACCAGCCAATAGTCATATGTATCGATACATTGCATGTATTGTCCTTGTTTATGTATAGAGTATCGTTTTAAAAATATTGATACAAAATATTGAGTATCGGAAGCAAAAGTATCAATACCTAGAATATCGGATCATATTGTACATTCCTATTTAAAACTCTGTTGGTATTGGGTATAGTGATTGGCCAGGTGACTGCACACTGACAATGAGAACAGAATGGCAGAGGTAATATTTGATTTATAAGGACCTCAGCAGTGTTTTGACAAAAAGACATGCTGATAAGTTTATCGTTAGTGCAAGTTAAAAATATGTTAATAAAATTATCAACAAATGAAGGAGCATAACATAAAACACTGAGAACCCTGAACTAACTAAACAAAAAAATGTTATCATTTAAATAACATAATTGAGGTATTTAAGTACAAAAGTATTATTTGAAAGACACTCTTACCTGGGATATGTAAGGAAGGAATCGCCGTTACTTTAAGACCCCTTTTTCCAGGAACTCTATCATTTGGAGAAAAATGTTTCTCACAAACCACATATCTTTCATAGACTTCATTCATTGTCATCATTTCGAAGTTGGGTGGTTTTATTCTCTGAATCCATATATTAAATGTTTCTGGGTATTTCCTGGGGTTGGGAAACCTATGCCTTTTGCTGTGTCGATTATTACAAAATTTAACACAGCAATATCTGGATTTTAGCGAAGGAATATACTCGTCAGCCTGGTTCATTCCTAATAAGTTCGACATAGCACCAAATTTCAGTAAATCAAAACACTAACTACTCCTAAGCTTTTTAATATTTTTATCAAAACTACAGCTACGCACAAATTCAAAAATCACCGCTTCTAACAACTTCAAATTTCAAATGGTGGCGTAAGAAACAAACACGAAACCGTAAAATGGCCGCACGAATAAAGTTTTCTTTATTCGTATCGGTGTTCGTCAGTGGCGCCATCTTACGGGGAGAAATTACTAAAGACGATCATCAGCGCCTCTGAGGCTTGTACGACAGACTAAACACGAAACTGTCAAAATCGATTTCTTACTTTACTAAATTTATTTCGTGTACTGTGCAAGTCACTGTATTTTAAGTGTACTTGTAACAGGTTCGGCATAATTTGCAACAGATACGTGGAATAGATAAGGGTACCTGTTCCAGTAGGAAAGTTCCAGTTCGCCCTAACATCTCTAAAATGTTTACGTCGGCGTCGCCTTGCTACATTGTCAATATGACATATGTAAAGTTGTTTGTTTTTTTTGTGAAGGCGGAAGTTAAGTAGTTCCAAGTCTAAGTATCAGTCCCTACTCTATTTTCAAAAACACAATATTAATGTGCGTTTGATAAAGATATCTGCCTATCGGATATAAAAAATCTTAAAAGATTAAGTTATGAAAATATTTCAAAGCTGAAAAAAAATTGCAATCTAGCACAAACACTCGAATAAACCTTTCTGTATCTGGAACTGGTAGCTGAACAAAGTCCAAAGTTCAAAGATTGTAGTTTGTTTTTCGAAAATATTTTAATAATCCACGATTATCAGAATCAAAGTTCGCTGTGTTATTTCTCTGGAACCAGGCAAAATTTAATTTTAGAGTAGATTGAAGTGTAGAGTAATGGCTTTTTCACAGGTATGTTGGCTTTTCTTGTTTTTTTTTCTTCTGTCTTTATTAATTTTAGAAGAACTATAAATGATTAGTTTTTTATGAATTTATATTTAATTTTTTCAGTTTTCTAAAGTAGTTTTAAGAAGCAGTATTAGGCCGCTGGCATCCAAAAACTACAGTAACAAAGCTTTTACTAATGGCTATAATTTTGGTAAGTTTATTAGCAAATCTATGATATTATTATTCAACAACCAAATACCTGCCACCTGATATATTTTTGTTTCATATTACACCAACATTACAAGGATATCATGATCCCTGTCTGGAATGTCATGTGTGACTCTATGGGGTTAACAGTATAAACTTCCTGGTTGCCTCAAATCACTACAGTCATTAAGGGTGTTAAAAAGTAATTTAAATAGAACTCTAGTAGGCAATTTTATTCCCTAAATGAATATTGTACAAGTAATATTGGGTATGTAGGCTTGTAATTGACTTTTATTCCAAGCCTATATGCAGGCTGTCTTTATGATTACTAAATTCAGATTATACCTTTTATTTCTATTGTCAATACATTTTAAATGAAGTTGTACATTTTTGGTTTGTTTAATACATTTTTTTGGCATTGTGATATGACAGTTTGTAAATAAGTAAATAAATAAATTACAAGGATACAATCACTTCTGCCTGAAACATGTCCTGCAACAAAACTCAGGAATCATCAGTGTAATTCACTGCTGTTATTTGTGGTGTCTTTTTTTTGGAAACAAACTATATTTATTATCATATAACAAAACATCTTCATAACAAATCGCTAATCAGTGCTTTGAATCTCTGGCCTCGAAAGAGAGGTGTTCATTTGCAGAGTAGAAAGTGATTCCATTTTGTGTCTTTGCCCTACATGGATCCTGCTAGTTTATGGCGGTGTGATGAGTTCTAAAAAGAGTGAAATCACGATCATTGTTTCACTGAAATGGATCATTGCAGGACATTTTCTAGACATAGGTCATGTGTAAGGTGAAACAGAAATATATTCACAATATTTCTTCCCATGAAAATCAGGAATCAGCAGTGTAATTCCATGTGAGTCGTAGAATTGACCAGCATAGTGGTTTCTGTGATTCTATTTTGGACCAAATGTCTTGTCATTAATTGATTGGCTTAGTAGATGTACATCTCTCTGTGTTTTCTGTCATCCTATCTTGTAAAAGCTTTA
The DNA here is from genome assembly GCA_030620095.1 of Kuschelorhynchus macadamiae. NCBI lineage: Eukaryota > Metazoa > Arthropoda > Insecta > Coleoptera > Curculionidae > Kuschelorhynchus > Kuschelorhynchus macadamiae. The sequence continues at coordinate 936,807 of JAUTXW010000292.1, read as the reverse complement.
CAGATTAACATTTCTGGTATTCAGGAATCTTGCCCACATTCAAGTAACATACGCAACAAGTGTGTTCACCTATTGGATTGAACTGACCCAGCAAATATTTTCCAGATAATACTGATGATATATAACAATATAATCATAAATATTACAATTATGATTTTGTTTGTATAATATTAAGCATTGTTTCCTCCTTATGTACATTAAAACAACTTGCCACCATCCATCTTCAATGTTTACTATTTTTTTAGAGTGAAATGTACATTGTGATCAATTTATCTTGATAACATTTTAAGTTGCCATATCTCTTTTGGTTTTAAAGTTAGCCACATGAACCAAAAAACAAATTTTAGGGTTGCTTAAAACTTTTTTTCAATTTTACAAGATGTCACTATAAGTTGTAATTTTTTAAATGGAACACCTTGTATATTATGTCTCTCAAAGGGATCTCTTTTCTCAGATTAGAAACATATCTTGTTTGATAACTTTATCTTCAAAGACATCTGAGAAATTTGATAAAAATCCTGCCATAAGAGGCAATGTATTTCCATTGACTCGCCCATGTAATAAAGGATATCTCCTGTATGTGGCAGGTTAAAATGTTATGAAGAAAATTTGATTAGATTGTGCACTGCAACTGTTACTATAACCAGTACCAGGTCTTTTCAAGAAGGGAAAGTCCAAAAAACATTTTTTAAATCAACTCTTCTATATTAGTATAATTAGTATAATATTGAGTAACTTTATTCCAAGGGCAATACATGTCTTCTGTCAGTAAATGAGATTTAATAGTCAACATTCATTAATAATCAAAATTATTGATTTCCACAATAGGTTAGGTGTACTTTGTTAAAGTATTGCCAATAATGTTTTCGGTAAAATTGGTTAAGAAGTTACTTGCTAACAGTTTACAAACAATACAATATCAAATTCAACGTTTTAACAACACAAAATTGATCTGCAACATTAGTCTCTAATGACTACATTTGGGCCTGTAAACTACTGCTACTAACAACTTGCAATGTTTGTTTGTAATTGATAATTGAAAATTTTAAAACTGCTCACTCACATTTATCAATAATTAAGTTGATATTTGTAGAACTCAATGAGACTCAAAAAGAAGTCCAAGAAACTGCCAGGAAATTTGCCAGAGAAGAAATTATTCCTTTAGCACCTGAGTTTGACAAAACTGGGGCTTATCCGTGGGATATATTTAAAAAAGCATATAAATTGGGGTTGGTAAATACTCACATTCCTGAAGAATTGGGTAAGTATACATGTTTACTTTTAAGGGTTCCACTGACGCTCAGGTATTTACAGAGATGTATTTAAATCATTTAGCTTATGCTTCTAGCCCGAGAGAAAATGTTTATTCCAAAAATTTTGCCCAGTCATTTCTTTAGTTTAAAAAATGTAGAGGGGTAAACCGTGGTGGAATTTTAGTATACTGATCTTTAGAATTAGTGGAATTAGTAGTATTGGTCTTGGTATTAGTGGAATTACTTTTGGTATTAGTGGAATTACTTATTACTTACTATTTTTTTTTTTCAAATAAATGTCGTCCATGTTTGTTTATGTTTTCGTTGGTGCTGAAAGTTCTAATTTTATGTGCTAAATAGCTAAAAATTTTAAGACTCAGTAGCATGAATCGCGATTGTATTCATATTGGGTCTCTTGTGAATGTTTGCAGTGGTTTTTGAAGAGTTTGTGTCTACTTTGAATTAACTTATGTTTTGTATTCAGAACGTGGAAGCCAGAGTTGCGAGAAAACAGAATTGTACTAAAAATAGTACAATTCTGAATTTACATCAGTGATGTCATACAGACATAAGGAATCGTTTTTGTTGATTTTATCCAGTACTTGTTCATTGTTCCAGTTATTCTTACGTATTTAAAGCCCATTATCCCACTGTGTCTCAATCACATTGCCAAACTCGGTAAACTCTATTATATATAATCATGCTCTGCTTAAAGTGTGAGATTGAAGAAATCTGAGGTCGCTATATTGAAGAGTAGCATCATCAATTCTGATTCCATACCTAATAACTTCGAGTCATCAGCGAGCAGTATGCCTGAAAACATCATTAAAGAGTTGGAAGAGCGTCATCAGCGTTCCTATAACCTAAAAGTATTCAATATGCCAAGTTCAGGAAATGACATCACTGATGTGGGATCCCCAATCACTACTTTGGTGGGTTCAAAAATAACTCCTAAATCAGTCACAAGGATTGGAAAGCCAAATAAGAATGGTCATAAACCCATAAAGGTAACATTTCCTAGTAGGGACAATGTACAAACAGCCATGAGCTTTAGTAGTGGGCTAAAGGGTAAAAAGATCTATATCAACTACCACCTAACTAAGAAGCAAGTGGAAGCTGAAACTAAAACTCTTAATGAGTACCGAGAAAGATTGGGCCGTGGAGAGACAGAAATACAATTAACACGATACCAGGGTACTTCCAGAATTGTCTCAAAAAACTAACAAAGGATAAGACACATTCATTTAGTAAAAATATCACATGTAAAGCATATTATCAGAACGTGCGAGGACTGAGAACGAAGCTGAACCATCTTTTAGAAAATGTCCAGGCATCTGAATTTGAGATATTAGTATTTACGGAAACTTGGTTAAACAAAAGTTTTTATGACGCTGAACTAAATTTATCTGACTACAACATATACCGCAGAGACCGCTCCCATGAGACCAACGTTTACGAGAGAGGAGAAGGAGTACTAGTTGCAATACATAAACGTTTGATCAGTAAACAAATCAGTGTGCCCCAGAATATTGAACAGGTATTTGTGTCTGTTGGATCGAGAGCAGCTTCCTTCCTTTTGGGTTCTGTTTACCTAGCATACTATCTGAAACCATTGAAAACTTGACGACAGAGTCTCTCGACTCAGCCTTATACATAATGGGTGATTTCAACCTTCCCCATGCGGTCTGGAATGCTGGTAATTTGAGTTCTACTGCTGCTTGTGCTACAGGAACGCCTCCAGATGAAGCCTTGTGTATAGGTATCTAATACTTGCACTTTCCTTCATCTGTTCCAGGTTAATCAGGTTCTAACAACCGACAACAACATATTGGACCTGGTTCTTAGTCAGGTCTCCAATGTTTCTGTTTTACCAGCTGACGAGGCCATAATCCCTCCTGATATGTATCATCCTCCACTGCAAGTGAACATCATCTTGAAAGCACAAACTCCTGGTGATGTACTGAAACTTGAGGATTTTTATAGAGACTTTAAATCAGTTGATTATTTACAATTAACACATTTCTTTGACCAGATTAACTGGGATTCTTTACTAGTGAACAAATCTCTTGAATGTATGTTAAATATTTTTTATGAGATCTTATACTTAGCTATTGATCTATTTGTACCTCTAAAAAGTATTCTAATGGTAAGTTTCCGGTCTGCTACTCACCTGATTTGAAGGATTGTGTCATACAGAAAAAAAGTTGCCCACAAGCGTTTTAAATCATCGAATAATCCCAATGATTATCGTGAATTCTCCAGATTGCGATCTTTGTGTAGGTCCTTGACTCGACAATCCTACTTGAACTTTGTACATTCTACTGAAGAATCACTATCTACCAATCTAAAGCAATTCTGGAGATTTGTAAATGCAAAACGGAAAAGCAACGGTTTCCATAACGAACTCTCCTTTGAGGACCCAAAGAGTTTTTCAGGCCGAGTGAATGTTGATATGTTTGCGGACTATTTCTCGGCTGTTTACTCTCAGGACGCCGTTGACACCCCTCCATATGACTCCCCTTCCAATAACATTTATGTTTCCCAGTACAGTATTAGAATCTCAGACATATATTCAAGGCTTAACTCCCTGGATAGTAAAAAGGGACTTGGCCCAGATGGCATACCTCCACTCATGTTAAAACATTGTTGCTTTAATTTATCTAGACCACTTTACCACATATTTAACAATTCTTTGCTCTCAGGCACCTTTCCCAATTTCTGGAAGCTTAGCTTCATAACGCCAATTTTTAAGTCTGGGGATAGAACGCTGGTAAATAACTACAGGCCTATTTCCATACTGAGTGTCCTCCCCAAAGTTTTCGAAAGCCTGATTTGTAATTTTCTTTCCCCTGTTATCAATCCATCTATAATCGATGAGCAATTTGGATTCCGACCCAGGAGATCAACAGAAACTAATCTTCTGCCTCATGGCGACTACCTGGCGAGGGCCTTGGAGAGGGGTGACCAGATCGAAGTCATCTACACGGAGTTCTCCAAGGCCTTTGACAAGGTCCCTCACAGCGTGTTGGTCTACAAGCTTCGTATGGTGGGACTTGGTGGTGCTCTGCTGGACTGGCTTTCGGAACGACTCCAAATAGTGAAAATTGGTAATTTCCAGTCTTATGAAATCAAATGCTCTTCAGGCGTCCCGCATGGTTCCCACCTTGGCCCTCTTCTTGTATTCTTAAATGACATCCACGAAGGTTTTGAGCATAGTCGCTTCCTATTATTTGCGGATGATCTAAAACTGTGCGTGCGAGTGTCCTGTGTGGAGGACTGTGACAAGCTCCAACATGATATCAACAACCTCGTGGACTGGTTCCAGAGAAATGGCATGACACTTAATCTTTACAAGTGTAAGGCCATGTCCTTCCATCGAACCAGAAACCCCATTACTTTTAATTATGCTGTAGGGAATGTTATTTTGCAAAACATAAATAGTTTTCAGGATTTGGGTGTGACTTTCGACAGTTCTATAAATTTTATACAGCATATTGACAATAAAGTTGCCAAGGCCCTTCAAATGCTTGGTTTCATCAAGAGTCGTACAGTCGACTTTAATAACATTAATGCTGTTAAATGGCTCTACTGCGCATTGGTTCGACCTCATCTGGAATATGCTTCCAGTGTTTGGTCGCCCCATTATAACCTCCATTGTGAGCGCCTTGAACGTGTGCAACACAAGTTCCTTAAGTACGCCTCTTTTAAAATGCACATCCCTATTAATAATGATGATGAGATCCTTGCCATGCTTAATCTGTCTTCAATCACATCGCACCATAAACGACATGATCTTGTTGTGTTCTATAATATACTCAACAGCAATGTTGATGTACCTTACCTTCTATCTGGTGGTGGTCGTGGTCTCCACATTTCCCCTAAAGTAACCCTCTCTCAGACTAGTTTTCATCTTCCTGTTCACCATACAAATTATGGTTTTAATAATTTTATATCGAGGGCATCTAGATTGGCCAACAGCCTTCCTCTAATAGATTTCTTTTCTCGTCCCTCTTCATTTCTTAAAATGTTAGACCATAACTTACCATGAAAGCAAATCTATTTTAATTTAAGTCCAACACTTATTCCCCACATTTATGTATGTACTTGTATTCGTGTTTACTATACATGTATATTAAACAGTCATTGTATTCTATTATTATTATCTTATCTTTGTAGTCTTTCTACTGATCTGTTCTTTTTTAATTGTATTTGTATTCTGTTACCTTTGTAATTTTGTGTTGTCAATGACTTGTCACAAACTTTCATGTAACGTGGTGTAATATATTCTATTCTATTCTATTTCGTTTAAATGATACATTGTATGTTATTTTATTGCTTTACGTTTTTATTTTTTATTTTAAATCATTGTAATTGGGCTTCAGCCCGTTTATTATATTAATAAATAAATAAATAAATTAATGATAATAGTATTGGAATTAGTGGTAGTCTAGGAATTAGTTCAAATAAATCATCCATTTTTCTCATAGAAACTTGATATATACAAGTACAATATAATGACTTTGAAAGTTGCGGTCTTAATCAAATATCAAAACATTAAAAACAAAAAATTATACAAAGATATTACACATGTATTCGCACTTCTGAGTGTAATCAGACAATTTAAAATTAAAAACGAAAAACCATCAACACAACTACATAATCAGACAAACACTGTGTGAGTTTTAGTCTCTTGGTATATCTGATTTTGTAGTTGTGCTGATTGTTTTTTTTTTTTTTAATTTTAAATTGTCTGTGCTTGAATGTGGTATGAATAAAGGAATTTTGATATTAACACAAACGGGATTGTGAAATTCCAGAAAAATTATATTTGTCGGCAAAAAATATGAATGTTTGGTTACAGGCCTGCTAAAATTTCCCCACATGTGTGAACTTTAATACTGTTTTTTTTTTATTTTTCATAGAAAAACAGGATTATAAATTGTCATTGTCATTCTAGTAAAGATTCGTTACCTCTAATTTTGACATTTTCTTTAGGTTTATTGGTGAGTTTACCCAAAAGATATATCAATAAACAAATTATAGAATTTCTGTTTTTTTAAGTAAAACTTCTTTACTAATACAAAATAGGTACTGAATTTATTCTTTACTAGTTTTTGTAACTTTAAAACTTTTGACATAGAGATATATATACCTGGATATAAATGAATACAATGATTAGTATTTGAGCCATGGGCCTTCGTGATATGTCGAATCTTAGGTATACAGATTAAAAGATCAAAACAAATGGTGAAAAGGCAATTTTAGAAGAAAAAAATTTGAATTACAAATAACATTACAGTAAAATATAGTGTTTATTATTTTTAATATTGACAGTTTTAGCTTTAGATTCTACTCAAGATTCCAAAAAAACTGCGTAGGTTTTTTGTCAAAACAAAATTTTTTTTTAAATTTGTTAATTAATTTCAGCCAAAACAGAATATTTTATACACGGCCTCATCCTCTGCTCCACCACAAAGATACATATTTTTAGAAGTCGAATCCGACCTTCAAATAAAAATACCAAAAAGCCTATGAAATCTTTTGATTATCAGTGGCTACCACGACACTTTGAAATTGCTAAAATTGTCAACTCTGTAATTTTAGAAATTGAAGACTTTGTCTGAACTAACTAGCCAAATATTGTACTGATATGACACCTAAAAAAAAATTGGACCTAAAAAAAATGTTTAAGTGAATCACAAGATACTTCAATATCAGACTGTGATTTAAAAAAAGTGTAAATTTAACAGAGGAAAATAGTAAAATAATAAAAAATATTAAGACAAAAAACAGGTTTGGTGAAGTTCAGTGGACAGCTTTAGCATTAAACATTAAAAACATTACTAGAAATATTTGATCAACAGTAAAAGTTATAGTATGAGAGGGGATTGAATCTACACCTCTAGATCTCTAGCCCATTGTTCTAGCCAATTGCGTTATTGTATCATTGATAAGCAATCCGTTAGTACTTTTACATATTCAAACCAATAACCATTGTTCTTCCTGCCAAATATTCTAAACTTATGGCACGGTATTCCTCACTGAACTTCAAATCTGGCATCGCTATTAGGTTACCTCCATATTAGCAAATTTATAAGTTTAACAGTATGTCCGTATAGGCCAAATTTTCAATAGAAGTATTTTATCAGTTTTTTAAACTGTGTAAAACATTTTTTAGAAATATTTGTAAACCTCTGGATCTCTAGCCCATTACTCTAACCAATGGCGCTATCTTAAAACAGATATTTAGAATTAGCAACTTGTACATATTTAAATCCTTCAGTACCATAACTATTATTAATCCAACCAAATTTTCTAACCTTATGGTGTGGGGTACTGACTGGAAGTCAAATCTGACAACACTATTAGCTTCCAGCCAAGCTGGTAAATTTATAATTTTAAATTATGCCCATAACTTACTGTTGATCAAATATTTCTAAAAAATATTTTACAGTTTAAAAAAACTGACAAGATACTTCTATTAATAACATTATTGGATGGATCTACTTATAAACTACCAAAAAAGTTCAGGGAATGATTCACTAAAAAAATAAACATTCATTAAACAGCAGTAATTTTATTTTTACAACAAAAACAGACAGCAAGCAGACTGCGAAAATTAGTCCAACAATTAATGTTATTCAAGACTTTACCCAAAAAGAGCTCTAGACAAAAAGATATTCCAAATCAAAGTCTTCTTACGGATTTTTCTTTTCAGTTTGCTGACCGAATTTGTGGTACATTAACACCTGATCCAGCTAATACAATGATCACTAGGTTTGAAATTTTACCTTGAACCTGTGAATTACCTAGTGAAACATTTGAAGATAAAAGCAAACATCTATTAGTATTAAAAACAAAAAAAAACAAAAACAAACAAACAAAAAATAATATTAACTGCTTTAGATATTTTAAAAAGGTGTAAATAATAAGTGTTGATCTGATGATTTTACCAAAAAAATCTCTGTTTACTTATTCTACATGGCTGTAAGACTCGACTTTGACTTTCAAAATTCAGTAACTCTTGAGGAGAGAGAGAGAGAGAGAGAGAGAGAGAGAGAGAGAGAGAGAGAGAGAGAGAGAGAGAGAGAGAGAGAGAGAGAGAGAGAGAGAGAGAGAGAGAGAGAGAGAGAGAGAGAGAGAGAGAGAGAGAGAGAGAGAGAGAGAGAGAGAGAGAGAGAGAGAGAGAGAGAGAGAGAGAGAGAGAGAGAGAGAGAGAGAGAGAGAGAGAGAGAGAGAGAGAGAGAGAGAGAGAGAGAGAGAGAGAGAGAGAGAGAGAGAGAGAGAGAGAGAGAGAGAGAGAGAGAGCTGGTATTCGAGTTGCTGGTAAAATTGAAATTGATCCCATTTCCAAATAATATTATAGGGTTGGTGTTACTGATAAAGAATGGCTTATCAATTGAAATAACAAACATTTATTGTTTATTAACAAGCATTAAGGCTTTATAAACAACATGCCATACTTGTCCACTCTGTCATTCCAACAAAACCAGCAAAACATTTTATTTTTACATACTATACATACGGTGAACTCATACATATGCTGAGAATGCTAATACTATACTGAGTAGTCATTAATATCCCTATTCACTAAAGAGGTTTAAATTTAGACCACGTCTAACTTGCTAGTTGTAGGTTAAAGATGACATTTTTAACAATTGAACAAATAATTTTTCTAAACATCACAATTACAAAATGACAGTGTTATTTTTAGATGATGCTTGGTTCGTGCTACTATTGCTATCTCCGAACCTGTAAGAGATACAGGGTCTGTTAAATTAGAGAAAAGGTCTCTAAAAAAATTTTTTTTTGAGACCACTTACCACATACTGTTAACAGTATTTCGGTATTTTAGTTTATGAAATAAAGGAGATTTTGTAAAAATAACCCAAAATTATCTTGTCCCTAACTTAAAAATGAATGATTGTTCTTCTTCTGCGCGACGGTGAACTCAGATTTTTAAACAGACGTTTCGTTTTCGGGGCATCATCATCAACTAAATTGGATTTTTATGTTTTTTATACCATTTTTTAAAAGCTTTCAATCTCCCAAAACCATTGACTTGGGCATTTAAAGTATGAATTTAACAAGCATTTAGGTCTTCTGTCTTTCTCTAACTCATTGTCTTCTATGCAGAAATCAGAACTTAGCTGTTCAATAGTTAAGTGTGATTCATTATTGGTTTTGGGAAGTCAAAAACTAAAAAAAAATGGAATTAAAAATCCAGATCCTTATTTAAAAAATGAAGTTGATCCTAAGACGAAAGGACTTTTAACCACCATTGTGTAAAGAATAAAGAAGGAGAAACCAACAAACTTTTGTAATAGACTTTTTTTTTAATTATATATTTTTGAATATATGTGACAAATAATGTTGGACTATTTTTGCAAAATCACCTGTAGTTCTTAAGTAAGAAAAAATAATAAACAAATAAAAACAATTTAACTGACCACATATCTCTTACCGGTTTGCAGTATAGTGCTCTTATCACGTATCACACCCTCTATAAACATAAATGTTCTAAAAGACATAATAGTTCACCAAAGCTCATTTAGTTTATAATGGGAATTAGTAGAATGAGTAGTATTACCGTATTACTACTGGAATTAGTGGTATTAGTAGATGTATCATCATATTATGCGATTTTTTTTATATTTGTTTAAAAAAACAATATACAATATACTGTTGTTAGTTTCCGGAATTCTCGTATTAAATATTAGAGCATTATAAAAGCGAGAGCTTAATTTGTATGTAATGTTTGTTGAGCTTTTAATAATCTTTATACCTTCTTCGAATGTAATATACCAATATAGTTTATGGGGAAATAATAAAATTTTGATATTAAATGAAGTATGCCAGTTTTAGATTAGAGATATTTGTACAAGGTTGTTTCCAGTGTTTAATCTCAGTTATTGTTATTGCACGAATAAAAATAAATACTCTCTAAAAATAAATTATTGGATAATATCTGACATTGGCTGATAAAGATTTTTCCCAAGCCAGGAGTCTTTATGATTTTTTGTAGATTGTATTTGAGATGTAAAAATATTATCAAGAATTCATGTTGCTTTTGGAAGTATCTCAAGGAAGAATTTAGCCTGTTCTTTCTTTTAATTTTCAAAAGATATGAAAATTTGAAATAATATTGAAAATTCATGACATTTATGTTAATTTTATTACTTGCTTTTTAGTGTACAAGGTGGCCATTTTATGGTGATACAGTACCTTATCTAGAAAACGGTAATAGTTACGACAAAAAGTTAAATACAAAAGTTGTTTGGATTCAATTAAATTTTTATTTTATTTCAATTTTGTTTATACAGGGTGTTTCGTTTTGACGTGACACATGTCAACTTTCTTAATTTAAATGGGACATCCTATATATTATTACAGGTTTCGATTCTACTGTTAATTTGCGAAAGTTTTTATAATAACATCTATATTTGAATTCTTTATCGTTTTTGAGTAAATTGAATTTTTAGAATTTATTTTAAAAAAACATATTTTGTTAAAAAAAATTTTTTACCTATAAAACTTTAATGGAACTGACTAATATCCTAAACATACATTACTAAGGTTTCAATTCAACGAGTTTCCTTGCTGGTCTTACCAATTAATATACAGGGTGTTAAAAATGGAGAGCAAAACAAACAGAACTTTAAATGTAAAAATCTCCTGTTTTTCAAATGGAACACCCTGTATACTTTTATTTCATCTGATTCAGCGTTCAATTACCTATCATTACTCATATATATGTCCTATACCTAAAATGAACAGTTTCGATTTTAATAGCCGTTTTCTGATTTATCCCGGAATTTTGCCAGTAAATGAGATCAGAAACTAAAAAAAATCAAGATAGGCTTAGGAAATAACCTAATGCAATTGTTGACTTAAGTTGACATTTGCTCTGTTTGTCGTTTTTGTCAAATTTTTGCTGCGAAATTTGTTAAAAAATGGCTTTATATAGTTTAGATGAACGTTTGAAATTATACAACTGTTTCATAAAAAATAATAAAAGTCCAGGGTTAGCCCTTAGAGAATATTCGAGGAAATATCCTAATAATCGAGTTCCCTCCAGAACTATATTTTTTCGAATTGTGCGTGATTTGGAAAATGGTGTCCTTAAAAACTCTAAGAAAAATCGTCCCAATTTTGTCCTCACTGAGGAAAAACAACTAGAGATTTTACTTTATTTCGAGGAAGATGATGAAAGATTCCAAAGAGATGCTGACAGAGACATTGCAGGTGTCAGTAGAGGAAGTATTCAAAAAACACTGCAGGTGAATGGTTATCATCCTTATAAATTTCTTCCAACTCAATTATTATCACAATTAGGCTTTAATGAAAGATTGACTTTTTATTGTGATATTATGAACCGACAGTTCGAAAATGTGTTTTTTTCAAAAGTGCTTTGGACTGATGAGGCCTCATTTAATACGGCGGGTATTTTTAATCGGAAAAACACTCATTACTGGTCTCAAACTAATAAACATCTAATAAAGGCAATTAAAAAAGAAGGCCGTCAAACCGTAAATGTGTGATGCGGAATTATTTGCGACCGTATTATCGGACCAATATGTTTTGACAGGTCGTTAAATGGCGAACGATACTTGGAACTGCTTAGGAATGAAATCATGCCCCTTATCAACGACTTGCCAGCAAATATTCGAGAAAATATCATTTTTCAGCAGGATAGCGCCCTTTACCACACGGTTGCACCGGTTGTAAATTTTCTTAATCAACATTTTCCATTGTGGATAGGAAGACATGGTTTAATATCCTGGCCACCACGAAGCCCTGATTTAAGCCCTTTAGACTTCTTTTTGTGGGGTGCACTAAAAAATAAAGTTTATAAAAATAGATCTAATAATAGAAATGGGTTAAAAATAAAAATCAGGGAAGAGTAATTTAATGCATCTAATTCGGTAAGGAACGCTATTCGAAAAATGGCGGCTATTACACTTCATGTATCGGAATGGACGGTGGCCATATTGAAAATTTTTTATAATCTGTTTTAATCATGTTTAATACTCAGTTAGTTATTAGTTATACCGTGTGGCACAAGATATTTTTTTTGTCTCTCCTTTATTTTCGTAAACATTTCATCTGTTTACTTATATTAAAAAAAAAGAATCAAATCATAAAACGGCTAATAAAATCGAAACTGTTCATTTTAGGTATAGGACATATATACGAGTAATGATAGGTAATTAAACGCTGAATCAGATGAAATAAAAATATACAGGGTGTTCCATTTGAAAAACAGGAGATTTTTACATTTAAAGGTCTGTTTGTTTTGCTCTCCATTTTTAACACCCCTGTATATTAATTGGTAAGACCAGCATGGAAACTCGTTGAATTGAACCCTTAGTAATGTATGTTTAGGATATTAGTCAGTTCCATTAAAGTTTTATAGGAAAAAAATTTTTTTAAAAAAAACATGTTTTTTTAAAAAAAAATCTGAAAATTTAATTTACTCAAAAACGTTAAAGAATTCAAATATAGAGTTATTATAAAAACTTTCGCAAATTAACAATAGAATCGAAATATTTAATAATATATAGGGTATCCCATTTAAATTAACAAAGTTGACATGTGTCACGTCAAAACGAAACACCCTGTATAAGCAAAAGTGAAATAAAAATAAAAATTTAATTGAATCCAAACAACTTTTGTATTTAACTTTTTGTCGTAACTATTACCGTTTTCTAGATAAGGTACTGTATCACCATAAAATGGCCACCCTGTCCATTTTTTTATAATTCAAGTTTTTGCAATCTTGATTAATGAAGTGTGATTTAATGTTTAATATTCATAATTATAATTTTTCTGAAGGTGGAGGAGAGAAGATAATATTTTGATATTTGCATTTTGTTTAACTTTCTCACTATCTTTAATAAGTTTTAAATCTGACATATATGTGATAAGAGGAACAATATACTGTTCAGAAGTGCTTTTCACAATGCCAGTTTTGGTATAATCATTCATTTGGAGAGAATGTGTCAGTTCAAAAATGCTTTGCCAGAACAAGTCAACACTCATTGTTAATTTTAATAGATTTAAAAGTAATTACAAATTTATAGTAGAATAGGAACCTCCAAGCTGTTATTGTGTGATTTACAATTAAATGTGATATCAATTTTAATATTTTTAATTATTTTCAATGTTTAAATCACCACATAATTTTCTTTCTATATAAAAACTGAATTTAAATGGTAATAGCTTATTTTAAAAAGTAATAATGCCTAAATAAACTTTATTTTATCTACATTTTGAAATTAAAATTGAATACTAAGAAAATATATTTTTGTCATTGATAAAAGCTTATATGAAATTTGCTTTAATCCTGTGGAATTTGTAGTATTCTTTTTTAAATAACCTCGCATGCTACTTATCTGCCTGCATAGTAATATTAGCGTTTTTAGCAGTTTCAATGTAAAAAGCTACTAATTTGTAGTCATTGTAGCAGAGTTGTACTAATATGACATTTGGTATAATCCTCTCTTTATAAAATTGCCGATTTGGCCAATTTTCTTCACAACCAATTTTTCTACTGCTTATCTGCGACCTCTTGCTTTACTATGCCACTAAAATTGTCAGTAATGGTTCTAATAAGATATTTTTATTAATGATTTTCATGTTGGGGTTGCTCAGTATTTTAATGGGAGATGGAAAAATTGAACAATATTCTTTTTTGATGTTACTTTTCCACTACTCTGTTAATTCTGTTCTATGTAACATAATTTAGATGACTTTGGAGTTTGTATGCATGTTTTTGTAACTAACACTATACGTGCAAGTTAATATATCACAGTGGAATTAAAAACAAGATTATTTTATTATAGGTGGTTTAGAACTGGGAGTTTACGACGGTTGCCTTATTATAGAGGAAATCGGTTATGGCTGTACTGGCATGGCCACTGCATTAGAAGGCACATCTTTGGGCGTAAGTGTTGTTTTAAAAAAGTATAGTAGAATTTAGGGTGGCCTAAGAGTCTTAATGTACTTTAAAAGTTTATGGAATCTGGCCATGTTAGACTTCTTGAACAACAATATTTTGAGCCAATGAATGTTGCTACAAATTGTTTGGTACAGTTTATTCATTAGAATATAATTTAATCTCTATTAACACACTCTTTGTTACAATTTATTTTTTTAAGTTTTGGCTTGTGTAATATAGTCCATGTTGTAGTACCGTTTACAATGAACTTGATATTCTCTAGAGGAGGGAGGATGATTCGTTATAGCCTTAGCACCTAGGCTCATTGTACATCCTCCTTGTGACATGGTTATCCTAGGCCATTAACTTGGCTATTCTTATAAAATCGTGGATATTGTGGCGCATAGGCACTTCCCTTAATCTGCTAAGGGCCAGCATTCTACTGGAATAGATTATCATAGGCTGAATGGAATACTGTCTCCTATTTTTTATTATGCAAACACAACAAATAGCAGTTTCATTTAGCTGCATATTAAGACAATAGCTTCTATGCTGTCAATTTCCAGTTACAAATTGCAGGTTTCTCTTCAACAATGCTGGGTATATCGTTCTCTTCTTACTGGGTGGATGTTTGGATTTCCTTAGCAAATACACAGCCGTTAGCTTAGTCCCAAAATTGTTTCAGTCTTGATAGGGATTAATTTTATTTCAGGATGTTTTATTTTCAGTTTTTTTTATTTGTTTATTTATTCATTAACGGCAAGGCTAAGTCACATAGTTTCTAGGTACATTACACAAAATCCCAATATAATGTACAGGGTTTTTTTTTATATATTGCCACCCCCCTTATCTTTTTTATTTGACATTTTAGAAAAATGTGTCCCAAATAAAAGTTTAATGGTTTCAAATGAATTTTTATGAAAACATTTTTTTTCATATACAGGGTGTTACAGAAAGTCTGGGCGTGGTCCAAGTTTCTTATTTCAAATAGGTACCCCATTTTTTTATTGAATTTTCGGATTCTCCTGAGAATTTTACACATTTTTTATAAGGGATATTCTATACTTAAATCTAAAGCCTAAAGAGATATTGTTATTTTTTGAAAACTATTATGTAAAACAGGTAAACATTTTTCTGGTCGTAAACTGGTCATTGACGGTGACTGTTTTACTGTTTGGTAGACTTTCTGTCAATTTCTGGATAAAATGTCACATTTCCGATGAGGAAAAATCCGACAACCTTCGCATAGCTTATGAGAATAACGAAAATACACAGGCAACCAGAACAGAAATCACCATCTTCCAACGAATCGCCATCTAAACAAACATTTTTTGAAATATCAGACGTGGATTTTTTTTCCTTCTATATTCCAAAAACATCGAATTTTGGAAATATGCATATGAATCTAATTGAGGCAACACATGTTTTTAAAAAATATATGTATAATATTAACGAAAACAGAAAAGAATATTTTAAAAACTACACACAGCGTCAAAAAACTTGGACCCCTTCATAAGTCGCAATGCAAATAAGCTTTCCTCAAGACCGCGTATCTTCAGTAATAAATGAACCAACGAAGTGATTGAAAAATGATTATGTCAACGAATAGCGGGACTACCACTTTTAGATAACGGAGCCATGATATTGTAATCAGCAAGCTAATAAGGAGAGTTTAATTTTTTTTAGCCAGACCTCCCATTTAATTTGCATTAGGTCCTGTGTTGAGAAACTTTTAAACACTCTGTAGAGCGTTCTAATTACAATAGAATATTTCATGTGGCTAAAAGTGGCAGCCCTGCTATTCGTTAACATACACTTTTTTTAATCACATGGTTGGATCATTTATTACTCAAGATACAAGGTCTTGAAACAGAGCATTTTTGCATTGCGTCTTATGAAGGGGTCCAAGTTTTTTGACGCTGTGTTTATTACAAAAAACTACATATTATCAAATAATTCAATAATGAAATGAAATATAAATATTATAATTGCTGAATATGTCCACCATTCATTTCAATACAATTTGTATAATCTGCTTCGATTTTATTAATCGCATTAATAATGAATTGTGCATGATTATTGTTTAAATCCTCAATGGCTTCAATTATTCTCCTTCTTAACACCTCTATATCTTCCGTGGGAGTTTCATATATTTTATTCTGCAAAAATCCCCACAGAAAAGAGTCAAGAGGTGTTAAGTCGAGACTATTGGGCGGCCACCGAATCGGTCCAGTCCGACCAATCCACGTTTCAAAATTTTGATTTAAAAAATTTAGGACCGCAAAAACATTGTGTGGTGGGGCTCCATCTTGTTGCCAAATAATTTGGTTGTATTGACGGAGGGGTAAGTCATCCAAAATAGGTTCCAGATCATTATTTAATAAATTTAGATATTTTTCTCCATTTAAAGATCCATCAATGAAAATCGGTCCAATAATTTTGTTGTGAAGGAGCCCGCACCACACATTTAAAGTTTTCCGACCTTGGGTTTTAATTTCACGCATGGCCCGAGGGTTTTCCGTTGCCCAAAATCTAACATTTTTCCGGTTGTGAATCCCGGCAGTACTAAAGGCGCATTCATCTGACCATAAAACTTTTTGAAAAATATTGTTATCTTCATCTTTCATCAGCAACATTTCCTGGCAAAACATGGTTCGTTGGTTTTTCTGATCTTCAGTTAATTTCTGGACGGGTAAAATTTTGTATGGGAAATATCCATGCTTTTTTAATGTCGAATAAATTTTGAAAATAGATTTATTAAAAAAAATTGATGCGTCTTTTAAGGCTGCATTTGGATTTTCTGAAAATAAATAATATTTGCGTAAGTTACTTTATATCCTGTGCGTAATTTCTATTAACCTACCTTGAAAAAATAATAAAATATTTAATTCCTCCTCCTCATTAATAACCGCAGTACGTTTTTTTCTTTTAACAGTCATTCGATTTCGAAAGCCAAGTTCAATATTTTTGAAAGTTTTTCGAGATGGAATAGCTCGCATGGGGAAAAGCCGCTGATATTCTCTTCTTGCCGCGCAAGCATTATTATTATTCTTGTAGAAAATGCGAAGAATATCACATCTTTCTTCGTCAGTGTAATGCATCTTTTCAATGAATTGACAGAACGACAGATCACCGTCAATGACCAGTTTACGACCAGAAAAATGTTTACCTGTTTTACATAATAGTTTTAAAAAAATAACAATATCTCTTTAGGCTTTAGATTTAAGTATAGAATATCCTTTATAAAAAATGTGTAAAATTCTCAGGAGAATCCGAAAATTCAATAAAAAAATGGGGTACCTATTTGAAATAAGAAACTTGGACCACGCCCAGACTTTCTGTAACACCCTGTATATGAAAAAAAATGTTTTCATAAAAATTCATTTGAAACCATTAAACTTTTATTTGGGACACATTTTTCTAAAATGTCAAATAAAAAAGATAAGGGGGGTGGCAATATATAAAAAAAAACCCTGTACAATTAAAATTACAATTATTATAATATATATGATTACATACACCTTTAAAATCCGAATGAAAGTTTAAAGATGTATTTAAAACAGTCTTTTTAATTGTCCCTTCAAGCTACTTAATGAAGTTCCAAATAATTCAATATTGCACTGATATTTATTAGCAGTCCTAATAATTCTAGAGGGCTATTTTACCCATAATTAGTTGAATGGAATCTAATAAAAAAAAGCCTCAGAAAGACAATTAAGTCTAACAGGTATATAAATTTGAATGTTATTTAACAATTTGTCAGGTAATGTCTGAATTGATTAACCTATGAAGTAAAACATAGCATTCCACAATCTTGTAAAGTCAATAAACCAAGTTGACCCGTAATATCATAATAAGTACAATATTCCCCTAGTACTCATTCCTATACACAACCATTTGAAGAAACTCGTTTTATTTCAAGTTTTTGCACTCTCTGAATTGAGTCTACCTGTGCAGCATATGTTGGAGATCATACCACAGACCCATTATCTAAAATAACATACTATAGAGCAATATAACATTTTAAAAGTTGCAATAGAGACATTAGCTGTTGGCCTTAGAAGAAAGCCAAGAATCTTCAATGCTTTTAAAACCACTTTCCCTATGTGAGTGTTAAAGCTCAATTTTCTCAAAAATTATTGCCATGTCACAAACTTCATCACAAAGCTTTAGTTAACAGTTATTAATGATTATTTTTAAGGATTTAGTCATGAAAACGTTATTTAAAAGCACTTATTTATATTAAGGTCCATACGATTTTTGTAACATCATATGAGCCTTTTCATATAATGTTGCATAAATCGTTTGGACCTTAATATAAATAACTGCTTTTAAATAACGTTTCATAAGATCCTCTGTAGAAATATCAAGTCACATATGGTCCCAATCGAGAGGTAAAATTTTATCTCATCTACAAACATTAAAAATAAACTAACTAACTAAAAAAGAAATATACAAAAACCAACTAGGCCGCTGTGTATCCCTTGAGGTACACCAAATTTAACCCGAATCACCCTAGAGAGGAACTTTCAATTCTAACAACCTGCTTTCTTTCAGTCAGAAAGCTAAGGATCCAGCTCATGGATCTTAAAAAAATGTCAAATTTTGACACCTCCTGTCAAAGTAGAAATTGATGTTAGCAGATTGATAACTAAAAACTAGGACAGGAAAGGGCAATCCGTTTTGTAGCAAGTTAAATCGTTTAGGAGCTACAGAGCTGCAAAAGGCCAAAAATGGCAATTTTCAAACACCATTTTCTCGAAAAGAGTTGAATTAGGTATAGGAATCATAACATAAAAAGTGTTTGTTGTTTCTAAATTATTGGCGCCGATACTAGTCCATTTGCCAGATTGCCCCCTGTCCGGGGCTTACTCGCTTGATCCGGCGACCCTCGGAGCGATATACACCGTATTCCAGTTTGGGGACGTTATCGGTGGGATGTCCGGATAGCGAGCTCTGAGCTCCCGGTCACCTCGTGTATTTCAATATCTTTAAATTGGTCTTTCTTAATAAACTCTTCTAATGCATCTTGGCTTCCATTAGATGCCCCTTGAGAGTACTACTAGTCTCACGAGATAACCTTTTCTTTCAAGCTATCCCCTTACCCCTCCCACTCCCGCCACATAGCGGCCTTTACGCTAATATTCTATGTAGAACTGCGGCAGACGAACGGGATAGAATACAGGAACAACTAGGCCTCACACGTTCACAGCGTCTGCTCCCTTTCTAGCGGGGTCGTTAGTTTCCACTCTGAGCGTTTGAGTCTCCCGCCTCCACCCGAAATAAAGCAGCAAAACCGAACACGTGGAACCACTTATGTTAATAACACAGAGGTCTGCCTTCGACGAGACGAACCGGAAGACTGATAAAAAGTGTTTATAATGTTCGGCACAATAAAAAATGCAATACGTTTCATTTAGAAAACGGATATTGCCACCGGTTTAAGGTAGAACCGCACAATTTAAAATATTTAAAGAAAGAGTTTATGTTTATCTATGACCAGAGCCAAATTTTCAAAATAATCTATTTATTTATTTTTCCAGACACTTCTAATAATATATATATATATATATATATATATATATATATATATATATATATATATATATTATTTATGTATATATACAAAAGTAGGACCTGAAGGGTCTTATATAAGTATAAGCATTTATGATATTTCCACTTAGTAAAATTAAATAATTTCGATTTAGCTTTTAACTGAAAATTGTGTGTTTAATATGTTTAAAGTCATGTGACACAATTTTCAAATCAATTTTTCTCTAAAACGTATCCTAACGAATTAAACCAAGAGTACCTTACTTTACTAGAAAACCTTAGGCTCTTATAATTTGGTATTGTAAATTAAAAATATCTATACAAAAAAAAGTTAGGGCGACTTTTCCCTCTCTCCTTCCCATTAGAAATCAGCACCATATAAAAATTACGAAACTACCCAAATTTTATAATCTAGTCTAAAAACGTTTCGAAAATATTTAGGAAAAACCATCTTCATGGGAGCTCATTCTCAGGGCTGTAGCATGACATTTTAGTTTTCTTTTATAACATAGATTTCTCTGTACAAATATTGACCCTCAATTTCGGGGTACCCTGTTCAAAATGTGTTTTATTGGCAAAGATAAATTCACTTTTCCACTTTAGAAATGGATGGTGTTTTTTCTACTATACCTTTGACTTTGGCAGCGTTTTCTTTAAAATAAGCTATGAAATTCCTAGAAGCAATAGTAACTGATCAGAAATTAAATGAACATACATAAATAAAAGTTTTTTTCTTTATTTTATTACTTCAAAGGTTTTTTGGGACATGTCACACACATAATTCCAGAAAAACAGTGAACTATGTAGAGCAATGAGGAAAATATGTACTTCTGGGTTTTTTTGTTGCAGCTTTTTGTATTTGTTTTTAATTTTTTTTATATCCATGGCTATGATTTCTTTGCAGGTGGTTTGGGAATGGGTGTTTTCGACTGTTGCCTTATTGTTGAAGAATTGGGTTGTGCCTGTACAGGTATAAACGCAGCAATAGATGGCATATCATTGGCTGTAAGTGTTTAGAAAAAAAAATGTAATCAGGGTGGCTTAAAAGTGTATTATCTAATATACGTTCTTGTGTCATCATTAGCGCTGTTCAGCTGGCTTAACGATCAGAATCAAAATTTAACTAAACATCACCAATTAATAGATCTTAATAATTTGAGTCGCCAATGTACAAAGCAAAATAAAAACTAGGTCTGTTGGATGTTATGCTCACTTATATGTTAAACAAAAAACTACAGGTATATATGTGACAAATACCTTCTTTATCTTAAAAAAACTTCCATGCAAAAGAAATACCATTTCAAACATTTTTACAAGCAATCTTGAGATTTTACTGCCTTCTTAAAATTTTTTATTGAGTTTAAAAAGGTAATATTTCATTGGAAAAACCAAAATACCATATTTCAGGTGGTCTTGGAATGAATGTACTTGATTCGTGTCTTATTGTGGAAGAGATTGCTTATGGTTGTACAGGTATACAAAATGCCATAGAAGGAACTGGTCTTGGTGTAAGTACAATTTTGATTATTTTTAATGGGAATTCAATTCCTTACGCCGAAATGAGTGAAAATAAAACAACATTAATAATAATAAAATAAGACGGATTTTTTTTTTAAAATATTTTATTTGTCTGGTTAGAGCCTTACAAAGTCACCTTTAAGCTCTCCATGGAAAAAGATTAATGTATGTGTAAAATGTAAATATAGAGTTTATTACCTATTTTATGCCGAAAAGATGTATAAAATATTAATATCAAAACTTGAAAAAGAGTTTGCCTTCCATGGTTAGCTTTTGAACTTTATGGCATCTTACCTCCAAAACAGACAACAGCAGTGTATTTACAGTAAAGGTGATAGAGATCTCATCTTTAGCTTTTTGTTTGTTGATAACTAAAGTTTATTCTAAAATACCTAGTATTGTAGATTAGATTGTGAAAATGTTCAAACAAATATTGTAAATATTATTAATTGTTGAAAAGAAAACAAATTGTATTTTAACACTGATAACTGGTTTGTTATAACTTTTGCATATAAAAAAGACACAATTCTCTCTGAATATAAAATAGCGTTGGTATTGGGTCGTGTTAGGGAAATTCGGGATAATTTTTGACTACAAAATCACATTTGTAAAGCATATTACAGACATTGTTAATAAAGCGGCTAGAATGTATGATTCTATTGTGAGAAATACTAAAAAAATTATGGAAATGAGCTCTTTAAAGAAGCTATATACAACCTTAGTTAGAAGCCTACTTGTGTTCTGTACCGTGTCATAAATACTCCCTAGAAATAATTCAGAATTGTGTTATATTGATTATAAAGAACAATGAAATTTTGATGCGCGAGTGTCCTGAACTTGATTGCGTGAAACAGTGACGCAACCAGAAATTACGCGGGGGGGGGGGCAACAGATCGATGCCACATTTTAGTATACTATGAATTTCAAATATAACTCAAACACCGAAAAATAAACATCAATATTCAACTCATAATATATTCAATTCATATATTAATATAAATATACCTTTATTAAAACAAAAAATATAAAAAGTTTTCTAAACAAATAAACAAAATTAACTCTACGAGAGCGAGATATCGACGTTACAAAAACATCGATTTTTTCGAAATAGAGTTTATGGTATAACTGTGTAATCGCACTCTTTTAATTACCAACTGCCGATGTTTTTTTTTTAAATACTATAAAGCCTGGCTGTGCCATTGGCGTGAACAATATGGGTTGTTGAACTAAAGTGTGGATAAATGCACTCTATATTGTGTCTATATAAAACAGTGCACAATACGATTGACCTGCATATATGCAAGAAATATAAATACATTTCTTACACAAATAACTCCTAGTTACTACAATCTCACCCTTGTTTAAACTCTGCATAGCTTATAATAGCATTCAGAATAGTGTTGATTTATTTGGTTGTACATACACCATGACAAAAGCCACACTTAAAAAGAGATTGTTTAAAACAGCAAACTTATATTGTTATTTAATGTTTTGGTTTTGAATACTGCAACATAATATTTGTTATATTCTTCATGGGGTCAGTAAATATAAATAAATATTTATATTTACCGACTTAAAATTACTTTTAGGCTACCCTTTCTGTTAATTTTTTTATTTTATAAATACAGAAATAAAATATGCATATATACTAATATAGATAAATCTTTTAGCAAACTCCAGTATTAATAGCTGGTAACAAAGAACAAAAGAAAAAATACCTTGGGAGGTTGATAGAAGAACCATTAGTCGCAGCATACTGTGTCACCGAGCCCGGAGCAGGGTCGGACGTCAGTGGTCTTAAGACCCGAGCAGAGAAGAAAGGAGATGAATATATTTTGAATGGACAGAAGATGTGGATTACTGGAGGAGGAATAGCTAATTGGTAAGTCATTTTTTACCGACTTCAAAAAAATAAGGAGGTTCTTAATTCGAGATCTATTGAATTTTTTAATTGACCCTCTGATGAATCCTTTTGGGTAGTACTGGGATGGTCCCATAGCGAGCAAGTTGCAAAAAATTTAAAATGGCGGAATGGTGCTATTTTGATTCTTTCTGCGGGAGAGTTTCCGTTAAGTTGCTTTAAATTTCGGTGTATGAAATATATTCATGATCTAGGGAGGTATGTTTTCTCTCTTTAGATTATTTCACTTTTTTAAGTAAACTGACAATTGTAAACAATTTTAATACAAGTAGGCTGAAGTCCGAAAGTAAATTTAATTTTTAAATTGGCTATATATTGCAATTGAAACATGATTGCCTCTTGTAAAACAACATGCAAGAAAGATTGTGAGCAATGTCTTGTAAGTGCAACCTCTTGCTGCAATAGACTTTCAGGTAATTCTTGCAGTATGTAAAACGGTCTTAAAACAACTTGCAAGAAAGGTTGCGCGCAATGTCTTGCAAGTGCAACTTCTTGCTGCAATAGACTGGCAGGTAAGTCTTGCAGCATGTAAAACGGTCTTTGACACTCAATTCAATACTCAACACATACTTCATTGTCTTTTTTTGTGATTTACTCAGTAAATAATTATTAATTTGCTTTATAAGGTCAAATTTTCAAGAAGAAAAATATTATTTTTTAGTTTCCAGTGTTTTTTTGTGAAGTTGCTTTTTTTTAAGAAGATTGTTGTCAAGTTATATTTTCTTTGCTTGGTTTGCATTCAAAATTCCAAGAAAGTTTTTTTTGTTTTGTTTCTGTTATACTGAATGTAAATTTTTTTAAAATTGGTAACAATATTTTGGTTTTTTAAGGTATTTTGTGTTGGCAAGAACCAACCCCGACCCAAAATGCCCTACCAATAAGGCCTTCACAGGATTCATTGTTGAAAGAGACTGGCCAGGAGTAACACCTGGAAGAAAGGTAAGTTGTTAGATCTAGTAAATTTCATAGAAACATCCAAAACTATGTATATGTTTTATATATTATATTTCACACCACTTAGCATGATTGTTAACTTGCTCCAATAAGTTTATTGTTGTTAATGTTTTTTATGATTCTACAAACATACAAAAAAATATTGTAATCTTGGTACTGTCAATGGCTAGTAATTATTTTGAAAATTCTACACCTGAACATTAAATTTTAATAACAAATATTTAGTGAACTCTCTTAATTGTTTAATGATTATTTTATCTAACTTAAATATAAGTGAGAAATTTTATTTACACTTATATTTACAAATTCTCTAATTAATTGTTTAAAAAATATCTAGCATACAAGAATAATAACACATAATTAATATACACGTAATTAATAACACAATCTTGGTAAAAATCAATACCTTGGAATATTTTTAACCTACTTATGACTTTCTCGTAAATCTCAGAAAGATATTTTGCTTTGTTACAATAATGTAATAAAATATATGAGAAAATGACCCCTACAAGAAATTTCCTGCTTGATTCAGTTAAAAAAGATATTTCGGACTTCAAGAAGCTAGAATTCAAGGAAATCATTTATATATAAAGTGCGGGACACGAAAGAAAACCGGGCGGAGTCAATCGGTTTAGGAAGGTCGGCCAAGAAATCTTTTTAAACCAGTGGTGTCCCGTCGTTCTTTAAATAATATGGCACTCCTTTTTGACTATACGCACTTCAGATAATTAAAAAATGTAACTATGCTTAATGAACCTTTATCTATATTTGTCTGTTTTCTTTCGTGTACCGCACTTCCATATCTCTTTTGTGTTGCAAAAACGGCGAACTTTCGAATTTTAAAATGATTTAATTTTGATTTTTCTTGATCGATTTACCTATAAATATATTTTTTGAGTTCTGTCATTAACGGTTCCCAGGCTACTGCCTACGTCCACTATTATTGGACCACTCAGTATAGTGATACACGATTTACAAGTCCAGATTTTACAAGTGCAGCCAGCGTCAGATCCAGTGAACGAGATTTATCAAAATTTTAATTTATGCAGTTCGACTTTGGGCTACTCGGGTATGCCAGTATGGCAGTCTGTCTCCGTTTGTCATATTAGTTTATACAGGGGCCGTCATACTCATGTGAAGTACTGTACAGGGCTTTTCCTAAATGCGTGCTGATGTTAAAGGGGGTGTTTTTATGTCCTAAGAGTCTTAACTTTTGAGATACAGGATGGTAAAGTTTAAAAAGAAAAATTTTTTTTTCATCCCAATTCTGATGCTATTGTAGATAATAATTTTGTTGTGTTATTTGCGGGGGGATTGAATGCACTTAGGGGGAAGACTATCAGATCACAGGCTTTGCTTCGTCTTCTGGAAAACTCTAATGGAACCAGTTTGTTTGTTTGTGGTCCGCCTCTTCAGATGAATCGTCCAGTACTTAACAAGATTATTCAACAGGACCACTTTCATTTGCAATGTCTCTTTAAAAATTATCAACATATCCATTACATTCCGTCCAGAGTCACAACCGAGAGAGGTATAATGGATTTCAGTGAAAAAGCTGAGCTTGCGCAGATGATTTTTTCAAACTTTGTTGGGTCTGTGAAACACGTTTGTACGTCTAATTCTGATCACGACAACCCCAGTGCTCTTTCTCAGACTATGAATAATGCTCCAACTTCTCTGCAGCAGGAACTATATGAAGGTTCGAATTTTTCGCTATCAACGAACAAAATGTAACTCAGACATATGATACAGTCGGTGGTATTGGGGTTTCCTCAGCGAGTAGTGTGAGCATGTTTTATCAAAATGTCAGGGGACTACGCACAAAGACTGACGAGATTTCTCTAAGCATTTTGTCTTGCGACTATGAAGTAATATCTCTTACCGAGACGTGGCTTAATGGAGATATTAGTAGCTACGAAATGTTTAAACATAAATATATGGTTTTCCGTAAAGATAGGAGTTATGAAGAACTGGGATGCCAGCGCGGCGGAGGCGTGTTGATTGCAGTGGAGACGTAAGGCACTTCTTGTCTTTCTACACAAGCTAATAAATGGAGACATTGATTGTGAAATATTGTTGGGGTCGGTCTCATTTCTGGTACCTATTAGGAGAACAAGACAACCTCAGCTATTCTTTGAAAGATACCACCGTACAAATTATGGGTCTGGCGCATTTATTGACCGACTAGTGTGTAATTACAATCGTCATTTCGCAGAATATGACATCTTTAGACTTAGCACTTTGCAGCTAAAAAGGCAGCTAAATGGATTGCTTTTGTGAGGTTTTTTACACTTCGTATTCATATGGATTTATGTATTCCTTTGTAATTTTTTTTTGTCTGTAAATGTGTATTTGTGTATCAATTTTTTTTCTCTATTTTAAATGTTTGATGTAGTTACTGTTTTTATTGGGTCTCTCGATTTTGACTTTTTTATTTTGACCTTGTTTACGAATCCGTACCATTTAGAATGTTTAGCATTCTGTAGTGTACGTTTCAGAAGGACCACTTGTCCGATGCGTGCATCGGCTACATCCTTCCTTTAAAAAACTGCATGAAATTTGATACACGTCTTCTATGCATTAAGGAGCATACGGATTTACCCAGGTTAGTTACATATACACACCACTGGTAGAAATTTCAAAAATTGATTGTTAGTAAAAAATGCCCTTTTATGCATAAAAGACGTGTATCATATTTCACACAGTTATTTATCTATAATAGCATCAGAATTAGGATTTAAAAAAAAATGTTTTTTTAAAACCCTGTATCTCCAAAGTTAAGTCTTTCAGTTTCATATTACACTTTTTTGTTAAAAAGGTCCAAGAATCACCCCCCTTTAACATTAGCACGCAATTAGAAAACGCCCTCTATAGTAACATTGATGTGTTAATTTTGGAAAAATATGAGTTCTGTAGTTTTTCAAATATTAATTGGAATATTAGATATTTTTTGACACCCGGTATTGAACAGAAAATGAATTATTTTGAAGCAGTTTATTGATAGTTACTTTATGAACAATTTTATAAAATATATGAAAAAAACTAAGCCATTTTTGAGGTTGACGGCTTTGATTCTAATGGTTCGATTCCTTCTAAATCGTTGTCTTCCCCTGAAAATGATGAGGTTTCGTCGTCACTACTTGAAGATCCCAGTATGATAAATAAATCATCAATAACTGTTTCAATTTTGCCATCTACTTCCCAGTATTTATTCAACAGAATGAACATGTTTAACATACGATTTCTAATTTTCAGCCGATATTGAGTCAATCGCTTCTAATGTTATTTTGTTTAAATCTTTAATTGAAAGTTCACCAGTTTTTGCGCTCTCGAATATATTTTTTTACTCCTGCCCATGCAAGTTCAATAGGTTTGAGGTCGCACATGTATGGAGGCAGCCTTAAAGGTGTATGACCGAGGGTACGTAAAAGACCGTCAATTTTATACTTTTTTCTCTAGGCTTGTTGGCTGATAATACTTTATATAATTGATATTTTCTCCATGTTGGATCACATACAAGATTGTGCGATTTAAGCCAAGATATCATATGAGCTTTTGTAGAGTATTTAGTTGGCACTTTATCTTCTACGTGAGAAGATAAGACGCATTATCCATTACCACGCCTGATTTGGGAGGAATGTTAGGTAGAAGCTTCTCGAGCAACCACTTTTCAAAATTATCTCTATTCATCTGTCCATGATAGTCTCCAGTTGTTAGTCCCGAGCGAAAAACTAAAGTAGCACCTGGAACAAATCCGGCTTCTGAACCAGCATGAACTATAATAAAGCGACTACTAGAGCGGATTCCCTGAACAATACCTGTAACACTTTCACTTTGCCAGCATTTGTTCATTGTCATATTATTATCTACCCAGGTTTCGTCTAGATACACAATATTGCGTCCTTCTTGCCTATATTGCCTTACAGTTGATAGATATTTCACCCGCTTGTGAAGAATATTTGGTCTCTCAATGAGCAATTTTCGTTTATTTTGGCACTTGCGCCAAACAAAACCATTTGATCGTAAAAGCCGATTTAAGGTTTTATACCCGTATGGAAAATCTATTTTGTTCTTTACAGCACGAAGTAGGGGTTCGCAGGTCAGAACCTTCTTCAAGTTTATATAAAAATCCTCTATTGGTCGTCGAATTGAAAATCACCATCGTCAATTTTATCTTTGTATGATAATCGGGGATCTTTTTTTACCCGGAGATTTTAAAGGTGAAGTAGAACATGAGCGATCATTTATGTGATCTTTGAATTTTTCTTACAGTACTTTCCGAAACACCAGTGTAAAATGCAGCGCGTTCTGTTCGATTTTGAATTGAAATAGTCAAACTATTATTTTCAGCTTCTCTAGTACAGGCCTCTATAACGCTCGCAATAACTTCACGTGCACCGCTTCGAATTATTTTTCCTCTTTTGCTCGCTATCGTTACTTCGAAATAATAATTCAAATTCAACGCAACGCATTTGTATAGAAATGAAAACAAATGCTCGAAATGTATAGGCGCCACTGGAAATAGCTAGAACCTTCTAGCGGCAAGTGCATGGAGACTCTAGGCACATCCCAATTACAAGTGGACCAGTGCGAAATTTACTAAATCCTCGATTAATTTTCCGTACACCTTAGCTGGCGCACTTTATAGGTGAAAATAAAATAACATAAAATTTATTTGCGTACACAAATTTGACTTTTCAGCTTGCTGCTTAAGACTATGAACCTTTATTTTAAGGACCGCCCGGTTTTCTTTCGTGTCCCGCACTTTACTATACATAACTTATAAATTATATAAAAAATGCCTGACAAAGTATTAATTCTAGTAGAAAATAGATATCTTAGTAAAAATCAAAACTTCCTAGTAGTGACAATAATAAGTCTTGCTATTATTTTGGATTAATTCTAATATAGGCAAACAAACAACACGATGGCCTAATAAATAGTATAGAAAATCAGTGAAAAAACTACTCTGTCTTCATATGTATCTGTATGGTTTTGGAATTATTTTGAACTATAGGATATAAATGAGATTTTGTAAATTAAATCATTTTTGAACATTTTCCTCTCATTGACGTGTGCAGAAACGATTTCTAACACTAATAAACAATTTTAATTTGAATAAAGTACTTCTGGTATTTTAAGCATATCATTATAAATGGATACTTTATAATATTTTATTGTTCTCTTATTTTGGATTTGAATATTCAATATAAAAGTTGAGGTATTGATAAAGCTAAAATGTATTTAAACAGAGTATTTAAACTCTAAATTA
The DNA here is from genome assembly GCA_030620095.1 of Kuschelorhynchus macadamiae. NCBI lineage: Eukaryota > Metazoa > Arthropoda > Insecta > Coleoptera > Curculionidae > Kuschelorhynchus > Kuschelorhynchus macadamiae. The sequence goes on along the minus strand of JAUTXW010000292.1, from coordinate 907,396 downwards.
ATAAGGTAATTTATGATACAAATCTATAAATACAGTGTTAAGAAAACTAGATATCACTTGTCTCATAGGAAATCAACATGGGGCAGAGAGCCTCTGACACCCGAGGTATTACATTCGAAGATGTAAGGGTACCCAAAGAAAATGTGCTTCTTAATGAAGGCGAGGGTTTCAAGATCGCCATGGTGACATTTGATAAAACTAGACCCCCGGTAAGTTTAAGTTTTTTTATACATTCTACATAGTTGGTAAATTCAAAGGATGGTTAGGACATTTTGTTTCAATATTCTTTATTACCTAAAAGTACTATGTTATTGTCAACCATATATAAAGGAGGTTAAGCTTATTGACAGCAAAGTCTGAGTTTAAAACAATAAAACGCTATTAGGATAGTGAATTTTAAATTATAATATAAATATTAAACAGTAAAAACTACAAAAACCATTATGTAGCATGTCACCTTTTAGATCATCCTACCTTACACCTTACTTATCCCCCACAAGAAATTTTATGTCTTGACTTTTGACTGAGTCTTTTATTATCATATCATTCATTAAGGTTATTAATTTTTTATGATAAGCAGTGAAAACTTTTCAATTTTGGAATCTTTCCGGGAAGAGTAAATTCATTTAGGAATAAGAAAATTTTCTGGGGCTATTTCTCCAGAATCCCGAAAAACGTAAATTTTTTAAAGTTGGTGTTGGTTTAGTGACATCTGATCTTTTAGGTTTAGCTCATTTTCTTAATTATATCTAGACTTCAAGTTTCAAGGGAAAATTGTGAAAATCGATTAAAAGGTAACAAAAAAATTATTTAAAATTTCACTTTAGATTTTACTTTTTAAAGTTAAGAGTTAAGTCTAGTTTGATACCTGTTGTGTTTAGTTTTGTTACATTGTTCTTTTAATTGATTTGTGAATTTTTATTAGTATTTTATTTATATTTTGAGCCTATGTGGTTTATTTTCTTTTGTTAATTCATTGCAATAGTAACAATAAAAATAAATATAAATAATCCACATCCAATATAATTTAATTTTGTAGATTTACAGGAGTGCATGATTTTTTCTTTTTTGAGGATTTGTTATTTTTATTTATTTCATATTTGTTATTTCACAAAAGCGAAAAACCTCGTCTGGTATATTAAAATATTTGAATTTAAAGGGGACATTTTCCGGAAGTTTTGAGGGGAAGTTTCTGGAATTTTTTCCAAATATTTTAAAGAAAAGTTTGCCAACTAATGTAGGAATGTTTCGGGGAATTTTGCTCATCTATAAAATGATTGAATCAACCTAAAAAGAATATAGATATTCCCCTAAGTTGAAGAATGGTTTTTCAAAGTTAAGGTGGAGATTCATCATTATGCCATTTGAATGTTTTGTTTAGTGATCCAAAGAGATCAAGCCATTCTTGAGTAATCAGTGTACATACATAATAAAAATAGGATCATCGCTTAAAACTCTTCTGTTATTAGAATATCCAGTGATGATTTTATTTTTTTTTGTTTTGGAATCTAAACTCCACAGGGTGAATACAAAATAGGCTGAGACCGAAACTTTTTCTGTACCTAGCGTTTTTATGTTGCGTAAATCTTGTTTTGAGTAATTTAGATTAGGATTTCATTTTATAATTTGTTGTAACAAAGAAGTGAAATTAAGGAATAAAATAACTAAATTAAATAAAAATAACATTATTCTAGTCAAAATCAATTTATTGTTGAATCATATTTTAATTTAAAAAAATCTGTATTTTTTTATTTCTTTGTTTTTTTTTATACTAGAGATTCCAAAATTTGAATATCCACTGTATTCAGTAAATTTTTTTGCTGGGTGTCATGATTATGTTGGTACTGTATGTGCTTTTTCCAAGTGCATATTTTTAACTTGTGAATATGGTCAGTATCTAAATAACCAAATGGTGCATACATTGCTATAAATAAATAGCATTCTTTTATTTATAATATATTATATATAATTTATAATATTTTGTCTTTCTTATATTAGGTTGCTGCTTCTGCTGTTGGTTTAGCGCAGAGATGTCTTGATGAGGCATCCAAGTATGCTCTTGAACGGAAAACTTTTGGAAAGCCCATTTTCAACCATCAAGCTGTTGCTTTTATGTTAGCAGATATGGCCATAGGTATGTATACAGTTATAACAAATGGAAAAAAAAGAGAAGAAGAAGCAAAATTCTATGGTCTATGTAGTAGAACTTTTTCCATCCCTCTAACACATTGCTTCTTAAGGCAGGGTTTTTGACAAATTTCTTGGATGTCTTTGAAGATAAAGATATCAAACTTGATATACTTATAATCGACAGAGAAATACATATTTTATGGATATCTATAATATACAGGATGTTTGTAATATTTTGGTCTACCATAGTTTTTCAATATCTACAAAAAGTATAAGAGAAATCCTAGAAAGATGCTCGTACTCTTTAATTTGTTATAACTTTTTGATTTTTAAAGATATTGGTCATTTTAACTTGTCTGCTTTTTTAAACTAATTAGACTTACCTCAGTTTGTGCTTTAATTTATGACTATGTTTGTGTTATTAATTCTTCCTAATTGTTCTATTAGGCCTAATTCTTTTCACTCTGTGGTAGTAAAGTAAGCAAGTAAAAAAGCAAAATTCAAGAAACAAGGAAATGTGTGCTGGTAGATACTCTACAACCACCTTTATGTACAGGACCTACAAAATGTCAAATTCAGTGCTAAGTATTATACAGGTAATCAACTAAGTGAAATATTAAACAAAATAAATCAAGACTTGAAAATATTTGTACAGTGAACAAAAACTAATAATTTACATATTAACAAAAGGAAGACTGTGTATGTGATCTTTAAACACAAGAACAAGGCAAAGGAAAATCTAGAAATAAAGTTAGATAACCATATCTTTCAGGAAGTGCCATTGTATAAGTACCTGGGTCTACACATTGAAAGTGGGTTAAACTGGAAAACACACATTAAAGCTATAGAAGACAAAGGGATTCTGATGATTGGTGCATTATGACGATGTGGAAGAGAACTTGATACTAAAACAAAACAGTTAATATATCATTCTTATGTTGGATCGCGTTTGCGTTATTTACTTTAATAACGACTTGGGCATGTGCAAATAAAACTCTAACGTGATAAACACAAAGAGCACAAATTAAGTAAAATCTGTATTTAAATTTCACAGACTCTATCCAACAAAGCAACTTTACGATGACATCTTATTGCTAAATATTAATCAAATAAAAACTACAGAACAGGGCAAATTAATATATTGTATAAAATATAATCTGCAAAAAAGCCAAATAAAAGTTAAATAGAACTTTAAACTGCATGATTACAATTCCAGAAGTGCGAGTAACATACATATCGACAATTTTAAATCCAACTCAGAAAAAAAGTAGTACTATAAATATTAGTGTAAATTTGTTTAATAGACTACCACAAAACATTGCGATTATACCAGGTTATAGTGAATTCAAAAATATGTCCGCGAGAACTACATTTAGGAAAAAAGAGGCTGTACAATAAGTATTACGTTATTTTTCATAAAGACCGCCAAAGACTGAAAGACGCTATTTTGTGTTCCTAGTTCATTCAAGTTTTAACTTTGGGAAAAGCGTGGTATCATTGCAAACTGTTTAGAGCTTACAGAATTATTTTTCAATTTGTATAAGATTTAAAATCAAACTTTGTAATAATTTTTTTAAATGAGACAAACTGAAAATTTTACTTTGAATAGATAGACCTCTTTTTCCTGAATCTAAATAAATCACGTTGAATACGTCTAGCTTAAAAAATAAGTGAGAAAATGAAGACAGGTCCAATCTCTGTGATTTTCTTTCTCTCCTCATCACTTTTCTTTTAAGGCGAATTTCTCCATTTTTTTCATTTATTTTTAAAGAGATAAAACTGAAAAGAATCCGGAAAAAGTGACCTATGTATTGAAAGTAAAATTACAGGATATCTTATTTAAAAAAATGTTATATTAATATGTTTGACAATTGACACTTTTTTATATTTTTGTATGTTACAAACTTGGTAACTAGCCATCCAATTTGCTTTTTGATATCTTTGAAAATAAGGAAGTTGGCAAGTTTTAATGGCCACGCCGTACAGAAAAAAGACTGTCAGAGTTTTATAAATTTTAGTTACTTCTGGTTTCTCCTTAACTCAGTGGCGGCTACTGCCAGGTGGCACACGGTCACGAACCCCCCGAATTCAATAATAAAATAAAAATTAAATATAAAAATATCCTGTTTAAACTTCCCTCGTAACGTAAATAATCAAGGAATGTAGCAATTTTGCTCCACGTCACAGAGTATGCAGCGAGTTTCTTTGGCAAGTAGTTTTGAGTATCTAGGCGAATGTTCAAATTATGACTGAACGTTGTTATAGACGCGCAGCACATGTGTACTTAAATACGGTCTCCAGCCAAAAACAACCAGATGATGATACGGCGTGATACTCGACGGCCAATCAAAATCAGGATGCATTTGCCGTTGCTATGACAACGCCCAGCGTCTTCCGCGTGTTTTGGTCTCGAAATGTTTGGAGACCTTCCGCTTTCCGCATGCTTTTCAACGCATTGTTGCCTGTTGTTACGCTAGCGCAGTGTGAATTATCTACTTCTACTATGTTTGTTTAATTTTGCGATGTCTCCGTGCCGATTAAGGTTTTTAAAAGTAAAAATGAACTAGATATATTTCAGAAAAAAGGCCAATCTCGTTTAAAGAGAAGGTTGAAATTAAGAAGTTCGGTCGACCAACGCACAATTTGGACATAACGGTGGTAGGCCAAGAAAATTTAACCGTTATTTTAGGCGGGAAACAACTTAACGATAGATTTTTATGGCTGTGCGGTGGTCCAGAAAATCAGAAAATTGATTCATTATTTGAACAAGCGAATACTGATAATAACGAACAACTTAATAAAAGACAGTGTGTTGACTTGCCTGAATCTAATAGGATAATTCTAAAAGAATATTGCGACATTCTTATTTTAAAAATAAAAGATAGGTACCGGTTTACAGGACACTGCAGCAGCAGCCTTACATTTTTCCCAGATACAAACATACTTTCCCTCAAGATATTTTTGATGAGGCAATTAGTGCCTATCCATTTATTGACTGTGCTTAATTAAGATCCGGACTTACGGTAATTTATACTAGGAATGATATGTGCGGCAATGGAGACAGCAATGGTATTCTTCCTTTTTTATTATTCCTAATAAAAAATAATTTAAAACAATGTTTTTCTCAAATTTACAAAACTTTAGAAAAAAATTGTACTACTCCAATGACAACTTCTGAATGCGACAGATGCTTGTGTGTATGTGTTTCTTAAGAAGCACAATGTCTCAGGATTGACGCAGTGCGCTTACAATGCTTTCAATAGAAATAAAACTAATTCAGGATCTTGTGGATTTTTAAAATAAAATTATTGAAGTGTTTGCTAATAAAGATTCTTTTATCCGAAGTTTTTGTCTTTTTGTTTTTTCTGTTACCTTAAAACTCCCTTTGGTATCACCCATCTTTGCACCCCCCATATTCAAAACCCACGAGCCGCCACTGCCTTAACTTATGAGTATTAATTTGATTCAATTTAGTTAAAATATCTAAAAATAGGGATCAAACATATTTAAATTAATTAATGATATAAGAACTACACAGTTACAAGTTATATAATAAAATTTGTTCTCTACTTATCCCATTTAAATATTCAAAACTCTTGTGTATTTGCCACATTCATTAAAATGTAAATAAGACCTTACCTCAGTTTTAGATTTTTAGAGTGTATATTAAAGTTAAGAATAGCGGAAAGTTTTGAATTTTAAAGAAACAAAGTGTAACCCCAATATTATCCAAAAAGTTTTTTCTACGATAATTTATTTGATAGAATTGAGTAGAATTTCACTTAGAACCCAAATTCTAAAAAATATAGTACCGGGTACCCCATTTGTAGTGAAACCAGATATCTCAATAATTGTTTTAGTAACCAAAATCTTCATCTATGTCAATCTTGATGTTGTTTACATGAATTCTTATTTATCTTTACATTTATTATATTTCAGGTATTGAAACTGGAAGATTAGCTTGGATGAAGGCTGCTTGGGAAACCGATAATGATATAAGGAACAGTTACACTGCAGCTATTGCTAAATGTTGGGCAGCTGATATGGCAAATAAATGTGCTACCGATGCAGTTCAGGTAAAAAATATATATAATTGCATTTCTAAATAAGTATTAAACAAGTTATTTTGAAAATCTTCCTTGGCCAACTTTAAAAAAGTTTGGCATTTTAATAGATTTTGGGGCAATAATCTGAAGTTGAAATTGTATCCGCCACACTTGTTTATTTATTTATTTATTTGCAGTATATAAGGGAAAACCCCATTACAGTATTATATACAGAAAATAATATTAAAATATATGAAAAAAAGAGAATATAAATATACATTTACAAAGTTTTTTTAAAACTATAAATGAATCCTTAAAGATATCAGCTCCCAATTTCTGGTTAAGGGCCTTGCATGAACGCTCAAGTGGAGCATATTTGCCATATTTAGTGTGATGAAATCGAACATGAAACAGTTATGAATACTGCAGAGTTCTATTAGGAACATTTAGATTTATTAATCTTAGCAGTTCGAGACAATCCGCGATACCAATAATAATTTTGTACAAGAAACAAAGAGCGGAGGTTTCCTTCCTTTTCTCCAAGATGTCCAGAAACAAGACATACAAAACATCCTTATATATAGATACAGACGATCTAAAGGCACAATATCTAGCACAAACTTCCTCTGAACTTTCTAATTTGTGCTTGTATATCTTATAAAAAGGGCTCCAAACTTCTTAGGTTGTCTATTCAGTACTGGATGTTGGCGATTACTTTTGTACGTATATATGTCTCTAGCCGTTGCCGTGTGGATAAGCTCTCCTATAGTTCTTAGTCCAGTCCACTTTCTCATATTTTTTCTCAACTGGGACATTTGTTTTCTACCTATGCCTCCTCTGCCTTCAATATTTCCTAGTTGGAGCACTTGGTATTTCAGGTTTCTCACTATATGGCCAAGGTAAACAGCTTTTCGTTTTTTGATAGTTGCAGTTTCCTTTCCCATTCGTCTCAGAACCTCCTCGTTTGTGACTTTGTCTGTCAATGGAATTTTCAGTAAACGGCGATGTCCACATTTCAAACGCCCCGTTTTTAATTTCATTTTTTTATTAATTTATTCCCATCCAACTATAATAGTTTATTACCGGAAAATACTAAGCTAAAAATGTAAAAATAATAAGAAAATATTCATAATACAAAGAGAACTACAAGACATTCTGTTAAAATGTATATAACATATAATTTTTAACTTCAAAAACAACAAATAAGAGAAATATAATAAATTACATTTTAACTCATTATTCCAGGAAAAACTCTTTTAGTGCTTTCTTGAAGTTTTCCAGATTATTTACTTCCTTGATTTTCTGGTGATAATGCCAGTGTATAGAATTGACCATTTCCTAAAATTCCTTCTTATTAATAATGTCTGTAAATGGTCTGTCTAGTATTGTATTTGTCTTATGTAATGTGATATTTGAGTGTTTTATTTTAAGATTTATAGAATGAATTAATATCCAAACTTTTAATTTATAAAGCGAATTTGTTTTTTGAATTGTCTAGATATCTTTTAGGTTTATATAAATTGGATGTAGGTTCTACACATGGTAATTTATGTTTTGTATTTCTTTTTTAAAGGATTTAGATTATTTGAACAAGCAGATCCCCAAACTTAAATTAAGTACTGTAATTTTGAATAAACTAATGAAAATTGAAAATAAAAATAAATGTTGCGTTCAAGGTCTACCTCTGAACTCCACATAATAGGACGGACCACACGTAACATTTGGAAAATCGCATTCCTAACTTTATATGAAGGTCACAATTTGTCAGTAGCTTTTTATAGTTCTGAAATGTACTTTGGGCCATTTCGATTCGGCATCTTATCTCTTTATCAGAGTTCCATTTTTCCTGAAGCCAGCTTCCTAAATACTTATATTGAGAGACTCTCTAAAGGTTATTCCATTCCCATCCACTGTCAATCTTGCATCCTCATATCTCCTATTATCTCTGATAATGAGCATAAATTTGGTTTTCTTAGTGTTTACCTTTAGGCCATAGCTTTCACTAACAGAGGTTACTCACTTACTGGTCATAACACTGTCTAATTTTATAAATAATGGAAACACAACTGTTCCCTTTTATCTTTTATAACATTTTTAGTTATAATGTTAACATTATACGTGTTTTTTTTGTTATAAAAGGGGGACATAAAGAGGCATAAAGAACCAGTCTTCCTTCGCCATTTGATTTTGTAGAGAGAGACAACGCGTCTTTCAGAAGCTCTATAAAATTAAAAACTTACAAAGAACACAAGACGTGCATTCCTTGTCATAAATAAATTGATAGACTGATGAGTTCAACCTGGACGGCTTGAACGTATTACGATTAGTTTAAAAATACAAAGTTAAGTTAGACATGCTGAAGGTTGAACGTTCCCCTTTTTTAAAATAACCTCTATTCTTAATGTACTATTTAAAGTTTGTTTTGTACAAAATAATATTTTGTGCAAAATAACGTGACAAGTTAAATATGTAATATAAATAATTTGGATATTTTCATTGCCCTGTTTCAAATACTGACCAGAGTGAGCTTAACTACTTAACCACCAAAAAAATCATTAAAATATTTACTTAATAAAATTTATTAACACTCCTCAAAATGCAAGAATTTTCAAATTAGGCTAATAAATTTTCTAAAAAAATATTATTAAAATATTAAAACAATTAAAATCTTGATTAAGCAAGGCAACTATGTGTTATATCGGGTTTGATTCCCGTTGGCAGATGTAGGTCACAAATTTAAAAAATCGGTTTAAAGGATAATATAGGCCCAAAATCTAGTTTAAATTAAATCCTTACACTTACATGTTGGAAAATGTGGTTTATAACTATAACTATTATCTAAGAGCACCCTTTCGCATTGAATTGAATTAAATTTTATTTGATCATTATGGATTAGTGTTAAGATCTAAGTTTATCTTTATATACCACTTAATTCTTATATTAAATTTAAACATAATCAGATAGTTTTTGAGCCAAAGTGGTCAAAAGAATTACATATACAAATAAAAGTGACTTTTAGACATGAACATTTAAGAAGAAAAGTGAACATTAGTTAATTATTTCTTTTTGGTAAGATATTGGTTTTTTTCTATCACCCTTGATTTTTTAGGTATTGTTATCAACTTAATTTTTTTATATGAACATGGGTTTTACATCCCTCGTAATAGGGAAGTAAACATTTCGGTAATTTATAGAAACCAGGGTTGTAGTGTTTCAAACATCATTATTTGTTAAAAACTGTTAGAAAATTATCTGAAATCAAATATTTAATAAAACAACATTAATCTAATAAAAAAACATAGTTCGTCAAAGAATATACCAAGGTCATAATAAATAAAATATAGTATAAAAATAGAGTTTAAAACATGTTAAAAACTATTTTAAACAATAAACACGATTTTGTTTAAAAATAAACAGTTTCTTTTCCAATTTTTCCTATGTGAGAAAAAAAGGGGAAAAAACATGTCTTTTTGTCAATTTTCCCCGTTTGTTTTTTCCAAACTGTTAAATCTCTAGGCCTAATAAAATGTTATAAATAAATATTCTGTAAACCTGGAATAACACGTTTTTTGGGGGAAAATAATAAAGGGCATAATTTATTTGTTATAGAGTATATAAATAAAGTTATGAAAAATAAATAATAATAATAATAAATTAAAAACTAAAAAAAATTAAATAAATTACAGTTTATAGGTTTTGTATAAAATAGGCGAATTTTTAATTTTTTTTTTTAAATGTACTTTCACTCTCAATACGACGTATCTCTACGAAAGCGACCTAATAATAATAGCAGTGTCACATTTTTTGGATAACTTTTATAGGAATTGGGAAAACAAACAGTATTATTGCCTGTATTTTCCAGATCTTTGGTGGCAATGGATTCAACAGTGAATATCCTGTAGAAAAGCTGATGAGGGATGCTAAAATTTTCCAAATCTACGAGGGGACATCACAAATTCAAAGAATAATTATTTCAAGAGCTTTGCAAGAAAGGGCCAACTCTCTTAGCTAATCATAGTGATTAAAACATTAATTGTTATATCCTATTTAATGGCCTATTTTTGTATTGTCCAGTCTACTAGTTCTTCCAAAAAAAGTAATCAGCTTTTATCACGAAAACTAATTTAATATTAATTTAAACATATATGTATATCTGTAGTTGGTGGTGGACAATGAGACTGATTATCAGGAAAATTAATTTGTTAGATATCCACTGTTCTATTTTAATTTAAATGTTTTAGTAATTTGTTTAAGAATACTAAAAAAGTTCTTAAATTGTATGTAATTTTTAGCTTTATAAATAAGTTCTAAATTCTAGACTGTAAGTTAGTCGCTAGCTAAAACATTTTGACCTGAATTTTCGGGATTGTTTTTTATTTTATTCATTAATGTATTCTTTGAGAGTGGTGGAGATCTGAAAAACGAATTTTGCTGCAATATATATTGTTATTATTCTGTACCCAAGAGTAACATTAAGATTTTTTTACATATCTGTTATATAAATTGTTATTAAAATATTCATATCTCGCAGCCAAAAATTCTATATTTTATTGTCAAAGACCTTTTTATACCAAAAGAAGCCTCTTTATTGTCATAATTTGATAAAATACATATATTTACACTTATCTAAATATTTTTTGTGTGTTATTTTTTGGTTGGTCCATCTGGCTTGTTTCTAAACAAATATTTGCTTAGATGTGTGCAATCTCCATTAGAAAATTTTTAAAGTGCGCTATCCTAATTAAGAATATTTTGTGACTTTCCACCATGCTCTGTGAAACTAAGGAGTAAAATTGAAATAAAAAAAATAGAAGCTGACAATAAGACTGATATAATTTAAATTATTTCTGATTTAACGTAAGTGAGGTTATGTCAGTTGTTTATTTGCATTTCTGGTAATAAGTTGTGAGAAATTATTGTTTTTCACCCTACTGCGCTGCAAAGGATGATAATATGCGTGTTTGTAGTTATATATGTAAATATGTATCAATTATCCTGATTGTCATGAATGGGGTATCAAAAGATTGGTCTGTATCCCTCGAAGGTTTTTAGCTAAGTTGGCCCATAAAAATCAAAATGTTAGGAGTAGTACGTCATTTTGTCCAACATAACAAAATAATTTTATAATTCATTGTGGTAGGTAACAACAAAATTGAAGAGCTCACAGATCTGAAAGATTGACCAATTTTGAGACATGTTCATATTTCAGCTCTACTGGTCTTATACGTATCGGTACCTCCTAGGACAAAAACAATTGGGCAGATCAAAAGTTCTAAATTTTGTAACAAAACATAGATTTACATTTTTTTGTCCTAGGTTATGAAATTAGGTAAAATTAAAGAAAATTGTCACTTTTTCAAGCTGTGCCTTGCTGACGCTACGTCTAGACATTTTGACAAGATTAATCCGACATGCTTCCAAAAATTCGCAAATATATCCTTAAATGCTTTTAGGGCCGTCAAAATGGTTAGAATCTAAAAGGAGATAACTAATTTTTTGTAAGTTCTAGTAATCTTTCATACCGAATTTTGTTCACCAAATGAACTTAATTTCAATAAAAATAAATATTAGGTTAGTGATGAAAATACGATATTATGATTAAACTTGGTACCTATATAAAGTAGTGTCGCTTATTTTAATATGGTTTATGGTTTGTTTTGCCTATCTTAATACATGATCCGTTGGATGTTTACCCATGCGTCATTATTCGTATGAATCAAATCAAAATTTCGAGTTATTTAAGTTAGAAAATAGCAATTATAAATTAAATAACAGAGAACTTTATAAAACCACAAATACGAACAAAATAAAATAACAACGGTACTTATAACCAAATAGATCCTTAACATTTATCGCTTTGACGTTAAAAATCTGCCTATATTGTTGAATTGTCTAACAAGTTTGTTTTGATAATTTGATCTTTTAACCAGTGGCGGCTGAAAAAGTAGGTGAAGTGCAAATGAAGCAAGAAAATATCGCAATATTTTTTTCCAGAATTTTTTTATATGTGGAGGGGGTAGAATATTTTTTTTACGACTTACTTAAATTTTGTATACTAAATCAATTATCCTATCCTTCATAGCAGCAAATTTATTTATAACATTCTCATAAAATGGATGAGTTGCCCTAATCTCCTCCAGAAATTCCTTTTGAATTGAAATTTTGCCAAGAGAAGTAAGTCTTTGTTGAGATATTGTATTTCTTAAATAAGTTTTTACACATTTGAAGAAAGAAAAACTTCTTTCCACTGAAGCACATATCGACGGTATTGTCAAAATAAGGGAAAACAGTTTATATGCTTCAGTAAAAATATCTTTATTTTCATTAATTTTTTTCACTTGCTCTTGCAGCGATATATTCCAATTACTCTCATTGGCAAAAATAAGACCAAGTTCATTTTTAAGTCGTTGACTTTTTGAAAATATTTCCCCACATAACTGTAACAAATTTTCAAACGGGCCAGTCGGAAAATTTAAACTATATTCGGAAAATTTAGCAGAACCTTCCAAACATGAAAATGTCAGTTTTTCACAGTCTTGAAATCTTAGTGTCATTTCCATTAAAATATGGTCCAATATTTTCTAAAAAAGGGTTCTATACTTAGCCCTAATTTCTTCAGGTGAAAGCTTAGCAAGCTCACGTTTGTAATGATTTATTTCTGTAATAAAATTTGCTTTATCAAACATGGTATTAAAAAAATGTTCATTTCATTTTTTACAGAGCGCCTCACGACAGCGTTTTATATTGGATATGCAAAAATGAATGTCAAGCGATTTTTTTTGAAGAACGTCAAATAGTATGTCCGTGATTGAGAAAATGTCATTAAACATTAATGCCAGAAACGTGAATTCAAAATCGTTTATCTCACCTAAAAATCCTTTCGCAAGGCGGATTGATTTTTCATCAGACTTGTCACAGTTTGTAATAAATCACATTTACTAACTTCGAATTTGAAGTTATAACAACACACTAAACAAATATAACACAAAACAGGCAAGCAAACTGCAAAGGAAGCGGTTTGCGCCACTGTTATAGTTGTTATAATAAAGTTCGAGTGAAAGTTTTAAAAAGACATGCCGTCAACGGTCAAGTAAAATATTTATTCGAAATGTACAGTTTATTTTTTACCAATTACGTGAATAAATGAATGTAAGAACTAAAATTTTAAGAGATATGTAATAAATATAGTTAGATGTTTTCTTGTTTATTTTTCCTGGTGAAGTAGCACTTCACCTGAATAGCTGCCACTGCTTTTAACATATTTTTTGAATGTGTGTATATTCGGAAGACAGTATTTCATGTTCAGTACTTGTCTTTTATTGGTTTATGCGTATTAATCGATAAGGGAAATACGATGTTTATAAAGCTCATTTTCGATATTTAATCCATTAATGACGCATGGGTAAAGTTCGAAGGGTCAAACTGTATACTAAGTCTAAGAACTCAGGTCTTTTCTTTACAATTTATTATGTACTATTAAATGTTTTCCTAATATTTTTGCACCAAAATGACCACTGGACATGTGATTAGTTTATTAGCGGACAGATTTTATTAAAAGATGGATAAACCTATACTTATTAACAAATTACTTATATTTTAAATTATTTTAATTATTTATATTTGAACATTTTTCCTATAAAGGATATTGACATACATTACATAATTTTCTTTGTTATGTTCAAAAAGAGTCATTACATTGTTTTTATCACGCTTAACAAAGTGGCTAGCACAAAGTAAGTAATGATTTAAAAGGTTCTAAAATGAAGATATGTTACCTAATTAAATTAATGCACTCTAGTGATATAAAGTAGCTAACATCATTACGAAGTAATCGTTACGATCACAAAACGTAATGAGTCTAATAAGTTTCATTTCTTCCCATTTGCAAGATCCAAGCCTAAGAGTAACTAAACTTATTTTACGAAAAGACCTTTTTCGTTTCGTCTCATTTCAAAAAACATTCAGGCAGATACATTTAAAATATGTTTTTTTTTTAATTGGTTTTGTCAAAAATGTTTTCATAATTTTTGGTAAATTGTAATAGTTCCTTCGTCTTGCATAAATAAAAAACGCCAAATGGGTTAATGAAGTGGCATATATTTTCCACCAGCAGCAGTGGTAAGTTTCTAAAAGCGTCCCAGATAAATTTATCAGTGTCTTACAATGAGCTATATGCTCTGTTTTTGCAATATGTTCCTAATACATTTGGTAGCAGTATTTAAAAAATCCCTCAGTGCTATTAGAACACCAGTTAAGTGATTCAATAAAATTAGCAATTCGGTCGTGTAAATAAAAATGTAGAACCTTTCAGAGTAAGTTAAAAGAAAAACATTTACTCCAAGGCGACAAATAAATGCGTTCTGTTTAAAAAGTATATTTCTTCAACTTACAACTGGGATATATGCCACCAGTTCGGTTTTCGAAGTGGTTACTCTAGAGTCATGTCCGTGAGAGGTCGTCAGTAGTACGTATTAGTCTTGAGAGGGGGATCGCTCCTCATTAACACTGTTTGACCTGACCCAAGGTATTTGATTATGTCAATCATGTCCTACTGCAAAAGCTGGTGCATTATGTTGTCAGGTATATCTGGTAGGCCGAAAGCAGTGTGTCGAACTTAAAGGTCGTCGTTCCTACTACTGCGCTGTTGGGTATGGTGCTCTTCAGGGATCTGTCCACTGTTTCCATTTATGTAAATGATCTTGTCGCCTTTCTTAATGCAATAAATTGTACGCTCTATTCAGGTGATTGAACATTTCTAGTATTCTACAATATGATTTAAATAATTGCTTAAATGAGGTCATGTCAAAATCTAACTTATGGCTTGCCTCAAACTACCTAAAGTTTTCTGTCTTCCATCTGAACAAATCTGTTAAAATTTTGGGTATTATGCTTGACAATTCTCTTACCTGGAATGACCATATTAACATGTTAGATTGGCGAGTGTAGTTTTCTCGTTACGGCATCTTAAGAGATTTTCAGATGCTTAGTACTTTTTTTTGTGGGGCCTATTTCTGTTGCTTTGAAGGCTTTTAGATTGCAGAAACGGGCGCTAAGAACTCTTCGTGGTATGATATGATAGTGTAGACCTTAAATAGCGGATTTTCTCTCTCTCTCCTGAGCATACCCAGTAGTTACAATGTTATGTATAAAACAAGCACTGCATCAATTAAAAAATCGTAAGTCGCCCTCACGCATTTGTCGTTTTTATTTTTTAAATGATAGCGTATAGAAAAAGCTATAAAACCTTGTAGGCTTTAAAAACGGGTTCAGAGATTTGCATGCGGTACGCGGTGTGGGTGTTGCGGAACACTACATACCTTTTTTAAAATAAATTTCTATTCTCCCTTGATTATTTATCTAACATCCGGTTTGTGTCCATAGAACAAGGTACCGGACGTAGCTGTAGCTTTCACATGGAGGAGGTCCAGGTTAGCATGTCAGTAAAATTTTTATTGTTTAACTAATAGCCACCTTTAAGAACTTAAAAATCAGTCCCCTAAACTTCCCTTATATACGTCCGTGACAAACATCTTTTTAAAAAGTTACTTTTTTTAAAACCTTTATTAGTTCCACAAAACAAGGAAGTTTACACAGGAACATTCTGCTTATTAATACATAACTATAATCTAATTAAGTAACAAGCAAACATTATATGAACCAGAGTTTTTTATATACAACCCTCTCCTTATTTTTTTAAGATTATTTTTAATTTTGTGCTAATAAAGTGCACAATTTAAGTTCAGCTAGAATAGTGTTGTACCATTTTATTCCATGGTAATTCAGGGAAACCATACACAGACGTGTTTGCACAGTACATATGCAAACACTGCTCCAATATATATTACACTCAAATTTAAAGGCCTAGAATGGGTTACAATTCCACGGATAAAATTGCAAGTATATCGGAGAACTATATCTCTAAAGACCATTATATTAAATTTGGCTCTGCCAATAAGATTGAAATCCCGCTCTATTATATTCCACCACCAGATTAAGGTTTAAATAACTTTATGTTTAGCATTATAGTGAATTCTTCTATAAGATCAAAAATAAATTAATTTAAGGAAAAAGCTCGAGCAGCCACCATCCGAAAATGTCTTTAAATATTATTCTTGAATGTATTGTTTTTCTATTATACACGTCTTCAATAAGTATTTTACGTTTACTTGTTATTACCCTTGTCAGAAGAAAGCATTGTAATCTTGAAAAAATCACCCTTCGAGGGTTTTTGGATCTTCACGATTCAGGGTTCCCAGATGTCAAAAAACATGTTTTCTCAATTCCGTCGGTCTGTCTGCCTGCCTAGTGCCTGTCGGTTTTTCTTGTCTACCATTTCACGATATATCTAAAAATACTACTTATCTCATTGACCTCAAAATTAAGAGTCATATGAGGATGACATGGCAACATTTTGGGAAAATCCAATATGGCGGTGAGATGGAAATAAACGATAAAATTTTGGTATGAGACCAAAATGGCGAATTCACAAAATGTTTAAAAAAATCAGTGTAAAAAAACTAACTATTCGATTGATTTCAAATTTTGCGCAAGAATTTGGTAAGACTTCAAGATGGTGGAACAACATAGTGACCGAATAATATTGTCCAAAAATCATCGAAAAAACCTTATTTAATTGACTTAAAATTTTGTATACAAAATTAATATGTAATATAGGGATAAACTGGTAAAATATTACGAATCCAATATAGTGGAAAAAAACGACGGCTTATTCAAATGTTAAAAAAACATAAAAAGTGGTATATTCCATTTACCGGGAACTTACCTTGTTATTAGCTTTTCTACTCAAAAGAAGCCTTCCTTTTGAGGGAACTTCAGGGTACTTAGTTAAAACCAATCTGAAAAGGAACTTAACTGTAAATTCCCTCCTAAATTCCCCATTTTGTCTACAGAAGTGAAGGATAACACAATTTATATATGTAATATATATATATATATATATATATATATATATATATATATATATATATATATAATTAAGTAGGGTCAATACATACCCTTTGGTAATATATCAGTATTTAAGACTTGAAACTTTTAAGCCTGTAACTTAGTTAATCTTGGAGCCATTGTATAGCAGCAGAAGAGAGAAAGAATACGACGACACATCATCATTAGTATAAGGCCAAGAAGTGTTTGCTATCATATTTGGCCCTAATCGAGATAAGGCAGAAAATCAGTGTAAAATAGTCGGTCATAAGTCTGTTGCACGGCACATAGTCGCGATCTACACATCGAGTCGCGTGTCCTTTACACCGTGTCCCCTAAAATTTGAATATTGCAGACAAGGCTCATTAAATCAGAGCCTTGATTAAAATGTTTAAGATTTGTAAGTCCAGTCCATCTTAGCATTATCTAGTCCTAGCTTGTATACATTTTGTGGCATTTACCTTTATCCTACCTTACCTTTTTGATTTATACCATGGATATATTTTAAATATCATTTGTATTTAATCTTCATAATTTTAATCTTGCTGGAATATAATCTTATTTATATCATCATGAAGAAACTTAAAGTGTCAATTATAATTTTAATCTTAAAGCTGCTTTTAGGCGGTTAAATACGTATATGACATTATTAAAACTAATTCTATAAGTGATCTCATTGAACCTATTCTTGAAGAGTCTAACCAACTTCAAAATAAAATTCAAAACTTATTTTTAAAAGCAATTTAGAGTGCACAATCTTTGAAGGAAATAAAATCTGAGATTTATAATTTTAGTAATGGCACCGGTTCTCGGAATTCTAAAGCAAGCGTAAATGTGCAAGCTGCTGAAACTCATGCAGTGTGTTGCCGAAGGGGCTAAATTGCCAAGAATTAACTTGCCGGACTTTACAGGTCGTCAGTTCCAAAAGGGTCTTATTCATAATGCTACTACGTTAACAAACATACAAAAGTTTTACTACCTCAAATCTTTACTTGAACAAGAGTCAGCCGCAGAAATTGACTCACTTGTTATATCTGACACGAATTAGCCTATAAGATGGCAATTTCTATGTGAAAGATTCCAAAATAATAAAAATTGTTACCGATCATCTTAAGGGGGAACTGCACGCAATAATATAGATCATTTGCAAACCTTCCGCCGCTGCAATATTATGTTAAAACTGTAAGAGATATGTATTAGCTTCAATGTGATTTTAATAGGGAAATATGTATAGTTGGGCGCTAAATGCGAATTTTTATGAAAAAATCAAATCTAGAGTTATAAAATAAAAGTAGATTTGTCCATGTTCGACCATTTTTTGACCACTTTTTGACGCACATACCTTCGCATATAATTTTTTTCCACAAAATGACTCTTTACTGCCTTACATTGATCCTTTGTCTACGAAACTGCAACATTTGAAATGGTAAATCGTACTCACGTCTTTATGTATTTCTGCAGCGCGTGAACCCTTTTGAACCCATTTTTAACAGAAATGTAATTTAAATTACCTATACATAACACATTTTTTTGAGGCAGGAAGTTTCGCTTGCTTCACCTACATTTTCCATTCAATTTACTTAAAAATAAAAATATTTTTAAAATATTAAGCATTTTAAAATCTATATTTTTATTATAAAAATGCAGTATGTTTTATATAGATTCAAATTATTTACTTAATTATACCATTATTTTCTATCAAAACGAATGCGTTATATATTCAAAAAATAATAATGACTCATAAACGTAGCGCGCTGAACACCTTTTCATAATAGCGACCAGTTGAGCAGCAGTAACAAATTCCGCATGAGACTCCCCCGCACGCCGGCTTTCGCCCTTAGATTTATTTACCGCAGTTGCTATGGCAACGCAGTGGTGAATATCCGTAAGCCAAATGGAGATGGAAGCGGCATAAATTGCTGCTGCAGGCTGCAGGTGCTTGTGCTTGTTATAGAATTACTGTAAATTAGTGCGCTCGGATCATCGGAGGCGGAAACAGTTTTGCATCGATCGAATCGAAATTAACTTTAAGATATATAGGTACATAACTGCTTTTTAAGAACAAAAAAATATATTAAAAGTCTTATAAATTCATATTATTTCCCCTAAAATGCTCCAAAGCTATGGATAATTAATATCATAAAAAGGTTAAAAAACAGCCATTTTGACGTGGCACCCCGAAAAATGTTCGCCTGCGTCGCGATTTTCATCTGCGGCGCTATCCACCTAGCTACCTGCGCTTCACTCGTTCTTATATCCACGAGCCGCCACTGGCATAAAAGGAAACTTTGATGTAATAGTACTCAAACACCTGCATTAACGGCAATATGTGCTATCAGATCATTCAGTCAAATGCCGGTACCGACCAGGAATTTCCGAAAATTTTATTTCACCTATATCTTCAAGTAAGGGGTGTGTAAACAATGCGTTATTGGCAACCGCTTTGTTAGTACTTGTCGATTCGCGAGTATCTGATGTACGCAAAAACAATTCTAGTATTCAATTTAAAAAACCTTCAAATTTCGTCTAACCATTATTCACTTAACTTCGATATATCATATCTTCTATTTAAGAATATTACAAGAGATTTACCCCCCTTTTCTTTCAACGAAGATTTGCTAAATTTACTTTCCAATATTCTTCCTTCAGATGCTTCAGTCTTTTGGAACATGTTATGCGCTGGTCAAATAGAACTTGACAGTGATAAACCTATGTTACAAAAAAACAAACTTTCCTAGGTTTTGTCGGGTATTAGTTTTATGTTACAATGATCAAGCTATATAAACTTTATCTCATCTTTCTCTTGAAAAACAAACCAAAAATGTCTTTTTCCATTTCAAACATGGCGGAGAAAGCGTCATTTTTCTAGTTCGTAAATTTCTCTTCAGTATCGCCATTTTTGGTTCATTATAAAAGATAAATTTATAACGGGGTTTGGTAATTTTATAAAACATTGAATTCTCTTTGGATTTACAAATCCAAAATTAAAAATATTATGAAAAAAGTGAGGTTGGAAATATAAAATTTTGTATAAGAGAATATAGAGGTTTTTTTGTGGCTGTATGGTTTTTTAAAATTTTCCGTATGATACTCTAATGTACCTTTAATATTCATAAAGGTATTTAGAAAATTCTGGGAACTGAAGAATCTTTAGTAGAATCAAACTTCGTTGAAAATACTCGACGAAGTCTTGGTATGGGTGGTAGATTTATCTTTAATATTAAAATTAAACAGTGCCTACGTTTTGGAGAATCTAGATCTATTGCACTTAACAGTTTTTATAATTTTGGAAAGAAAACTTAAAAAAGTACAGGATTATCTCTTGAATATTCCCTCATTTTTAACTGGATATGAACGTTTGGATCACTGACTAAAATATGTGAGAATATGGATCAAAATTCTAATTACTATATTCCGCATCACTATACGCTAAAACTTTCAAACTAACTAAACTAAGATTAGAATGTTGATTGATCAATCAACATCCGATTTAAAAAACATCCTTTCCACCAAGTTGTGATTCGCGAAAATGATCGTGGTTATTACAGAATTCTTTCAAAAGCAAATCAGTCTGATTAAATAAACTGTTGTGAGTTAAACAAGGTTATCTATGATGCAGCTTCTGCATCTTTTTTTTTCTACTAGATGTTTAAAGCAAATTGCTTACGAAAACTAAAATGTCTTTTCTGACTCTTCTATTGCCATAGTTCCAGATTTTTACATGGACGACCTTTTAAGAGGTTCTGATGAAATTCACTAACTTAAAAATATTAAAAACCAGATATCAATTAACTTTAACAGACGATAATAAGGACCTTAGCGCAACGGTCTTCAGCTGACTAACGACGATTTTCAAATTCAAACTCTGGGCATCACCTGGAATCATTTTGACGAGCTCGCGACTTTTAAGACGAGATTGTGACTAAATGAACTATTCTAACCGTGAGTGCAAGAATCTTTGACCCTTTGGATTTGGTATCCCCGATAACTATCAAAGCGAAACAGATCATTCAAAAACTTATCTGAAATGAATCTATTCCTTTAGTTCTGCACACTCGTTGGTTAAAAGTCAGAGATCAGATAGTTTCTGCCGATCCCTCGGCATATGTTATTAAAAAACCCACTCATAGCAGATTTGCATGGATTTGCGGACTCCTCGGAAGTCGCTTATTTGCTGATCCGGTATCCAAGAGCATCGCAAATTTATTGTCTTTAAGTCTGAGGTGGCACGTACGTTATGGTTGCAAAATTCTAAGTTTACAATTCATATTGATGAAGTAGATATCGATAACATTGTGCCTTCGGAGTAGTCCGGAGGTTAAGAAACCAAAAATGTTACTACTTGCCTAATTTATATCATTTGACGTATTCGATATGTTTTCCTTCTATACAAAATTCCAACGTATTTTAGCATATTATTTAAGGTTTTATAAAAATTGTTGACTTTCGGCACAAGAAAGTTCGTTCCGATAATAATAATAATAATACTAATAATAATATTAATAATAATAATGGACAATGAGAAAATATTAGTATACAACGAACTCCAAAAAGCTATTGCTGAGTTTAACGGCCTAGATCCCACTCAAAGTTCTAAGCTCCCGAAACTTAGAACTAGTCGGGAGACTCACAGCATCCTCAAGATTTTCAACATCATACTCGCTCGAAGCTCCACACACTCATCTGTCGTTGCCGCCCTTAGATGCCATAAACAACAAGTGCATTCCCAGAAGAAAATAAGCAAAGCTACACACCAACAAAAACCCATATGGAAGAAAAGACTTGAGAAGACAATTGATGATTTGATGATCTCAACCATCAACAAAAGCTAGATAAGTATTAGCATGCAAAACTAAAAGCTAAAGCGAAACATCTGCAGAGATACAACAACAGCTCAAAGAGAAAACGGCAGAACTGGCTTTACAACACCAACCAAAGACAGTTCTATCAGGATGTCAATAATACCAAAGACCAAATCAATACTGAGAAGATGCTGCCGAGCAAAGAGCATTTGACACAAATGAAATTTGACTCTATCACCAAGGAGGAAGTTAACAGCTTTATTAAGGAAGCGAGCAACTGGAAGTCTCCAGGAGTTGACCATATTGCACAAAGGTCCTCCTAATAATGCATTATGCTACCCAAAAGCAATAGGACAAAAGACCCGTCCTAGTACAGGCCCATCGGCAGTTTGCCCACCATGTACAAGATCCTAACAGGATGCATTGCAAATCATATCTATCAACATATTGACAGTAATAACCTGTTAGCCGAGGAACAGAAGTAATGCATTAGAGACCATCAAGGATGCAAAGTACAACTTATCATCGACTCTGCAGGCACAGAAAAAACAATGCAACATACACACTGCTTTTATAGATTGACATTCCTGTCTCATAGACGTTCTAAGAATATTCAAAATTCACCGTATGATCATCAATTTCCTGGCAACTATCAAGCACCAGTGGAGAATCAACCTTAGGATCTATAATGGAGATCAATCTGTTACCACCGATGAGATAGACACCAATAGGGAAATTCACCAAAGAGACTCGTTAAGTCCACTTTGGTTCTGCCTAGCAATGAACACCCTCTCCACGTTGCTCAACAATACAGGATATGGCTTCAAAATCTAAGCCAACAGAGACAATTGTTGAACCATATCTCACCCTCTGTATATGGATGGTATTAAGCTCTATGATGGAAACCATAACCAACTCAAAAAGCTTATTGACGTGACATATACCTTCTCGAGAGACATCCATATGGAATTTGGAATGGAAAAATGTAAAACCTTAAACATCGAAAAAGGCAAAGTCATTAATGGTGATGTAGCCCTATGCAATGGAGAAAGAGTTTTAGCGATAAACCAACTAGAGACCTACAAATACTTAGGATTCCAACAAGCTAGACTGCCCCAGGATAAGCAAGGAAAGACCAAGCTGAAAGATTCAGAGAGTGCAAGCTCTTCTGAAGACAGAACCGAACGCTGGAAATCTTGTTACAGCAATTAACAGCTATGCTGCGCCCGTGCTGAGCTACAGTTTCGGAATCTTGAAATGGACTAACACGGAGCTAGAGGGACTGCTACTAACTACTCGCCTAATCATAACCAAGTACCACCACCCAAGGTTATCAACTCTGCGAATGACCTTACCACGAAGAGAAGGTGGAAGATCCCTTGTTGACTTGACCAATTCGCACTCCCGACAGCTGCAACAATTGAGAAATTTCTTCACCAACAAGCCACAAAGCCTCCATCACATAAGTGACAACTCGTACTCTCCACTCAATCTCGCAAGTTACAACATCATCCTAAAGTCACTTTCAGACCCCGACAAACAAGAACAGTGGGTTCAAATGGTACTGCACGGCCGACATCAAAATGACTTGAATCAGCCACACATAGATAAGGAAGCATGCAAAAGGTGGCTGAAGGATGGATAACTATTCCCAGAGACAGAAGGATTTGTGATGGCAATACAGGATCAAGATATTAACACACGAAATTCATTAACACACGAAATTCATCATCAAAATCCGATAAGTGTCGAAAATGTAAAAATGCAAACTGGACTAGTTCCAAAAACCCTAGAACAGAACCTGAAAATCATAGGACTGCAGACTAACAGCTTCAGCGACACACAGAAGGGGGTCGCTGAAGCTCCTGTTCAGTACTTGCCACATAGTGAGAAAATTCTTACAGGACAACACCTAGAACTAATAGAAACCAGTCCACTCCTTTTGATGCATCTGGGATGGACTTGGCATTCAACATTTGTTAACAAATTGATTGTCAATTTCGATTTTAATAATAATAATAATATACATCTTCTATTGCCAGCAAAATTAGAAAAAACAACGTCACACAAAATAAATTATACATGCTGCATCACATGCAAAACAATTATCACGAATATGCTGAAGAGATATGACGAGTCTTAATGTATGGATCATAGCACAAGTACCACGCAATCTCGAGGCAAGAGACTCCATGTGGGCGCCCCACGCTAAGCACCGATCATGGTCAACTCCAAAAAAACCGCACTGAGTCAGACACTGGAATAGATTTCTCGTAGAGTCTGGCAGTAGTGATTCCTGGTTACTCCTCTTGGCAAATGTCAAAAGACCAGTTTGTCAGCATTAAGCTTTAAAAAATATATTTCACACTATTTGTACACGAACATTGTCACGCATGAACATCCACTTGACAAACCGTGCAGGCAATAGTCAGCCAACAATACTGATGTATCGTCTGCATATACCAAAAATAATTTGTACCTTTTTTTGTAATGTACAATGTTTGGGTTCTCTCATCCAAGTAAGAGTTTATCAATGCAGCACACCTACAATGAATTCCATAGCAATGTAATTTGTGGCTGTGATCCAGAGTATCAAAGGCGTTAGAGAGGTCAAAGTAAACTCCTGCCACTTTGTAGTTTTTATTAACATATTCGTAAATATATACTAGGGCATGAAAAATAGTCAACTCATTAAACTTCGTTGGTCTAAATCCAAACTGTCTGTCGCTCAAGATATGATTTGGGTTAAAAAGCAACAAAAGTCTATTATAAATTGATCTCTCTAAAATCTTTGAAATGGAAGGCTAGAGTGAAATGGGGCAATAGTTTGAACTTTTTTGTATATCTGCCTTGTTATGAATAGGGATGAGCTTAGCAGTGGAGGCTCGACAGAGAACGCGGGTGAAAAGCCGTTTCATTTCACCTACATTTTCTGTGCGCCTAGCTACGCTGCCCTTCACCTGTTCTTAAATCCACGAGCCGCCACTGGAGCTTACCTTTTTTCATTCATGTCCATGATCGTAGAAATATTGTAGGAACCTTCTCAACTTTTAATAAAGTTAGCTCAACTCCAAACCTTCTGTTTTATGTTATATTACGGGTAGGTAGCAAAATTGAGAATTCAAATTTTTTATATGATAAAATTCATCCTATAACACTCAAACGTCACAAAATTTAGATAATGATTTCAGAAATGGGGGGGAGGGGGCAAATGTGACTAAGAGAGCATTCGAAGAGGATGTTCTCTCGCTAAAAAGTTTCAAAATGTATGTTTTATTTTTTCAAGTTCTTTGAGTTCAAACCACAGATTGAGTTAAGTTACATAACGCATACAGCAAAGGTATTGAGTAACTCAAGCATAATTTCAGCGGGATTGTTTACATTTATTATATGTAATTCCATATCTCGAAGGCCAGATTATTTCTTTGGGTTTTTCGATATAATATTTGATAAACAGTGCAATTTTATAACAGTTAAACATACAGAGTGTTCATTTGACAATTCTTAATTATTGGATTGCAAGGTGTTCTAACAAAATCGCCAAAATAGATACATCAATTTTGTGTAGGGAGGAACAGGGGGCATATTTTACAAGAAGTTTTAAGTACACTACTTTACACCACTAAAAAATATCAAACGAGAAGGCAGGTCAAGTCATACCTCATTTGAAAGGTTTTTAGATTTTATATAATTTGATTGAAAATATAGGGGTATTGAAAACCTTGTAAACTAGATTTGGTTTAACATTTTTAATTGGGAGAAGCCGAGGGTTGATCTAAGTTTTATGATGAAATAGGCCCTAGCGTATGTTTAGCATATCTGTCGTTTTCGTTTCATATTTTCGGTCTGAATATTGTACAGTCAAAAAAAAAAACTCTTTTAACTTCAAATGATTAACATTTTTTACTGACATTATTTTTTATTCTTGTACAACTAACACATTTGACTGATTTAATAAACAAAATTAACTAAATGTCTAAATTATTTGTGCGACGGCACAGACTCTGTCTCGTAATTTGACGGTTTTCCTCTATTTGAAAATACAGAGAAAGGTAAATAAAAATTTGCAGAGCCATATGAGCTTCCATTTATTCTAAGGTTCACGTGATCCACACACTTCTAACTGATTTTCTCTTAAATTCTTAAAACCAAAACTAAACACCGGATAGTTTTCATTTATAAAATGAACGAAACGTATTACATTAGACTCCCGACTATCTGAAACCAGTTTATTCTGAGCTGGCTGTCCATGAGTCGTTCCGGATATTGAGGTCACTGGCTAGTTCTACAGCTTGTCTAATTGGCGGGTCTCTGGATTTCAGTCTTGGCTGATGAGATACAAGGTACTGAATATCTCGGTGAATGGGCAATGCTCGATTTGCGTTGATCTTCCGATATTCTTGTACGAGAGCAGAGGTTCTACGTAGCTCTGGGAAGGTACTGTTACTCAGAACTGGCAACCATCGGGAAGGTGTTTTCTTTCTTTCAATCGAACTTTATTATAACAACTATAACAGTGGCGCAAACCGCTTCGACTTTGCTGGAGGTGCTATGTTTAGCTTACGATTTTCCTACTACGTTGCCATGGCAACGCGTTCGCGATGACGTCGACCGCACGGAAGATTAATGTTAACCAGCGCCATACAACGCTCTCGGTGAATTGCTAACGCAGTACACTACACCCACGTGTCGTTTAGTTTGGGGTGGTTGTTTACTTTTATTTTCGCAGATTTCGCTGCAACCGGTTAGTTCCTTTGCAGTTTACTTGACTGTTTTGTGTTATATTATTATGACAACTTTATTTGGTGTCGGGTTTATTAAATCACATTATTGATGAATCCGATCACGGATGTGGTTTGCATTTTATAGGAAACTCCATTTGATCGATGGAAGGAACAAGATCAGAGTTTTAATCGTCATCCTGGTTTTCGGCGTACAAATGGTTATGTAGTAGTCAAATATTACAAAAATTGTTTTGCTGGCCTTGTTTACTAGTTTCCAATAAATATTCATTGTGAAATAAGGAAGGATTTGCAGGTATGTTAAATATATGAAGATCTTTACATAAAACTCGGTGGAGCATTTAAAATGCGAATTAATGCTGAAAACATTTGTAAAAAATCAAAGCACTATAGCTGACACTTTAAAAGAAAATGCTGATCTATATAAAATACATTTTAACGAAAACGTCCGATTAAATAGACTATTTATGTGCTTGGTAATTGACGCAGTTTTGTACCTTACAAAACAAGAGTTAGTCTTTCGCGGCCATGATGAGAGCAGCGAGTCAATAAATAGGGGGAATTTGAAAAACCTTTTTGGTTTATTAATATCGAGAAGTTCCCAAGAACTAAAAGATCGTCACAAAAAAATTAAAAATGTTTTTACTGGTGATTCGAAAACTATTCAAAACGAAATAATTAATTATTAATTGAATGCATTTCTGATTATTTAAATGATCATGTAAAAAATGAAATAATGAACACACAGTTTTTTTCTGTGCAAGTGGATGACACCACTGATATTACGCAAACCTCCGAATGCTCCATAATTTTAAGATACGTTAATTCAGAAGGTTCAGTAGTCGAGAGATTCTTAGGATTTTATAATGTCAGCTCCGATAGAACGTCGGAGAATTTATATTCTCTATTGGATCAATTTGACTATAAACATAAATTAATAGGGCAACGTTACGATGGCGCAAGTGTAATGTCTGGCCATCTAAATGGCCTCAAAAAAAAAAAAGAAAAAGCGCCGCAGGCTGTATTTGTCCTGATGCAGCAAAGTTTAAAAATATTTCTAAATGTCGAATTTTTTTGCAAGCCTTAGTGGTATTCCCTCATTTTTTTATCACTCAGCCAAATCAACCTATGCTCTTACATCTACATCTACAGAAACTCGTTTGATCTTCAAATTCGAAGTTAGTAAATGTTTGTTCAAGTTGCGTTCTTCAAAAAAAATCTTTTGACATTCATTTTTGCATATCCAATATAAATCGCTGTCCTGAGGCGCTCTGTGAAAAAAGAAATGATTTTTTTTTAATACCATGTTTGATAAAGCAAATTCTATTACAGAAATAAATCATTACAAACGTAAGCTTGCTAAGCTTCCACCTGAAGAAATTTGGGCTAAGTATAGAACCCTTTTTTATGAAATATTGAAACATATTTTAATGGAAACGACACTAAGCTTTCAAGACTCTGAAAAACTTACATTTTTATGTTTGGCAGATTCTGCTAAATTTTCCGGCTGGCCCGTTTGAAAATTTGTTACAGTTATATGGGGAAATATTTTCAAAAAGTCAACTATTTAAAAATGACCTTGGCCTTATTTTCGCCAATGACAGTAATTGGAATATATCGCTGGTTCGATGTATTTGGCCCTAAACTTCACTTGCCCGAACCTGCATTACACATAACCGTCACTGGCGCTAACAGTCGAAATCCCGACACATTGGAATGCATGGAATTCGTCGTTGGCCTTAAACGTCGAAATACATAAACATGCACGCCAATGATGTAAGAAACTTCTGTCACTGTTGCCAAAGTGCATTATTGTTCTAAAGAAGTACATATTTCCGACAATATTAGTAATATTGTCAATTGTGTTTTTTTATTTATGTTTGATAACATGTTATTAATATTCCTGAATAATAAGTTTTAAATCGTTCTCAAAGAATTACCTAGTTTATAAAAATAGCAAATAGCTACGTATTAATTCTACTGCTACCGTATCAGTGTTAAGATACAATAAAATAAGTTTTACTAACATGATGAAAAATGCCTGTAAATTGTTAGTTGGTTGTGAAACGGGCAGAAATAATATGCAAGCTTTTACTGTGTTCCCGATAAGTCCTGAATTCTCAGTTTTTCGCCCATTGAAATGCAATTTCAAGAACGAGATTACTAGAAAGTTAGATTCAGCAATTTAAATGGACTATAAAATTAGGACATCAGAAAGTATATTGTAACATACAAATTTCATAATGGTAAGCCATCTAGATTCTTTTTTGTGTATATATCTATTTTCTTTAATGTTCCTCTTCGGATTTTCTTCAATATATCGGTTTTTTAATGTATAGTGCACACTAAATGTTAGTTAAAAGAAAAACCTCGACAAAAACATTTGTATTTGGTTGATAACATGATTATGATATATAGTTGTGTTTGCATTTTTAGGAAAACCAAGTAAATTCATGGATGTATCAACCACAGTGGGCTCCATCTTAGCAAATCGGGGTATGTATCTCAGGCAACAATAAAAAATTAAAATCAGCTTTGCATATAAAATTATGAGTAGACAGACAAAGCAGTGAGGAATGCTTCCATAGTCCATCTGAGAATAAATATAGAACTGCTGAGGTAATTCATATGTCAAAATAATTATATATTTTAATAATAATGAGGCATTTTTTCTTTTCAAAATATTTTCTATTTAAAGATAACTTTTAGAAAAATTTGTTAAATAAGTAGCAAAATAAAGTGCTTTGAAGATTTATTTCACATGAAGAGATCCATATACTTATCATTTTTAAAAAGATAACTATTACTCTCATACAGAGCCGTGCTTACCCTAGTTTTGGCCTGGGACAAAATTTATTTGGGGTCTGTATTTTCAAAAAAAGGCAACCTATTTTGTTAATGTTTACAAAATGTAACACTTGTGTCTTCAATGTTGGAAAACTCCTCGCAACCCCTAAGGTATTTTGATGTTCTTTATTTCTTCAATGATTTAAATGAACAGTTCATTCATACTAGGCTCTACATATAAGCAGGACGTAATCTGTATATAAAAGTTAAAATAATCATCTGGGGAACAGAATTCTCTTTCAATAAGAATTTTTTGGTTTACTTTTATCTTTTGAATACATTTTATTTTTAATGGTAATATATATAATTTTATACATCCGACTAGAGAACCCTTATTAAATAAAGAAATTTGGTGAAGTGTCATAACCAAATCGTTCCTACCCCTGTGTTGATATTATTGGAGATATCTCTATTTCTAGAAATTAAGTTTCCATTGATTAAAAAATACATTATTTATACACTAAACGAAAGAATCTTGAAAAGAGTTGATACTTTTGAAGACTTGGGAATGCTATTGAATTCCAAATTTACTTTTGCCAAATACATAGATAATATCACGAATAGGACAATAAAACTATTAGGCTTTATTTTAAGATGTGTATTTTATACACAAACAAAAAGGAAGTGTTATGATAACTAAAATCATTTAAATTTTCCTCTACACTCTACAAGGTTTTCTATGAGAGATGAATAAGAATTTATTTATGGCACAAATATAATTGAAATTTTAATGTAACTTAAATGCTATTATTGTCTAAGAATTCTGTCTTATTGACAAATCTGATTTAGATATTGAATTAAATTTGCTTATATAATTAAAAATATTGAGCTGAATTAAGATGTTAAATGAATGGAAAGAGCAATGGTATGTGATTGTCTTGTATGACCAGTTTGGATCAAATAGGGAATATTCAGGATGTTACTGGAGTGGTCCCATAGCAAACATATTAAATATAGCGGAATGATGCCATATTTAACATGTTCTACATGTATACACGAGGGCGAAAGACAATCTATACCACGTTCACTATATTGCCAGGAAAAAATATTGATGCTAATATGGTGATTCTGGTAAAATTTCATATGCAATGGACTCAAGGCATCTAAAATTTTAACCTAAGTTTAGGCTTTATAACTTAAAACTTTTTATAAAGAAAACTAACAAGGATGAAATAAAAATTACTAAATCAATATAATAAACAACAAAAAGTAAACAGTAATATTTTATTCCCATATATGTAGGTACTCATTATATAAATGTCTGTTTATGATTAAGTTATTAAGAATTAGTTTGAAGATGACTTCATAAAGTCAAATTTTCAATGTGGAATAAAATATTTTTTACTTTTTAGTGTTTTTTTTTGAAGTAGATATTGTGAAGTAACTCGCCAGAAGCGAATCCCATACCCTGTGTCTGTGAAGTCAAAGCCAAACTTATTCTTAATTACCAAAATATATTTATGTAACGAGTGTTTTGTTTTACTATCTCTATTCGCTTGGTGACTAAAATTTTCCAGATGGAATATAATATTATTTTCCAA
This sequence comes from Kuschelorhynchus macadamiae, assembly GCA_030620095.1. NCBI lineage: Eukaryota > Metazoa > Arthropoda > Insecta > Coleoptera > Curculionidae > Kuschelorhynchus > Kuschelorhynchus macadamiae. The sequence goes on along the minus strand of JAUTXW010000292.1, from coordinate 876,344 downwards.
TTTTAGGTGCATTTTTTGAAGTCAGTTTAATTTTTATACATCTTTTATTTCATCCTTTTTAGTTCTATTTATATGAGTTTTATTTTAAAAGTCATATTTAATAAATAACCATAGAATATCTATGTAAATTCCTGATAAAATGGTGAACGTCATACTTTTTTACAATATGCTAGCTGTGGGACCACTCGGGCAATATCCGGAATATTGTCTGAAAAGTTCATCCAAATTGTTGAAACCATCGCAGAGTAATCGTTGTACATACATAAAAAAATGCATAGGGTGAAATTAATAACCTCCTTTTTTGAAGTCTGTTAAAAATTGCATTAATATTTGTGACACGGCCAGCTAAACAAAATAAAGGAAATGCTTGTAGATCCACCATTTTTTGTCCAATTGTAAATATTTAAAAACTGACATTCATAGAATTTAAAGTTTTATCGGAATATAAAAATGCATAGATGGCACAACTTCTGATATATTTATAACATACTACCACAAATAAGCATTTAGTTTGATCATTTTTTTGAAATTATATGGGATCATTATTTAAATATATGTAGTTTTTTTTTTTCGTTTTCTTTTTAAAATTCAAATAGCATAAGTTCACCAGTACCTGATTATTTTTCTAAGTAGTGCCATATCTATTTCATTCATTTCTTTTTTTTTTAATAAGTGTGTTAATGTTTTTGAAAGTAATTAGAGATTTTCTTTATTTTTAGTATGCCCAAGGATGACCATTATGTAATAAGATCACCAACAAGATGGAAGCTCTAGAAAGTAAGAAAATGATATCTTGGACTGTGTCATTGATTAAAATCTGGCCTTCTTACCAACTACATCGATTCAGTTATTGCCAGGGGCGAAGCATGTGAAAACAACCCCTTTGTGAGTTGAGAAAACCGATTACATCATAAGAAGATAACATTTACTGTAATGTGTTTTAAATAAAATTTATGTTTAATATAATCTTAGGTTTAGATTTATTCTGAAAACAAGCTATATAAGGACTTATTCACCATTTTGTGAAGTAGGTTTTTATTTATGTCATTACAACGTGTCTTGACTTATTTATGAATAGACTTTTACTTCTTAAAACTTTTTATTGCTTTATTTCCTAGCTGTAATAGTACACTCAATCTATGCTAATTTAATTAAAATTTGGATGATTAATTGATGTAATTGAATAAATTAGTTTTCTTTACATTAAGAGTCAGTTTAAAATGATCCAAAAACCATTTAACCTTATTCATGTCCTTAATTAATAAATCCTACACTTCTTCCTGTGTATTACTGGGGAAAATCAAAATAGAGTCATCAGCATAGGCTGGCTTAAAGCTCCTCCTACTTTAACATAATCAGATTCATTTTAAAAACATTTAACACGGATCCTCCACATCATATAGCTATGCACAATGTCCAGTAGCATAGCCTAAGGGATTGTGTCAAATGCTTCACAAAAATTAGAAACTTACACAGATGTATAACTTTTACAAATATTTGTGACTAAATACACAAAATGATTTAAAATATATCATTTTTTAAAATATAGCTATTATTATTACATCCAGGGTTAGGCTTACTCCAGACTGGACTCAGAAAAAAATCATACAGTCTCTACATAAACTTAAAGTTATCATAGGAAAAATACAGTTATCTGTATTTTAAAAACAAGACAATGTATCTTGTTAATCTTTTCAGAATTTGAAAGCTTGCTTCTTTAGCTTTAAGAAGCCAGTTATTTTGATTACTTCTTCAATTCATTAAAAATAGTTCGTTCACACCTTAAATCTAGCTTCAAAAACCACCACCATATTTAGTCAAAAAGAGGGGTAGCAGTAATTCATTTCTTATGAAATTTGTAGTAAGACTTAAATTATTCATATTGTAAAAAAGTGATGTGATTTGTAGCACTTTAATCAAAACCAATGCAATCTAAGCTTCAAAAATGATCATTGGAGATTAAATATCAGTATTTTTTTATTGTAAGGGTAAAAAACTCACTAAATTATATGTAGCTTCATTACGCAATGCAAAAAAAATTAAAGAAATATGGATCACTAAAACATCTGTTTTTGTATAATTAATAATTATGGTCTGTTGCATTTGGAGAAATTGAAAAAGCAAAACAATTGTTTTTTAGGATCAAGATCAAAACTTTGGATATTGTGATTGAAGTAACAGTTTTCCATCTCAAACAGACCTTACCATCAAAATGTTTAGCTAACGTTTGAGAGTTAAGCTTTGCTGAGGAAGGAAGTATAACATTGGAGTGAAAAATGAAAAATGTGTTCTCTTGATGTCACCGAGTCTAAGTGGACATTTGTTACTTTAAAGTTTTTATTAAAATTTACCAAGTTCTTTCTCATTATATTTTCTTATGGGAAATTATATAAATAATTTCTCTAAATGAACTTTCAAACTAAATAATCTTCTGTTGTTGACTCTGATGTTATTTATTGAAAGCTTTTTACTGTACTTAAATTTGTAATAGTTAATGTAATTGTATGATTTTTATGCATTCGGGCACAAACAAATAAATCAGTAAATTTATGTGTTTTAATTAAAAAATTACAAAACTTATTCCTAGTTATTATATATTATATTTATTTTAGCACTTAATTTTTTCTTTTGGAGTTAAACTTATATTTTACTTCTAGTTTCAGTATCTGAGTTTTATTACCTGACTGTATTAAATATTTTAGGTTTCATTACTTAACTATTTTTCTATGTTTTGTACTTTATTATTTCTTTTGTAAAATTAAGTTTTCTTTTTATATAACAATATATTAAATAAATACAAACATTGTGAATTTGTAAACTAGCAAAAGGCTAAATAAAGGATAATAATATAATATACTCAATATACCATGGTCTATAGCTGTATGTGCATTATTTTAAAATTATCATATTAAAACCGTGACAATTAAAATTGAAGATAGGTTGTATCAGAAATACTTTTACCAACAACAAAATATAATAACAATGACAGGCAAACAAATAATATTTTTATCATCTAAAATGATCAATTATCATCTAATGATGTACAGGAATATTGATTATAAATTGAACCCTCATTTTTTTGTGGGACACCCATGTTATATTATGTCCATTAAATAGGCATCTTTTTGCTAATCATAAATATATTAGGTTTGATATCTTTACCTTTAAAGGCAATTGAGAAAAACCATGACATAAGAGGCAAGTTATTCATATCTGTGTTATGTTTTCTCTAACATCTCTGATAATAGATATATTGTCAATTTCCTGTGTTCAATGTGTCAAACCTAATATAATTATAATTAGCAAGAAAAGACCCATTTGATGGACATATACAGGGTGTACCATCAAAACAAAAAAAAATTGTCATGCTTTTCCAAAAAACACCCAGTATACATAGAAAATAATAGATTAAAAATCTACAACTTCTGCATTTACCATTTTTTTTCTACCCCTTTCAACAAAAAAGTTAAATGAAGGTTTAATTTACGATCAATCAAAATTCGTATGCAATCATAAAACGCTTACTTCCTTTTGAAGTATTCAAGATTTTTGTGTAATTATATAATATGATTTGTTCTTAAATTCCAATGGGATTTGATTATATATCCTTGGCACCATTTACTATGAATTTATTTTAACAAATAATGACATTACGTCAAAGTCAGTTAAATAAGATATTGTTTAAACTAGATTTTTCTCAATTAAAAATTATTTTACTTAGTCCAACATTAAACAAAGCACTACAGGTATTATAAGGGATAATGCTTTTAGTCAATGTCTATCCCTCTTGAAACACTGTCTCAACCTTAAGGTTTGGAACTATTTATTTAGAAAACTTAATATTTACTTGAATAAAGATTCTAAAAGATATACCACAATTTTTTTAACAATACGCATTCTTATAAGTTTGGCGGCCAGTTTCCAACATATGGTAAAGTCAACAATAAGATGTAATATTTTTTGGAAATTCTATAAGATTAGGCTATAAAAGTTTATATTTTAAAAGTTAATTGATAAAATAATTTACAAGATCTAAACTACTTTATACCAGTTAATAAACTTAAGAATCTGAAAGCATGAAATTAATTGAGGGTATCTTCGAAAGACTTTTGTCATTTATAATTATATCATGCACCTAACTTTTTCCTAAACCATACGTAGATTTAAAAAAAAATTGAAGATGTGATGTGCGATATCTGGCACACTTACTAAATTAACTTATTACTGAATTGTGTATACCAACTGGAGAAAATATATAAATAGGCCACAGTTAATATTTTTAAAATATGGGGAAAAATTATTTAAATTTCTAATCCACTTTAGCTATATATCTTTAATTAATATACAAAATATGTGATACACTTTAAAAAATTTATTCAACATGGAATTAAAAATAAAGTTGACACTACATTTATCATATGGTGCATCTTTTTTATTTCTCAAACTACACACTTTCTCAGCAACAGTAATTATAAATGAACAACTTTATGTGACAAGCATATTTAGTAAATTTATCCACTTTATGTGACAAGCATATTTAGTAAATTTAAAGGTGCAGAATTTGAAGCTTCCATATAACAAAGAGGCCCAATTATTACATTGATGGAATGGGCTATAACTGGGGCTATATGACACTCAGATCAATACCCGTAACTAAAGTCTTTTCTTTCTTCCTATGCAAACAGGGCAACAAAGAGTACTCAAGTATGACTATAATATACACGTCACTAATATCTGCAATGCACATACATATGAGCAGAACTAACTTCCTAAGCCTTGTCTACGATACCTATATCAAACATCAAGACTTGCATTGGTCCTAAAACAAATTATAATTAATAAAGTACCTGCATGAATAACAAGCTTAGGGAAAATCATTAACAATCTTATAAAACCCTAATCAATATGTGACTGATAAAAACTGATTTTTAGATAGGTATTTGCTTAGGATCAGGATAAAAAATGAAACACCAAAAAAACTTAAAAAAAAGTAGAAATTATGTGTCTCAAAAAGCTCACAAAACAAATTAGTTGAAAGATATATATTCAAGCTTAAAGGCTTTTGTGGATTTTTATATGGTCTTTTGTTTTATCTTTAGGTAGGGAACAACATCAACAAATAAGACTATCTGAGTGTAAAAACTGAAATGGTTGCAACTTTATACCATATTCACACTATTCTAAAATAAACATACCCAGTTTAAAAGTAGAAGGTTTAAAATCATCTGGATGCAAACAAGCAATAACCTCTTCCTGGGCTTTCCAACATTTTTTTTTTCACTATTCAATCTTCATTATTCCATTAAATAGAAATTATCTTGTGATAAACAAAACAAATGCTTTATAATAAACAAAAAAAAACAATAAAAATATTTTCACTTCAAAGTTAGAATACAGGGAAATACGCTAACATCATTTTTTCATGGTGTAGTTTTGATTAAAAATGAATAAACAAATAAACAATATATTTATTTTTATCAATAAAACTTGACAACACAGTAGGCCCATTTAAAGAATTTTTAGCCAGTAGCGTAGCTCGCCAATTCGCTATTTAAAGTGTCGGGCTAGCGCCGCATTCCACACATTCCAATCTGTCGGGATTTCGACTGTTAGGGCCAGTAAAGTTTCGGTCCACTAACTGTTTGGGCCGATGTAGTTTAGGGGAAAATACGCACTACCATATCGCTGCAAGAGCAAGTGAAAAAAATTAATGAAAATAAAGATATTTTAACCAAAGCATATAAAGTGTTTTCCCTTGTTTTGACAATACCGTCGACAAGTGCTTCAGTGGAAAGAAGTTTTTCTTGCCTCAAACGTGTAAAAACTTATTTAAGAAATACAATATCTCAAAAAAGACTTACTTCTCTAGGCAATATTTCAATTCAAAAGGAATGTCTGGAGGAGATTAGGACAACTCATCCATTTTAGGAAGATGTTATAAATAAATTCGCTGGTATGAAGGATAGGAGTATTGATTTAGTATACAAAATTTAGATAAGTCGTAAAAAAAATTCTATCCCTTCCACATATAAAAAAAATTCTGGAAAAAAGATTATTGCGATATATTCTTGCTTCATTTGCACTTTAGTTACTTTTTAACTCGCGAGCCGCCACTGATAGTTTTTTGAAAACTTTCGAATAAGAATAAAATTAAACTTTAAGATATTTATATATTATTTTTATTAAATTTAGGCTCGAGAAAATTAATAAACTTATTTGCTAGAAGTACCCTTTATTTTTGTAAGAAAGAATGAGTTTTTATATACAACTAGAAATTAATTCATAAATAGGCGAGGGGAACAGGTAATAAAATAAAATACTGCTTTTATAAATTGCCGAAAAGAGGTTATCTTTATTTCAAAAATATATATTAAACACAAGGACATGGATCTTTTAGACGTCACTGATTAAATACAATATTGTTCTACAACAAAAAATTCCACATTTTCCCACAGATATATGGAGTCCCTGATCCGGCCAGGACCAGTGCGAACTCGTTTGAATTTAACCATAGCTTTCATGGTAAGCTGCGTCCATTAAAACTGGCTGTGTCTGTTAGCCTAACAGAATCCCGCTAGCAGGCCATGAGTCGTACCATGAATTTCGGACATTGAAATCACCGGCTAGTTCTACAGCTTGTAGGTGGGTCTCTGGATTTCGCTGATGAGATACAAGGTAGCCAATATCTCGGTGAATCGGCAATGCTGGATTTGCGACGATATTTCGGTATTCCTGTACGAGAGCAGAGTTTTTACGTAATTCTGGAGGGGAGGATGTTACTCAGAACTGGCAACCGTCGGGAAGGTGTAGTCTTTATTGTTCCGCTTGTTATTTTCATGGTCAGTGCCCCAGGATGTTTCTTTTAAGGTCTTTAAAGGTTACTTTTTGGTAAGCAATATCTAAATCATCAGCGTACGCAAATTTTCTGGATACGGTTGTTAATAGGGCCAACACTGAGTCTTGGGCCAGTCCATTGTTAAGCTTTCTTGTACTGATTTTATTGCCGTTCTTAATTAGATATGTATATTCATTAACAGTAAAGAAATAAAAATCATTTTAAATTGTGTAACTATTGATACCTCAGCATTATCCGAAATTTGCCCAGTCCCGAACATTCCGGATAATCGAGAATCTACTGTATGATTTATTGATATTTACTTTTTAAAAAATCGTATGAACTAATTTATTTTCAAAGTTTAGCACTTGAATCAGTAATGCAATGGTCATAGGCTATGTTGGTTTAAAATTTTGCTCTAAAACATCATATTTATAATCAATCTAGTTATTTATAAATATTTCTCAAGTTATATAATATGAAAAGTCGGTATTTAAGAAATAGTAGAGAAAACACGAAAAACAAGTTAACTGCCACCTACCAAAAAAGTAGTTGGAGCCATTAAAGAAATGTAATATTTATAAATACATAGTTGAAATTTGTCAAATTCAATGCGACTAACTGTTAACGAGAGCCTAAATATTATTTTTCTTCGAATTTAGAGCAAAACACATACATTATCTCAAATAAAAACCCACATTTCTGTTCTAAACATAAGAATTAGATTATTACTTTACATTTAAAACATTTTTTAAAATAGTTTAACCGCTATGTGCCGACAATGAAAAGATCTTCATAATAAATAAACCTACCTGTGAAAAGATAAACGAGCTCCAGTTTTTTAACTGTCACCACAAACAGTAAACATTTTAGTCATGATTAGGCAGTAAATACTGTTTCATGGTCTTCCAAACCTCTATAAACACTAAAAATGTTATGCTATAACCCCTTACGTACGGAATGTTGGGGAAAATGTTCCCTTACTCACGGTTTCTTGTTTTGTTAGGAATCTTTCTATATATTCAATCTAAGATAAAAAAACAAAGAAAGACAACAAATCGTATTAAGTATTACGCAATGCGCAATAATTATTCAGAAAACTTCAAGAACTGTATTTACACGCCCTTTCTGTTCGTGTCTCATTTATTTTTCCATTTCAAAATAATTTCGGCGTTCACTCTAATTACACGCACATTTCATGTAAATGTTATGCACAGTATTTTTTTAATTATTTCATTTACCTTTAATTTAATAATGCAATGATAATGATACCGTGTTTCTAATAATTATTATTATGAGAATAGAAAACTGATAATGCTTTAACTTGTCCTATTTGCCGCCAAATTTTAAACACGCGAGCTCTGTCGACACTCCGTCCTTTTCCTGGATGGTAATGGCTCTGTGCAATTGCGCAGTTTTCATGAGTCAAAAGACAGTCCAAATATTAAAGCCAATCTTCTAACCAAATTTGCGTTATACGCTATTCACGCCAAGAACAACATAAACATTTACAATGCAAAATGTGGTAAAAAGTGAATTTAGATTATGCAATCTCTACCTAGCCGCTATTACTAGGTGACCTACTTTTTTATGCGAAAGTTGGTTAGTAGTAAAGATTGCCTAAATTCGAACAAATCATATGGATTTAAAAGACCTCGCAAATTTTGTTATAATATGGATTTTACATGGTCTTAGCACAGGTTCTTTTAAAGTTTGCTACACCAAAAGAAAATTTGAAAAATGGTTTGAGGTTATGAAAGCAGTTGGTTCATTGACTAATTAATTAGACACATGCCTGCTGTCATAAAGTGACTGCAAAGTGGAAACGAAGTGGCCTAGAGACCTACATTTTCCAAAACGTCGTGATTTTTGCATAGCTAAAGAAATAGAAATTAGTGAAACCTTGGCGCGAATTTGAAGGTCAGAGCTTCTCAAGGCTCTGGGGCGCGATTTTTTCGGTTATCATTGCGGGATAAGTGGGAAATCGAGTAAACAATATGCACGACGAGACGCAAAGCGTTCCGGGCTCTGTTGCCGTTTCTACGATTCCACAGGAGGAAAATAGCTCGACGCCAACCCTTTCTGTGGTTACTTCCGAGGCCGACTTAGAAATAAATACAGACAGTGACATTGCCGAAATTCCAGTGCCTTTTTCCGTAATACCAACTACAAATGCAGGTACTGATTTGACCTACCCATTTTACAGGTTATATCAACGTTATAAACCAGTTCTGAGACCTCATTATTATCCTAGATTCACTTTTAATTAAACAATTTAGTGGCGAGCGAGAGCAGCAATTGAAAGCGAAATTGTTTTTGTTCATTTACTTTATTACATAGGAATTAAATGAACATTAATTCCAAAGTTATTATCTTGACCATAATTTCTTTGTTAAAAATCTATTTGAACTATTTTGGGAGTTAGTTTACCCTTATACCTATAGAAGAATGGCCTAGAAAATATCTCAGGAAGTAGGTATTTAAAACTGGGCAACCCTAGACAAGAACTAGATAAATAGGTAAGCACGTCTAGCATAATAGGTCAGGTTCAAGTGTACAGGTGCAATGAGTTAGAGAAGGAGAGTCTATTTTGTTGTATAACGCCTTTATGGGCGCGCGCACCTTCTATAACTTATTATGGTAGGTACATAGGATAGAGTCATAAAATTAGTAGATTTAGACATAATATTTTTCTAGGGCTTGAGATTGTGGTCAATTGTGGTTGTGAATTACCTGTAATTGATGGAATTTGATTTCTGTCTGTCATTATGCTAATTATATAAAGTCTAAAGTCTGACAAACACATTTATTTTACCCATTTTTTATAATGATGTTTTATTAGGCCAGTAGTTTATTATTCAGTTTGCTCACAGTTGTAATGGTAATTTAAGGTCTTTTTTTTATTTGGTTCTGGTTAGAGTTCTTCAAGGTGAGGAATTGTACCACATATATTGGGGCCGATTGCACATTGGTACATATTTTCATAGTTTTACCCCTTATCATGACAAAAGTGCTTTCCAAATTTAGTATGCGCAGGACACCTGGCACAGCGGAATAAATAAATAAATGTTATTCAAATTAATTATATCAGTGCTAACCTTAATTATTGGATCCTAAACAAATAGATACATTGATTAAGAGATCATTAGAATTAGGTCATTGACAGTTCGGGCATATTTTATTTTGTTCTGTGTACTGCACGGGAACTGAGGTAAATTGATAAATAGGCAACCCACATTGTTGAGGTAGATCCGTTGGCACCTTTTAATAGATCCTTAAAGAGAATACTACCTTGTAGTAGTTATTTTAACAAAGGTTTTCAGACGTTTTGTTTTTATATTAAGTATCTGTGTGTAGCTTGAGTAAACTATGTAATATTAATAACAGGATATCTTCTGAGATATCTTGTAATTATTTTGATGTATTTTTTTGTAATTCTACTCATATTTGAAATTCAAATTCCCTTATAGGTATATCCCCAGATTTGTCATTGGAGAATTAAGCTGCACTAATTAATCATTACACACTATATATTTATTAAATTTTCTTAATTTTTATTATGTCGGGGAACAAAGATGCAAGATACAAATTTTTTTAATGTATTAAGGAAAATAAATAGGTACCACAATACACTATTATGAGCCACAATTTAGGCTCCTGTAATATAATTCATTAAATACATATCAAATAGGTGCTTCTTGTACATCCTCTGGGGTTGTCAACCAGTCTATTCGTACAAATTAGGTCAGAGGGCTGCCAGATGAAAATTATAAAATATGGTATCTGGGACTTCAAAAAATGGTATTTTATGCATAAAAATGGTATCATTATTTTCTTTCAGAAACCTAGCTAACGTTTTGTTTATATTATATTGCGAAAAACCTTCGAACATTGATCTAAAACTCAATGTTCGAAGGAAAAGATGCCTGGCTCCTACCTCATAAAATTTATGAGCGGCTAAATTTAGAAAGATCTCTGTGCAAATTTTTTATTATTTAGATAAGTAGGCTTTTTTCAAACAAAAAAAAACATTCTAAATTTGGCTAACCTTCGAATATCAATGTTTAAAGGGGCTAAGTAAAAATGTAGTCCCATATTTAAAATACGATTACATAGACATTGGTTTTTTTATGGTTTGATGTAAAAAGCTGGCACCATTGTGGGTCTTTTTGTATATTTAATCTCTTTTAAAAATTGGCAGTAAAACAGAATCAAAGTCAAACCTCAATTTTGATTCCCTTAGGAATGTTCTGGGAGCGGGGATCAAAAATGGTAAAACTTGGTACATGTAAGAAAAAAATGGTAGAAAAATGGGAAATCATATCATCTAAAATTTTGCCGGTATAGAGCATAAAAAAAATGGTACAAATACCATTAAAATGGTATATTTTGTAGCCCTGTTAGGTAATAATGTCTATCTTACCTTAAGCTTGTGGCATCTCCAAGAACTGATTCTGAGATTGATGAAACAGCACAAATAAATCATATGATATTAACTACTTTTCTTGTTCGCAACCTTTAGAAGAAACATTCACATAGGCTAGCAAGGGGTGAAACTCTGCTTAAAATGTGTACATTAGAATACCGTTTTTAATAAAAATACCCCTTTTTCTGAAAAAAATACCTCTAAATACTGAAGAATACCCCTAGAGTACCTTTAGTTAACCAAGAATTTATTTTATATATTTTATTTGATTTATTTTTTTTAAACTTGGAAATACCAGTTTCCAGTTGAATCTGCCCAAATGTCAAAATTTGTCTCCAATGTTGGCATCATCGCCTTCTAAAATTTTAAATGTTAACTAAAAATTTATATCTTATGCTGTCATTTAGAATTTTTAAATGTTAACTAAAAAGTCATAATTTGCACTCTTAATATCCCTAGAGAATGATTTTCAGTCTGCATAAATGACCAAATTTGTCCGTCATGTAAGCACTGTCATTTTAAATTTAAAAATATTGAACAAGCATTAATAATGTGAGTTCTTGATAACACCGTAGATAGTGATTTTTAATTGCATCTACACAAATGAAAAAATTGATCTGCAAAGTTGGCGCCGCCATTTCGAATTTTCGGATGTTGCCTAAAAAGTGATCATTTGTGCCCTTAAAAGACACCTATTTGCAATCGAAGTGGCATAAAAGAAGTCTAGTAGTTTGCATTTTTTAATATCGACTAAAAATTCAAAACTTCCAACAATGCCCCAAATACAGATTTTCAATTGCCCACCATATTAGAGCTGCTGTCTTGAATTTTTTATCTTTGGAAAGAGTGAATTTGTATTGTCGCGCAAAGTGTGTACATATGACAAATATAATTTATCAGTTACTAGCGATTATGTGGAAGTAGGTGAAAACTCCATTCCAAGATTTGAACCAGACAAATATACAAAGTGGTGAAGCTAACAAAAGATTGGCAGAAGAAAAACACTCGTGTTATAATTTCTTCTCAGTATTTTCCATTATTAAAAAAAATGTTACTCTGTCTTTACATTTTTACTACCTTCAGGTCCTCTAGCAACAAGATATTCCTCTCCAATAGAGAACTGGTTCTTCACACCTACTGATCAATCGCAGAGAACATCCTCTGTATATAGATGACTCTTGAATCAACCAAATCCCATCATGCGCATGTAATAACTTAAACTTCAATAGCTAGTATACAGACCTATTGCAGTTTTAAGCTTAATTAAGTTATCCCCTTTCCAGTAGAACAGGGAATGAACGTTTTTGCTTGAAACAGACCTGGCAGTGTGAACCAATATTGATAGGGTTTCTCAACTATCCCAAATCACATACTTGGGTTTTTCATAGCCTATGCCAGATACCATGAATATTGTCTCTGCTCCTCCCTTTGCTTGAAGGTTTACAGGTTTTTTGCCTCCAGACCTATATATCCAGCTATCTATAGTGGTCTAGAAGTTTTGAATGTACAATGCTTTTTTAAGTGCTTTGGCATAACTGTATTATTATAGAACAGTTTTTATAATTTCGTATGTAATCTGTCCTTGTAGCATTCTTTGCACATGTCCACAGCATTAATGGCTGCCTGTAGTATGAAAGTATTATTAGCTAGGCTCACTGCATGTGCAACTCTCGAGGCTACCTTTTTTCTTATTCCACAGATTTCAGTTCCTCCATTACTAATTTCAGAGCCATCTATGAAGAGGCACATCTCTGTGTTTCGTAGCTTTCAGTTCTCCAATCATATAGTTGCTAGAGTATTTAAAAAAAAACTTCAGTATTCCTTTTTACAATTTGCTATTATTAAGTGTTTGCTTTAGTCATATAATTATAAAGATTCCCTATTTTTGTAACTTATATCATTGTTTAACTTTTGTATCTGATTAAGTTGCTTCAGATAAATAAGTATTTTGTTCAAATGTGTTTTCAACTGATCTACCAGATTGAACTCGCACAATATAATGCGTTATTTACATGCAATTACTTTAATTTCAGTTAATTTTTAATTGATATCAGTTCATCTTACATGCAAATTTTTGCCACTTTAATTTCTTTAAAAACTTTTCTATAGATATAGCAAAAAATAGATAAGGAATCTTCTCTAAATGATTCCTACTTTTTTACTTAAGATTTTTGTACGACTACAGGAAAATTTATTGCAGATATTTAAAACATTTTAGGCATCATATACATTTTCATACACACTTTAATCAAAAAGTTCGAAATTAAGTAGGTAATATAGGGAAGTAAAAGTAAAGTATATTTTGTTGTTAAGGATAAGATGAATCAATCTTATAAGATCATTAGTTAGTTACTTAATTAACAGCACTAAAATAAAAACGTAATATATACTTTCAATACATAGGTACACTAACATTATACAATTGAATAATATATTAATAAGAAAAAAAAACAAAAAACACTTATATTATTTTGCTGATACATCCTTTCTCTAAAAAATTCATCTACTGAATAATTTTTTTTCTTTAAAGAATGTCTTAATCAGTATTAAAATAAAAACATGTTTTCTTATTAGCTTATTGTGGTTGTTTTGGGGCTTCTTGTCATCTTTAGGCACAAATTTTTTAGATTCCTATGTATTAAATTAAAATTATATAACTTCAAATGTCTAGTAGTAAGATTTTTTCTCTTTTTTCCATTTTTTAATGCTAAGTAAATATGGATCAAGCTGTTACAACTAAAACTATTGCTGACTTTGTCTCTATATTGTGATGTATTTTATAGTAACAGATTCAGTGGATAAACCTATTTTGAAACAGAAATAAAGTATATTCAATCATATTTTTATTGTCATTGTGAAAAAATTACTCCCCGAGATTTTTTTTATTGGTTTTTAACTGAATTAACTAGTTTTAATCTCTGTTTGATGTTTGACTATAAAAATAAAGGGTTGGAGCTAAAAATATATTCCCAGAAATAATTTTGTGTAGGTTCTTTAAGAAAAAAGATCTTTTTTTCTTAGTTTTTACCATAAAAATGCTAGATGTACATGTATTCACAATAATTAATTTAGTAGGGGTAGGTCCTTTAAGAAAATCCCTAAAGGATAATTATATCAAGAAATAATATGTGTTTTTGATTCTGTTATACCTACTTAGGTATGTCCTGAAACATAATTTCCTTGATAATTTTAGAACTTACTTTGTATTCAAAAATAATATAAATTTCAAATATCTATTGCTTATTATTTAGAATATACTTATGTTGAATGCAAGTTGATCGCATTCTGTCGAGCATTCTATAAATTAATGGCTGATGTTAACCGATTTCTTTTGGTGGTTGACAACGACTGTTTGACAGGATGATTACATGCTTTTTGACAATAACTACTTTATTGTAACTCATTGTATGAGATTAATTTTTTAGGGTTTTTACTGACCTATTATTGTTGCAAACAGTATTTGAAAGCCTATTTTTTAATTTAACTTTTTTTATTACTTATTAATAATTATAATAATAAACTTTCCTATGTTCTACTATACAGGATATTTTTAACATTTTTTAAATTTTAGTCAAACCTTTTTGAGACAAAAAGAAAGACAACCGTTTTGGCTTGCATCCAATATATAAAAGGTGCCAATTTTAGATAAATTTACTAATATGGAAAAGTGGGTATTTCTGCACTGAAATGCTTGTGGAAAAGAACATTTTTCCATATGCTCATAAAAAAAAGTATATAGTTTTTCTTGATATTATTCTCAATTTATAAGATGAAAATCAAACATGAAAGTTGAAATCTTTACGGACTATAAGAAAATTTTGCTTTTAAAATTTCATCATAAACAGTATACTTATTGCGTTCATCAGTATACAGATTATATCAGGTGCCACAAATAAATGGCACGCTCTTATAACTTTTTTCTCTTTGCTAATATATTAATGACATTTTGGTTCGTTTAATGGAGCATACTTTTGACTATTTTACAGCGTTGCCATATCTTCTTATGGCCATATTTAATGATATGCCTTAATACTGCACCTTATTGCATGGTATCAAATTACTTGCAAAAATTATTTCTGTGGCTAACTCCATGAGCCACCCTCCTCTCTAAAAAATTTTTTTAAATGATATTTAAAAGAGGGTGAAATCACAGCCGTCTAGATTTCGAAATAAAAAATAGCTTTGCGTGTCAAAATGACAATAGCAGAAATGCATAAATAATAGAAGATATGGCAACGCTGTCATGGTAAGAAAAGTATTTAACCATCCAGAATTTGTGGCAATTGTGAGCACATTTGGATATATTTTTGATACTGATATTTCCATACTATCAATTTTGGTTTTCTGTGTATTAATAAAAAAAAGTTTTATTTTCGGATTTTCCAAACCCTACATAAAATGGAAGAAATCGAAGTACGGAAAGTATTTATTTTATGTTTTATTAAACTTTTTAGCTCAAAAACAACAAACCCCAAGTTTTCGCCAAACACAAAAAAGGTTCTAAAAGAGCATAGATATAAAAAAAAATTCTTACGGGGTTTGGTTTTTAACAATCTAAGCAAATTACTATTATTGCTGCGCATTCAATATTTTTCATTTTTCTTATAAAATTAATTCTATTGAAAAAACAACATAAGACAAAAATAATGAGGAAATAAAAGAACTACAAAACTACTTTAAAAGTTTGAATCTGAATGTTCCATGAAAAATACCACTTAGGGCAAAAAATGTATTTTTTCCCCTTTGAAGATTTTGCCCGTCACTGCCAACATTAAATTCTACTATAATTTAGCCGGACTCTTGAAGTTCTAAGGTTTTTTTTTTCGAAAAATACATCGATGCCTCGAGGTCCTGCCAAAACATCGACCCTGTCGGACAGAAACTAAAAAAGTTACGATTTTTTGAAAATTGTACTAAAAACTAAACGTTACCTTTACTTTGAAGTCGAATATAACCGAAGTTATTTAGTTTTTTTTCACACATAATCAAAGCAGATTCAAGAACATCAATCTATTTTCCACAACTTTTCGATTTACTATTTGTTTCTACGGCGTACCAAAATTGAAGAAAATGTTCACATATTTTTTATCTTTTTCTTAAAAATTGAAAAATACCAAATCATCTAGTCGCTTGATAGTTCAGGCAGCTTAGGAACAATAGCGGAAGGTTTCGTAGGAGTTTTGATAGTTGTTACCTTTATGTTTTTGGGGTCGCTGAACACGAATCTGAAGTTTGCCATATTCGATTTTGCCCGGAAACATGTTTTTTTTTTGCAAAAAACCATTGGTATTTTTTTTTTATTTTTTTGCATATAACACGGAAACTATGTTTTCTTTAGAAGAGAGTGCTATGTATAAAATTAAAGCCGGTAAAATTTCCTACAATTCATATTTATAATATTTTTTTGTACGACTATTCGTTCAGCTGCGCGCTGAAAAATGGTAAAAAAAACAAAAAAAAATTAAAAAAGAAGATTTTCGATTTTGTACTGCGAATTCTTCGGAAAACTATACATGTTAAATTAATATCGACCATGGATTAAATAAAAGATAATAAAAAAGACTTAGAAATATATAAAATACATGGAAAACATATAAACATCTGGCCCAACGTGGTCCTTAAGTAGTACTCGTAACTTTAGTCAGTGGTCCTTTTTTTTTTAAGCGGGCTCTTGTTCCTCAGTTACGTGGAGATTTACATAGAAAACATCGTAGGAAGTTAGTGCATTGTAAAATTTTATACGATCCTAGCGAAAATTCGTGAGATATTTTGTGGTACACTGAATGCTTAAAGAAGTATTAGGGTTGAACCCACGTTGTTTTCAAATAGGTAGATGCGAAAATTTCGTATAGGACTGAACTAGTGCATAAGCCGCCAAACATTTAAACAGCTGCGAATTTGGGATAGCAGACCAACGTCAGTAATTTCCGTGTTCGCTGCGACAACGAAATTCGTGGCGATTCGCAAAGACATCATTCCTTATGTCTTTCTTGCATAAAAAGCACAATACATACTTAGTAGACAAAACCATACGAGAAATTAGCGCGGTATTGATGATAAATGCACTGCAAGGCGAAATAAAACGCGAATAAATTGCTCGTTTTAGACGCGAATATTTCGTCTAGATCTGGCCAAACGCATAAGCCACAATGAATTTAAACAGCTGCGAATATCGTCGCGAATTATTCGCTGCCGCTGCAATTAACTCGCACTGGGCTGGGGAATAATAATATAATTAAGGATCACAAAAACGACTATTTTTGAAACTGGCAGGAGAAAATGTGGATATTTTTCGGGGGTAGCGATAATTTGTTTGCGGCGCAATACTTTCCCCATTTTAGTAAGATCTGCTTAACAAAAATTGATTGGCTGACAGTTCCTTTTTACGGTATACAGCGATATTTGTTTCAAATAGGTAGATGCTACTCGATTACTTTATTTGGAGCAACAAAGTCCATGACTCGTATTAAACAAGGATTATGTAGACCCCTCAGGGTGAGGGAGTTAAAAGAAGGAGTTGATTACTACTGAAACAGTGCTGGTAAAGGTGTTGATATTGGCGTTACGCATCTTTATATACTTAATTTGAGCATATAATGAAAACGTCTATTACATAGTTTTTATGTGTTTGGTAACTATTTCCAGTGATGTTTATTTACATCGTTTTCTCTCGATTATTTTTTATATTTTGATATGCATGATGTGTTTCTGCATGTTGTGATCTAAATTTTATTTTGGTAAACTGAATTTGAAACTAAAACTACGTGTTGGTAGGGATCCAATAATTTGTTCCCACGAATTAGCATGATGGGCATAACAACCACACTCCACTTATTAAGGCAAATATTATTAATTAATAAGGTGTTTTCACATCAAATACGTATTGCAAAAAATCAAAAATGCACACTGATTTCAGAAGATTATGTTAAGACGATGTTTTTTCTCAGACAAAAATGGGTTATATTATTTCCTAATCATTTAATTAATGGCCAAAATTTACATGTTTAAAAAAAAATATCTCAGAAGTAATCAAAATAACTTGTATAAGTGGTCAATGGGAACAAAGACTTTTGCTTTGTATATATATATATATATATATATATATATATATATATATATATATATATATATATATATATATATATATATTCAATTCAATAATTCATTATGTCTCCAGAAAGTGATTCTAGACAAAACAACTACTTGCAGGTATGGTATTTAGAAGAAAGATATTTAGTTACCAAGCAAGTTATGCAAAACGTATTTTGTTACAAATATCTTTTATTTTTAGTATGCAATTTTACTTCTGACCACACCCAAAGAATATTAAACAGCGTTGGTTGTGGCGAATGCGCCAGACACTGAGCTGTATATCACTGTTGGCTGATAGTAAAGGTGGCAAAAAAAATCTAAATCTGCAGACTTTTTGGATACTAATTTTTTAAACATTTTATTAGGCTTTATCTTCGAGGAAAATTTTAAATAAGTAAAAGATTTTTGGACACCGCCGATTTGTTCCGCCATACAGGTTTCGCACAAAAATACCAGTTCATTCCTATATAACATTTGATGATTTTTATGGAAAATTAAAGTAAATTCTGTGGCAATCTTTAAGAGGTTATAAGTAATTTTTTTTTTGAGTTTTGACATTTGACTATATTCACAGGAAACATGCAGCAGATTTCAACGATTAAAACGGTATCTGTAGATTGACGTCTGAAATCTGTGTAAAATAATTGCAGACATTAAGTATTTAAGGATTGTATTTGATCCAGATTGGTTAAAAAGTTATAGTTAAACATATTTGCATGAAAATTGTTTTATTCGATCAATGAAAATGGCATAAGTGTATAAAGTTGCAGATTTTTTTAAAACACAAGTATAAGTCAATTGCTTTACAAATTACAACAATTTAACAATTACAAATTACTTTTTTCATAATATCATGAAGGAAAAAAGAAATAATCAAATAGTTTTGCCCATTACAGCCCAAAAAGTCGGTAAATTTCCTTTACCCGGAACTTCCCTCTTTATGAATATATTCTTTTATTAAGAATAGTGTAATTTAGTAACACATATATACTATCTTTTCAGACATTTTTATTGGGGACCATTTTGTGCCATCATATTGGATTTCTATCAATATTTTACCAGTTTCTACCTATACCACACTTGATTTTTGGGTATAATGGGTACATTGACAGACACCGCCATTTTGTTATATCATGTTGAATTCATACTGGTTTATTCCTATATCACATTTAATTGTTCTGCAAAATTTTGAAAAATTGAATAAGATCACTCAATTAAATTATTCTTAAATAATTATTTGTCCGCCATTTTGTTCCGCCATCTAGAATTTGTACCACAACTTGACCACTTTCTTTCTATATCACACTTCATACTTGCATAAAATTTGGAATTAATCTAATAAGTAGTTTTTGTCAGGCCGATTTTTTAAATATTTGATTAGGCCTTCATTTTGTTTTCCTATCTTATATTCCTATGTAACATTTGATTTGAGAAAATTGGATAATTAGTTTTTTAGTAATAATTTTTTACCGTTTCACAACGCTGCCGTCTTGTTCCGTCATATTGGATTTTTACCAAAATATTACCAGGTCGTCCCCATATGACCCCTAATTTTCTGTTAATAAAATTTGAAGTTAATCTGATTAGTAGTTAACATAGAACGGAAGGTTTCACCGCCTTGATCAATTAAGAAATCGTGGTTCTTAGGATTAGACCGTGTCATATTGGGATTACTATCCGACGTTTCGCCTTTGATTGGACGAGGCATCTTCAGGGATCTTTACGAGATCTGAACCTAATTTTAACGTAGGGTCACGGTTCGCCGAACACAAGTCGGGTATGAAAGCCCACTTGAATCTCTCTCTTCAGATCTCGTGGAGTAAAGATCCCCGAAGATGCCTCGTGCAATCGAAGGCGAAACGTCGGATAGTAATTCCAGTTTGAACGGTCTAATCCCCAGAACAATGATTTCCTTATGAGTAGTTTTTAAGCTATTCCGCGAACTGACACATGGACAGATGAACCGACAGACCAAAAAACATATTTTCTGTTCGCGGCATAGCAAAAAAACTACATACTCGATTGTCTTCAAATGTTGATAAAAAATTAAGACAAAATGGCGGCCTAGTGAAATGTTAAAAAAATTTGAGAATAGTAGGTTTTTAGTACACCTACTGATCTGAAATTTTGCACAAAAATCGAGTATTATATAGGAATCAACTGGCAAAATTTTGGTATTAATCCAAGATGGCGGCCTAATAAAATATTTAAAAACTCAGCCTGTAAAAACTACTTATTTTAAATTATGTCGAAAAATCAAGTCGGGCATAGGTAGAAACTGGTAAAATATTGGTAGAGTGTTGGTAGGGATCCAATGTGTGCAAAATGGCGTCAATAATAGTGTTTGAAAAGCCAGTATATATATGTTCCTAAATAATTATGTACTGAACTAAGTTGGGTGAGACTTCATTATTCCTAATAAAAGGAAATATTCATAACGGGGGAAGTTCCGGGTAAAGGAAATTTACCGATTTTTGTATATACTGTCTTTTTTTACGCGGCATTTTTTGACATATTCCTGATTTACTGTTTATATTTGGTTTGTGGTTGTATTATATTATAATATTAGTATAACTATTTGTATATCTATTTAAGACAGCTTTCAACCTACAATTTTACCTCAGCACATTAAAATTATACTAATGGTAAATCTAGCCTCTATATGTGGCCTGAATGTATCAGAAGTAGATGTGCAAATGAAATTGCCTCTTGTCTTCATAGATTCGTCAAAGGTATACCAGACCGAATAGAAAATTTTTTATTGTCATACTGGTAATATTGGTAAAGGGATCCAATGTGTGCAAAATGGCTATATATATATGCGATTTTCATTTCCGGTATGTAGAGGTCCGAACTAAAATAGTAACGCATTTTCCGTGTTTTAATATTCGATACATTTGCACACCACTGTGAAAATAGTAGACCACAAATTCCTTATCCCCGTGTATACTCACTTAAAATGCGACTTCGATCATTGTGATTGAAAGGGTAAAAAAAACTGTTGAAATTCATATACCCAGAGATTGGTATCATTTGATATGACATGCTCGTTATAAAAAATAAGAGGTAAGCTGGTTAAGGTAGACAAAAACTAGTACTATCGCTTACAAAAACAGTGTACTTGATGAAGAACCTTTTAAGGATGTTATTTTTTTAGAAAAAGTAAAAACGTTTTTCATTTGAAAATTTTGCTACTGATTCGTTTATACGATCGTCCACGATCAATAAATTCTTAAAAAAAAAACAGAATCTCTTAGAAACCGCTGGTCTGTTAGATGAAGTATTTTTTACCGAGAAATAGATTAAAATACTGAAATTGATACCGACCCAGATGCGAACAGGTATCTTTTTGATGATGAGTCTGAGTGATATTAATAATTTTTAATACTATGTCATTCTAGCTTATTATCTTGAGGAAAATTTTTTGTTATTGTATGAACTGTTTATTAATGTTTATATTAGGATTTAGCTTTTATTTTTTTACTTCTTGTTTCATAAGTTAGCAATACAATTTCAACGTTTTGGTAGAAAAAGTTGTTTTTTGTGCATAAATAACCGCAGATGTAAACTTATGACCTTTGTATAGTGTGCCACCCTATAAATGTTACGAATACAAGTACACTTCCCTTTGTTAGTAAAAAAATCATATGTATATGTTACAAATTTGTAGACTTTTTAATTAAATTTTGTTTGCAATTAAGTCGACATAATGTGCCATTTTTACTATTTAGTATTTGGGCTGTCGGCTTCTATGGCATATAAAGTAATATTTTCATACAAATCGATATTTTTCTTGTAATATAATTAACATACATTCTTAAGTTTATAAAATTATGAAAAATGTATACATTGATTTCATTGTATTAAAAAATTACTAAATACCAGCAATTAATAATGGCCAAAACTGTATCGCCATTTATGGCCTAATTGCCACAGAATTATAATAACTATATTTTTAATACTATTTTTTTAAAAATTTATTAGGCCGCCATATTCAATTTACACCAACATTTTCCTATTTCCTCTCTAATTCTACAAAATTGAAATTTCCATGCAATTCGATAAGTTCTTTTTCATAATGATTTTTTTAAAACAATTTAATAGGCTTCCTATTTATTTTGCCACATTATGTATGTATGTGTATGAATCTTTTAAGTCATAATATTGGGAACGTCATTGACTTAGATAATTCTTATTTTTGGGGGTATTACTTTTTTTAAATCATATTTTCAGCACAAAATCTGGACCAAAGTAAGTATAAAATGCGTATTTAAATATTCTAGGTATCGCCGTCTGTTACAGAAAAATGTAAAACTGTTAAGATTCATTTGCGTAGATTCTTCATATTTCTAGGGGTATACATTTTTTAAAATCATACCCTGAGGACAAATTTATTTCCATAAAACTAAGAAGAAAAGTAGAGTAGGGCAAATATCTTGGTGTCATAAAATTATGGAATTCAGTGGCGTTGATACATGATATTTTGTGAGCAAAAAATACCTAAAAGTTGTCTTTCGTGATTTTGTTTGGTATAATAGATTGTTTTCGAGAGCAATAAAAAATTTGAGCACGAGCAAAACTTTCAAGGTGTTTTATTGAAATTTGGTATGTAAAGTAAGTGTTTAAAGTGCTACTTTTCCGACCAGAAAAAAACCGAGTGAACCACTGGTGTGCGCATGGGAGACCATTTCAATTTTTATTTTTTTTTATTTATGGTACGCTACTGTTTATTTTAAAATCTGATATATTTTTAGCAATATGCTAAAAGAACACAGAGTTGTCTTTTGTGTTTTTTAGTAGAATGATGCGCTCTCGAAAAAAATTAAAGAGTCTCAAATTATCCTTTTGGGTCTCATTTTATTTTTGCTGTTTATAAACTACTTAACAACCTTTTCAGGCTGCTTTATTTCTCAGTTTGCTGGCGACACGAGTTTAATGATATTTTCAAAAAACCGTAAAGACATTTCTGTTAACGGGAGTGTTTGTGCAGATATAATGAGTACCTACTGTGAACAGAACTATTTTTTCCAGTACAGAAATGGTTTAGTTTACATCCAGTACGATCGTAGTCTATATGTTTCTATAAATGGAAAGACTATCCAACAAAAATCAGTAACAAAATCTTTAGAGTTGCAACTGGATACTCATCTTAAGTGGGTATCTCATCTAGATTACATCTGCAAGAATCTAGCATCCAAAAATTATGTTTTACTTAATCTCAGGAATTTTGTTTCTATTGAGGTTCTCAAGACATACTACTAGCACAGAATCTATTCAAGTGTTATTTGTTGGGGCGGATCACCTCAAATTGGTAATATTCTTATTTTACAATGCTTTTCAAATCTCGTTTTCATTCATGTAGAGAACTATTCAAGGAATTGCGAATTTTGACTGTTACTTCAAAGTATATCCTTTCCTCTGTACTGAATATTAGAAGAAATCCAGATTCAAGGGTCAACTTTAGTGACTGGGAGATAAATTATAATTTACGTCATACCCCTAATCTTCTTTTGCCGCAACATATCTTAAAATTTGTAGCGAACAGTGTCACAATTTCACCAGAAAAAAATGTGTAATCATTTACCAAAGATCTTTAAAGCAGTAAAAAGCATTTCAGTATTTAAACGGAAGGTAAGAAAAATGTTGATTATACACGGTTTCAGTAGCTTAAAAGAATATTTTGAATGTGACAATTTAATTACGTAATTCCTTTTGACGTTTTTTATACATGTATGTAAACTTATGTTCGATGTTTCAATAATTTACAACCATAACAAACAGACTGTATACTTCATCTACAACTCATAATATTGTATAACACTAACACGTGTTAAAAAAACATTCCATAAGGACGTGAATGGCTTGACCGACACGTAGCTTGCGTCTGCGTCTTGGCTTGGCAGACACTGTACCCCTGGGTACAGATGTGTCGTTCACGACTGATCCGGATCTGAGATCCGGATCTTTTTACTGACCCATGGGAGCCGGGTCTTAAAAATATTGCGAGCCGGATCACGGATCTTTGAAATAGAGACAAAGCAAAATGAAGCGTTCAGGTGCGTTTGTCTATAGTTCAGTCAGTTCTTAGGTTCGTTCAATGCATCATCATTGTTTGTAGGTCTCGATGATGGGGTGGATCGGTCATTAGCTTGTTGAATGCTGATTGCCTTGAAATATGAATTTCTGTATAGCCAGAATATCGTGTAAAAATTTAATTTGGGGTTGATTAGCTTGTTGACTTCGTAAATCATCCTAAAAACATCATATTACACCAGTCTTTTGTTGCGTGGATTAGATAATAGATTTAAAAAAACAAGTTAAAACATAGCATGTGAAGGCATCTCATGTTTTTAGATGAAACTTTTAGTCCTCTAGTAATACAAGGTTTTTAATTTTTAGATTTTATGTTTACAATAGGAAAAGCCTTATTAAACAGTTCTGCTATACTAGAGTGATAAGCCTCAAGAGCATTGGCCATTAGGAAAATACTATTCCAATCGTAGGCTGCACATAGATGTGAACATTTTTTATAATTACTCCCAGTCAGCAGTCTACCATTTTTTCTAGATATCTTATATTTAGATGTGTGAGTAACATTGGGTCCAAAATGGCACAACACAGCTCCATGACCAGAGAGACCACTATTTACAACTTGACAAAGAACATCAAAATTTGAACAAATATAGTCCAATAATGTTTGTAAGCACAGACTTAGGCGCGTCGGTGAACTTACATGCATTTTTAACTCATAACAGCTAAATAGAATATTTAATTACAGAGAATTATTACTAGGGGTTAGAAAGTCAATGTTTAGGTCACCGCCTAAAAATACTTTAGTTTTTGGTGGAATTTGACTCAACAAAAAATCCAGTCTCTTCAAAAATTCATCAAAATTACCTGATGGTGCTCTGTATATGCATAAAAAATAAATATTAAAATTTTTGAACATGACCAAACTAAATTCAAACACTTGATTGCTTATCAAGTAATCATAGTTACTAACTACATTAAAATTAGTTTTATTTTTAAATGTATCTTTAATAAATATAAGTGTATCACCATGAACCATCCTTGATCTACAATAAAAGGTAATTATAGAATATTCGGGTAAGTAAATTCATCAGTCTTACCTCTAATACATTGCACGTTCAACAACATCACAGACAATTCATTGTTATTAGGCTTATTAACTATGTAGGACATTTTGGTTGAATGTCCTTCGCTAAAAAATCAACCGACTCTGACGATGGTAAAGACAGATTATCACAATTCGATTTTGTTGAACATACAGGTTTTTTTGCTTCATCACAAGTCTCTTCAATTATCTTACTTGCTAACATAGATTTATTCACAAGTGAGTTATTTATGTTACTTTCTAATGATTTAACGTGGGTAAACTTTTTAAGAGACTTTTTTAGTTTTAAATTAAAATTAAATATACAATTTTCAGAACCTTCATCAAATTTACCAAAAGGGACAGAGCTGAGATGTATGTAAAATTGATTTTCTGTGAAATAAATTAATAAATTAGTAAATAAATAAAAATGGAAACATAAAAAACTTCAACTTCAAAATCACTATAGCAAGACTCTTAAACGTTGTAACTTAAAAGTATAATATCTTTAACAAGTATTATTTCACTTAAAACGCATCCCTGTAAATCGCATACAAGTTTTTAAACAAAAAACTAGACTGGTGAGGTCGCCACTCATTTTACTCGTCGCGAAAAACTAAAAAAATGTTCGGACTGTACTGTCTATAAAACCGATGTCGCATGCTTACAAACTTTTCAGATGGATGAAGCTACGTGTACATACCTACCCAGTGCCCAATATGACGAATATGGCCCGCCTATTTTAATGAATTTAAAGATCGCTGATCCGGGTCTTTAAACTGACCCAGATCCGTTGACCCGGATCTTTAAAAAGATCCAGATTTCCCATCACTACTCCTGGGAGTGGTGGGTGATCGCTGCACATGCTGGAGAGGACAAAGCTGTATGGTTATCTTGCATTCCGCTATGAGCGCAGGGTGCCCAGATTGCCCTGCTCAATTTCGCCAGTCAGAATTCAAAATCCCCCACATTTTAGACATTTTCAAAAAAAATCCCCAAAAAATTATGTTGGTAGGTATATTATGAATTTCTTTCTGAATATAATACAGATTAACAAGCGTCTAAAATATGAACAACATAGGATAATTAAAAACTATCAAATTAATTCATTTCAGCAAATATCTTTTGATATTATATATGGTGTTGTTGCTGGTATTATACATACTAGCTAGCATTAAACAAATTTTATCATTCTTTCGCTAGGTACAAAACTAACACAACTCTTACTAATGAGGTACCGTATTCTCACTATGGCATCCCCACAATGTTTTGCCAGTCCGAGAAAATCGGACAAGGCTAATTTCGTGATTTATTTCTTACCGAATTAAATATTTTTATTCGATAATAGACGGCGAGACAAAGTAATAAAATATATTTCTTAGATTTTTATGGCGATTTTAGAATTTTATGTATTTGAATAAATTTGCAAGATGTGTCAGACCAAAAATTCTTTTCTCCAGGGTAAATATTTTTCCCCAGAAAAAAATTCCCCAAAAATTAGGGAAAATCCCCTAATCTGACCACCCTGCAACTACACTGGGTTGCCGGCGTAGAACAAACGTACTTCGGTGGTGTCTACTGGAACGTCGACGTTGTTATAAGGCTAAAAAGATTATTTCAATTTCATTTACGTTATTAAATCCTATTTGCCATGTCTATAAATACTAGACACAACAATGTATTTCATGTCTAAGGAAATAAAAGGTTCTGAATTTGAATCCCCCTCTTGTCACATAATTGTGGCGCGGAGATTAATAAGGGTTTGTGTGTTAGGCACTGGACGTAGCGGAAATGTTACTATAAAGTGCATATCTATCATTTTATTGTTTGTGTATTCATTTATTTTAAAAAACATTTATTACGAAAAAGGTATCAGATTTTAAAATAAACAGTGGCGTATCATAAATATAATCGAAATGGTTGCCCATGCGCACGCCGGTGCCTTACTCGGTTTTTTTTGTGAACCGAAAAAGTCGCACCTTAAACACTTATTTGACGTTCCAAATTTCAATGAAATACCTCAAGAGGTTTTGCAAATGTTAATAAGTCTTTATTTTTTGAAAAAGTTTATTTTTTTTATAAAAATGTGTTCAGATTATTTACTGCGATTAGAATAACAAACAAATTTCTCAATATTGAGTTCCGAAAAGGCCAAAAAAGGAATTTGTTGGTTAAAAAGTTTAATAGTATAATGAGTTCACGATTTTTTTGTTTTTCTTGAAAACGGTCCATTATACCAAAAAAACACAAAATAGATAGTGGCGTACTATAAATTTCCAATAAAAAAAAATTGGAATGGCTGCCCATGCGCACGCTTGTGGTTCAGTCAATTTTCTTTCACTTGGAAAAAGTAGAATTTTTAACGCTTATTTTACATACCAAGTTTCAATAAAATACGTAAGGGGTTTTCCATATGTTAATAAAAATTGTTGTTTTTATACAAAGTTTAACAACCTCCTGTATCTCGAGAACGGAGTTTTTTAAGCCTTTTATAAAAAACATTTCTTCTTATAATGTGCACAGCAATTAGCCCTAAAAGTTTGGCTATGTACTTAATTAACACTCTGTATACAAATATTTCCGCGAAATTGTGAACCTCATTGGCGTACTGTGTTTGCCCAAAACCTTTTTTTAGATACATCTATTTTAGAGTGGGGTATTAACGAGTGTTTATTCGGATATGAAAGTAATTAGAATGTTTTCCGTTCGTTTTATTTTGATGTCTCTGTTGTGCTGTTTATTCAGTACTGCAAGTCCATTTATCTCGATCGAAGCTGCGATCTTTGTGTTTTCCTATCGACGACGCTGGTATTTTTAACCTCAAGGAGAAATACTTACGGAACGGGATTGAACCGCATCTCGCAAGCGAGGCCTTGCTTTAGCGCATTTTGGATGAATAAGTGTGCCGTTCAACTCGCAAAAATACTACTTACTACACTATTATTTGCCAGTTTAATGGCTCCTATTTTGGGAGTGAGTTGAGTTTTTTTTTGTCGCATTATTACCACATAATATATTAATATTTATAGTTTGTGTGGGATTAAGCAATTGGCTAGTTCATTGGCGAATGAAGCTCAGAATTAAGCGAAAATAAAAAAATATGCTCTCCGTAGGTCACATTCAATATTGATTGACGTGCCGTTTATATTTTCTATGTAATATACTGTACTGCTTTTAAGTGCACTTAAATATAAAGCTAGCAAGAGCAAGCCATTAATATATTTGAAAACTTGAACCAAATACAGCGGTAATATATTACTTTTAAATATACAGAGTGGTTCACTGTAACATTGGTGGTAATTTTTTAGATAGAACACCTAATTTTTATTACCTATTTGAAACTTTATCAAATTTCTAAATATTTTTCAAGTAGGATACCCTATACCGAAATTCGATTATTTTTTTAGATACTGAAAATTGACATTTTAAGGCTATGACAGTCTGCAAAATCTGAAAGATTCGAGTTAGGTCAAAAAGAATTGCAATTCAACATGCATTAAAATGTTTTTGAATTTTTTTTTGAGAGGAAAAACTTTTAGGTATTTTATTTCTGCTTAGACTAAAAGTTGATGCTGTAAGACAGACCATAGAAACTAACACGGAATGTTTCTTTCGGTTGGACCATTTAGTTTTTACAGCTTCTCAAGTCTCAGAATTCCAATTTTCAATTGACAATATCTGTAAAAACCATTTTGTTTAAGTATATGGTGTGTTAGATAAATAGGTTAAATATACAATTTTGCACATATTTCAGAGGTGTAATAAAAATGATGTATTCCATTGAAAGAATTACCACCTATATCACAGTAGCGTCTAAGCGGATCGCCCTGTATAGCTAATGTTAGTACTAAAGAAAGAGTAATTTAAAAGATCACTCTACATGTTTATATATTTGTCTCAGATAATTAACTGAATTCTTATCGAATTTTTGCACTGCATTGACAATTAATTTTTACCAGCATCTAAAATACATGTCAATATTATGTATATTGTGTTTACTAATTAACCAAAACTATTTCAGATTGTGATTGTTATTTTATGCACAAAAAGTCATATTATACTTTCACTGGTGTTGCAAACGGCTTTACAAAAAAAAAATACGAATGACACTTGTGTTGTTTTCTTGTGTTTTTATTTATACGTTTAGTTGTATTTTTTAAATCTATTCTATTATATGTACAACCATTAACTCATTCGAAATGTGCTTGAAAAGCATAAAAATGTAAAACGGCTATTTAAACAAAAAGTTCTTATGATTATAGTAAGTGGTGCCATATTTGATGTGTCAGAGGGTGTAGAAAAGATAAATTTACTTAACATTTTAACAAAATTTTAATTAAAATGTGAATTATAATTTTAAGTATGAATCGAAGGTAATCGGGAGGTGATTCGAAATAGGGGATAGAAATAGATAGTAGGTCTTTAATTTTTATAATAGTCTATATAGCTTATCCTTGTAGGTTGGGTGAAAGTATAGCTGGAAAAACAGACGAATGCGTTCGATATAACTCTTTTATTATATAAGCAACCTCTGGATGCGTGGTTGCCTCTTCCTCAGGCTTAATAACTGTTAGAGCATGTTACGCATAAAACGTGTAATAATTTGTTATTTTTTTGTATTATTTTGTGGGTTTTTCGCCTTATAAAATCTGAAAATAAAAAAAAATATTTACCTTATAAAATCAATAGTCTTAAGTTCTGGGTCCACTATGAAGGTACCCGAGGAACGATACTGAAAAATGTTTATTTTCTGGACGTTTCGGGGGAAATCTACCCCCGTCTTCAGCAAACCTACAAATAAAAAACTAAAAGCAGAATATTTCTTATGTTTAGTATTAGAAATATAACCAGAATGGCTAATTTCTGATAAAATGTCAATTTAAAGGTGTTATTTTTAATTGTTAGAATAAGGTGGGAAATATGTGTACATAGAGTATGTTCATTTTAATTTATTGTATTTTGAGGTGTCCTTTTTTTACTTCAGTATTTAGCAAATTTAACCATGTGTTACACAATTATGTTTATGTAATAATATTAACGCACTTTCTTTTATTTTACGTTTTTTGGAACATGGTTCTTTTGCTAAAATATTAGAAGCATTCCAATTAATTTTATGATTGTTATCTAGTGCATGTTGGCCGATGATTTTTGAAATTCCCTATTTTTTATGTATGTTGGGTGTTCTTTAATTCTTTTGGCTAATGGCCTAGAGGTTTCACCTATGTAAAATTTATTGCATTGACACGGAATTTTATAAATAACATTTTTGGATTTTCTTGTTCATTGTTAGGTTTTGTTTTTGTAAGTTTGCTTCTAAGTGTATTTTGTGTTTTAAAGATCGTTCTGATGTTAAAATGTTTACCTATTCGTTTTATTTTATCTGATAAATTAGGTATGTATGGTATAAAGAGGTTTGTAATTGTCTTTTGGATTCTTAAATTCATAAAAACATTTTTCAACGAAATCATTAGGATAATTGTTTTGATTTAAAACATCTTTTATAACATTTTTTTCTTTAATAAAATTTTGATCTTTGCAAATTATTTTTACTCTATCATATAGACTTTTTACAACTCTCTTTTTAGCCATGATTGGATGATTTGAGTAAAAATTTAAGTATCTGTTTGTGTGTGTAGGTTTTCTGTATACTTTTGTTTCAAAACTGTGTATGTCTTTTTTGATAAGTATGTCTAAAAATTGAAGTTGTTGGTCTGTTTCCTTTTCAATAATAAATTTAATTGTTGGTTCTTTGGTGTTAATATGATATAAAAAATTATTTAAATGTTGATCGTCATGTTCATAGATACAAAAAATGTCGTCAATATATCTCCACTAAATAAGTGGTTTATGATCCTAATTTTGAATATAATTTAACTAAAAGTTTTCCATAAAAATATTACTTAGTAAAGGAGATAAAGGAGACCCCATAGTCATGCCAAAATTTTGTTGGTAATATTCGTTTTTGTATTGAAAATAAATGGTTTTTACACAAAAAGTTAGTAATTCTAGAATAGTATTAATGTTTAATGATGTACGTTCACTAAGATTGTTATCATTTTCAAGTTCATTTCTTACTATGTTTAAAGTTTTATTTACAGGTACATTTGTACAAAGACTAATGATATCAAAACTTACCAGTGTATTATTTATATTTATTTGAATATTAGACAATTTCTCAAGGAAGTGTTGTGAATTTTTTATATATGAATTAGTGTTACCTACTAGCGGTTTTAATAATTTTTTAATAATTTCGTAATTATTTAATAATTTGTTAATTGAGAGCTCGAAATTCTACATAAGAAAGACAATGGAGACACATGTATATCAGCCAAATTGTTGGCTATGAACCATTTATTGATATTATTTGACGCAAGTAGTAAATAATCATTACGTTTAAACGTGTCTGTGTGAGCAGAACTGACGGACGTGCCATCCGGTAATAATAAGAGCTAAACAAAATTAGAACCCGTGAAATAGATGTCATTAATAAATTGTTCTATCCCGAAGAAACAAATTGATACCTGTCAAGAGTATATAAGCTTACAGTTCTTTAAATTAAACTGTTTTTTTTTTGGTTTATTGACCATAATCTCAGGTGATATATAATCAAATGCCTTTTTCAAAAGAAACTAGTTTTCTACATCTCCAATAATTTCGTCATAATATATAAAATCCCACATACACCTTTCATGTGTGCTAATAATATGATAATGATCCAAAGTTAGGACAACAAGAGTCGTTCGCTAACCCCAGCTGGTGAATGTAGCTGTAAAGTTTTTAGTGTCCTGTCAAAATGCCAATACGTCCCCAATCATCTGTCGACTCATTGACATCAACTAAGTTGTCTTATCAGGGGTTAAGTAGCATTTATGTTGCCCGTCTACAGTAGTTCGTTCTTGACCAATACTCCTTTGTCTTCTTCCATGTTCATCTATACAGTATTTGCGAGCAGTATTGTTTACTTATATTCAGACAGGGTTCTGGGCCCGAGAATTGGAACGTCGATCCGCTTTTGGAGAACTCATCCGATTTCTCGTTACCTTCGATACCAATATGCCCAGAGACCCATTTTCACTTAGACATCTCTGAATTCCTGAACTATAGATAAGCTCATCCTGGGCTTACCGATGGGTTTAAGGGGCACTTGACTGTCTGAGTGAATGCGGATTTCACTCTTTGCTCCCATCCTGACTCCCTTTGTTGCAACCTGCAATATTGCGTAGATCTCCTAAAAAACAGTTTAGTAGATTTTATTTTAATAAATTATGTTCAAAAATAAAACGGAAGATCATTCAGTTTTCTTGGATCTCCTAGAGTAAAGATCCTATTAAAGATGTCTCTTGCACCCGAAGGCGAGATGTCAAAAAGTAATTCCACTTTGATAGGGGCAATCGCAAAAAGATTTTTTAAAAGAACTTGACAATTGAAGGAAAAATTTTTGATAACACTAAATTAACGAATTCAATAATGAAGCAGTTATAAGACATTGCAGCAATTTATATTTTAAATTATGACTATTACTAAATTAGCATAATGAATAATTACATGTATAATAAGAACATAAATAATATTGCTGTAAAACTAGTCGGAAAATGTCAAAGGTGATAACTTTAAGCAAATGTTTTATTTTTACTTTTTAAGCCAAAAGAATACCTCCACAAATATTATTCGGTAGAAGTAAAAGGAGTCATAAATTTGCGAAAAAGAAACCTAATAAGACGAAAACGAATAGCAAAATATCCGAAAATAAATCCTGTCTGAAAAGTTATAAGAAATGCATTTCCCCGCGAATTTAAATTAAGTGCCGCAAGTGTTCCGCTAACAGCCTCGCAGATTTACAAGGCATTTGTCCAGGGGGGCCAAAAACAGAACAAGGGACCAGGGGAGCTATAAATAGGGCACCTAACAAAGAAGGTTTGGCCGGCATTCTAAAAAAAGGAAGGAAGAGGAAGGGTGCTGCTTCGGTTTTGTTACGTGATGTTAGCGATATTTTTAGAGGGTCATTATTTCGCTTATTCTGAATGGTACATTGAACTGAGGTAAAAAAATCTTAAATTGGCATTCATTAGGAAATCAGTGTACATTATACCTAAGACATATAGATATATTCAAAATGACAATGTCGTTTATGATCAGTTTTATTATTTAGGTAATTATTTTTATTACAATAACTTTAACGTAGATGTTTAACACAATATATCCACAATGATCCATTTCAGTGAAATGGCGATCTCGGTTTTAGAGGTCACTAGGCCTCTAAAGACTACCAGGTTTTGTTAGTCTATGGCGGCTTGATGAGCTCGAAAAAGAGCGAAATCGCGATCGTCGTTTGACCAAAATTGATCATTGTGTCTGTTGCGTTGCAGAACTTGTTTCAGACCACTAAAACTCTACCAGAAGTGCCAGAGGCATGCCTAAAAATAGAATTTGTGTTTTTCTTCTCGAAAACGACTTTTATCACAAAATACTATCAGGCATTTTTACTTGCTCTAAATGATGATGCTAGTAATTTTAAAACAATTAATGGCGTATCATTTTTTTTTAATTAAGAAAGTGATGGTTACCCATACCTACTCATGGTTGAAATAAAAACAATTGAATACTGTCTTGGCCTTTAAATACGTATGCTAAATTACTAAAAAAATATCTTTTTTCTAACTTTAACACCGTCTATCTCAAAAATGAAGCATTTGGCGACACATATTTATGTAATATATTTCCGTTTTTGAATAAATTAACATTGGGTGTATTTTAAATAATTTATTTTTCTCGCTAACTTAAAAAAAGCTAAATTTTTAAGGGGCAAACTAATTGGAAACACTAAATCTAACATAGAAATAATCAAGTAGGTTTGTTTGAAAACTGTCACTTACAACTGATTTGCTGTATTCTTTTATTTAGTGTCAGTAACATTACATCCATCGTTCAAATATTGGTTTGCGAAAAAGTTCCAATGGAAGTGATAGAAAAATTATAATAAGCTTGCATAGTCCAGGTTTTTCGTATAAGAACATTGATCAGATGGTAAATCGTTTGAAAAAAGCTGTTTTAATGCTATTCAATACGTAAATCAACACGGGAGAGCTAAAAATATCCCTAGGAAGCGACTTCTCAGAAAAACTAACCCATCGTTGTATTGTTTGTATTTCTAAGGCAAACTCACAAAAGTCAGCAGTTAACGTTTGGAAATAAGTTTTTGGCGGTGTTCGATAACGTTGTAAACGACAAACAACTTTTTGGTAGAGCTTCAAGAAAGAAACCTCATTTGTTCGAAATGAATTGAAATAGCCGATTGAAATTTGCCAGGCGTCATCTCGTTTGGAACATCCATCAATGGAAGCAAGTATTATAGTTAGATAAAACAAAGGTAAATAAATTTGGTTCTGATGGATAACGTTTCAATTGGTGTACACCCAATAAAGAGTTTGATAGTCGCTATATTATAAAAACAGGTGGAGGTGGTTGATTTATATAATGGCGCTGCTTTTCTTAGGATAGTATATGAGTATGAATACATCAATATTTTGGAAAATGTCATGCAGCCGTGCGCAGAAGAGAATATGTCGGTAGTTTGGAATTTTCAGCATGATAATGGAAGCATTCAGCAAAAAGAATAACTGCCTGGGTTCAAGATAATCACGTAGATGTTTTGCAATGGCAATTTGGCATCCCAGATCTTAACCCAATTGAAAATCTGGACTATAGTGAAAAGAAAAGCTGGGGCCGATTTTAATGGTCTTTTTAACAAAATAACGAATAAATATTCCAGTTTTTGGAACTTTTTTATTTGAAAAGAAAATTACTTCTGTATGGTGTTTTATAGCAGGAGAATCAAAAATAAGTTTTTTTTGGTTTAACTTTTGAATACCCTGTGGAATTGTTTCGCAGTGCAAAATATTTGCAAAGTTATTTTTCACCGTCTATCTAAGATACTCAATTGGGTTAATGAGACAATACCTAAAGTTCTTTCCTAAAGCAATGCTGAATAAGCAGATTTGGGAGAAATCTATCAAATACACAAAAAAAAATCGGTGAATTTCCTTTACCCGCAATTTCCTTCGTTATGCATTTTTGTTTTTATTAGCAATTGTGAAGTGTGACCCAATTTAATTCGACAGATAGTCACTTAGTAACACATATACCAGGTCAACTCCAAATTTGAAGTCAGTCGGGTAAATAGTTTTTTAACTATGGACCGACGGAATGGAGCAAACATGTTTTTTGGGGTCTAGGGACCTTAAAATGTAAAGATCTGAAAAAATTTCGGGTGTTTTTTTTTGACGATTCTTCTCTTTCTCGAGGGAAGTAAAAAAAAAAGAATTTTGTAACACTCGACTCAAAAAGAAAAAAAAACTCGGGCTAACTCCGGCATTATGTTGTTTGTCAGGAGAATATCTATTTTGTCAAGCATGAATTCACGAATGGTGGTGCATGCGTGGTGCATATTTTTTCATATCATTCTACCACAGCCATTTTATACAGGTACCTCAATTTAAAAAAAAATCCATTTTTCTTTTTTTTATTCTGCTTCTAGATAATGGATAATATATTATCCAATGGATAATATATTATCCTCAGACATATGGGTATAGTATTCAAAAAATCAATGAAATCCTAGATCACAAAAATGGATGTATAATTATTTAAACCAGAAACTTAACAGTTTTTTTTGTCAGAAATTGAGGCCAAATTGCCCAAATCAATGTTTTAAAGTATTCACTTATATTTATAGTTCTCAAGGAGAAAAAAATTAATTTTCCAGATGACCTGTATCTTAAGAGGAAATTGATATAAGAATATAATATACATACTTAAAATTTTATGTAGAATAGAGATATTCAAGAATATTCATGTTTCATTTGGTTTTTTATTCAGTAGCCAGCAATCTACAGTGTGACCAAAACAATGCAGAACTAACCTTTCTTATCAAATTTTTTAAAAATAATAAAAGCAAAGTTGTGTTATGTTTCTTGATTTCATTATCGGTTAACTAAAATTTTTTAGTTAATTTAAAAGGTTTTTCAACAATTTAGTATTCAACAATAGGTAATAGAATAGTTGGATGAAGAATTTAATCAATTGTTTTCATAGGCCACTTTATAATTTAGGCTTTCTTTGTTTATTTCAATTAATTTAATAAAAGTATTCTTTTTATTTTTAGAAAGGGCGATATAGAAGTAGATAAAAGGAGTTTCGTTTTTATTAAAAAGTAAATGTATATCTATTAACTTACCAAATAACCTAATTTAAAAATCGTTTGCAATAAACTGTGGAAATTAAATAAACTTTGCATCAACTTGCACGCATTTTTTTTGACCCATTTATGTTTTCATCTACAAACTCACGTTTAAAATAAAAAAATAATTAAGACAATGCATTTAAGCCATGAATTTATCAAAAATAAATAGTTTAATTCAGATTTGCTTACATTTGGTAAAGTAGAGCATCAAGTTAAAACATAATTAGAAAAATTTGAAGTCATCCGATAGCGTTGAAATTTGGCATATAGCTATAACATCAAAAAATAAACAACTTATTCCTTTATATTTCTGAAAATTTTGAGAAAAAAGGATTTGCCTTTTTACATTATTTTTCAAGTTTACATCATCATCATCATATATCAATGTAAGAAATCTTGAAATATTCGAAAGCATGATTCTCGAATTACAACTTCAATGACTTCAATAACTTAAAATAAATTTGACAGTTTTAAAAAATATGTCTTTGTCAAAAATGCTGACAAAATCAACATCATTGAATCATATGAAATTGAACCCTTTCTCGAAAATATTTTTTGCATGTTGGACATGCGTAAAAAATGTCTTATACCTATTTAGGCCTTCGTCTTTGTCGTGACATAGGTTTTTTTCGAGAACTTATGAGAAATCTTAGTTATATTTTGGCAGATGGCAAAATATTTGACACTTATTATTGCATTTTTATCCTATAAATATATATTTTTTACATTTCAAAGTAATTGATAACGTGGAAGGGGTTTAAAAAAGACGTGAAACCATTGTGCGCCTTTTCCGGGCCAGGAAGGAGGGTTGTTCCAGTGTGTTCAAAATCTACCAATCAAAATATATCAGAGACTTGTAAGTACAATTCGGAAGGATTGGTCGAAGATAAACAAACAGGGTTACAAGGGAAGGAGAACAGAAATCTCTCCATGCATCGCAGTCAGCTTCAGATAACTCGAGGTGTATATGACAAGATATAGTAATTAGACCATAATCTGAGAAATCTTCTGATCAGATGAACAACCCAGGGGCGCAGAAACGAAAAACTGATAAGGCCCTGAATGGGGAAGATCAAAAGGATTTTAGCTATGTGTGACAATGCATAAGAAGTGGGTAGGGATGATGAGGTTGGTAAGAGATTGGCTGTGCTCTTTCTTAGGGATCGATTTTAATGGATCCTAACCAATCTATCATAAACGTTCAATTCCCCGAGGTTAATGGTTTCAAAAGAAGGAAGTTCGGAGATTATGAAATCAACTTTAATAGAAAGTACAGCTCGTTGTAGGAAGATGCAAATACATTTGGTGCTAGCTTGTAGAAGTCATGTACAAGATATAATAATATAAACCTAAGCGTTAAATACCATCCACTGAGTTTTAACATAGCCCGGAAAGCATCATTATTTGGTTGCTTTTTAGGACAAGAATCTGTAAAAAAGACAAATGACATTCAGATGATGAAGTTTCAAAGAATGAAAATTTAGCCATTAAAATTGAAATGTGATAAATAATCCTATTGCTAAAGAAGTCGAACGAATCATATTATTAGCTAATTACAAAATATCGTGAAAATCCCATTATGATGTATTATTGCTTAAAGTTAAAATTCCTACAAACAAAAATGTCCAATTTAAACGGTAATTGGGCAATAGCTTTGTCGTTAATGCACTTTCGAAGTCGTAAAGAGAATAATTAAGATGTCTGACTCGTTTTCGTTACCAATTTACTTTCTTAAAATAACAATGAAATCAGTTTTAAATGCGGCAAGTATGGTCCGTATATGATGAAACAGTTTAATACCTAATATCTGTAAATACTGAACAGAACTAGTGTCACTTGGTGGAAATCCATTTTAACCTAGTAAACGAAAACACTTTTTAAAATTCCCACTTCATTTATTTAAAAAAAATAAAACGCATGACAGTTTTGTTTCGCCAACACTGTGGCTTTATCAGTTGTTAGATCTTAAATAAAAGTGTGACACAAACTCTAGGTATTAAATACCTGAAATCGTGAAAAGATCACCATTCGAGAGTTTGTCAGATCTTCACGTTTCAGGACCCCTAGAGGCCGAAAAATATGTTTTCTCAATTTCGTCGGCCTGCCTGTCTGTCACTCTTTCTGTTTGCGACATAGCTACAAAGATTCTTACCCGATTCACGTCAAATTTTGGTCACAAATTAAGGGTCATATGGGAATGACCTAGTAACATTTTGGTAAAATAAGAACAAAATGGCGGCCTAGTGAAATGTTAAAAAATATTACTAAAGAACTACTTATCCATCTTATCTCATATTTTGCACAAAAATCAAGTAATATGAGGGAATCAACTGGTAAAATGTTGGTAAGAATCCAAGATGGCGGAACAAAATGTCGTCTTAATAAAATATTTGAAAATTCAGCCTGAAAAAACTACTTAATCGACTGATTTCAAATTGTGTGCAATAACTAATTGGTATAGAGATGAACTAGTAAAACTGGTACTAATTTAAGATGGCGACCAAATAAAATGTTCTGACAGTCAGTGGAGTGTTAAAAAAATATTACTAAAAAACTATTTATCCACCTTATCTCAAAATCTGCTGGTAAAATTTTGGTACGAATCCAAGATGGCGGAACAAAATGGCGGCTTAATAAAATATTTAAAAATTCAGCCTGAAAAACTACTTAATACACTTTAATAAAATATTTAAAAATTCAGCCTGAAAAACTACTTAATAGACTGATTTCAAATTGTGTGCCACAACTAATTGGTGTAGAGATGAACTAGTAAAACCGTGGTACTAATTCAAGAGGGCTAATTTTGGCGAATTTAAGTTGGTTACTTTTGTTTTTGTCCGTCTCCAGTCCAAAAATATCTGTAAAAAAAAATTACCAAACTGATTACTCATTTTTTGTTTTTATAATTGAATACCAAAATTTCAATGCCATCAGTTGAATTCACATTTTTTTTATCTACGCCACTGCAAAGGCAATATTTCAAAATATAAAACTTGGACCGTGCCGTGACCATGCAATTATATTTCTTCTGAGTTCGGAAAACATGTTTCTGTTTTAATTGCTACAGCACAAAACTCAAGTACATGTCATTGTAATAAAATATTTATAGGAATATTAATAATTAACTGACAATAATATTATTTAAAACATACTGATAATATTATTGTCAGTTAATTATTAATATCCCTATAAATATTTTATTACAATGATATGTATTTGAGTTTTGTGCTGTAGCAATTGGAACAGAAACATGTTTTCCGAACTCAGAAGAAATATAATTGCACGGTCACGGCACGGTGTAAGTTTTATATTTTGAAATATAGCCTTTGCAGTGGCGTAGATAAAAAAAATGTGAATTCAACCGATGGCATTGAAATTTTGGTATTCAGCTATAAAAACAAAAAAGGAGTAATCAGTTTGGTAATATTTTTTACAGGTATTTTTGGACTGCAGACGGACAAAAACAAAAGTAACCAGTCTGTCTGTCAGTTCGCGGCATAGTTTGAAAAAAACTTATCAGATTGGCTTCAAATTTTAGTCAAAAATTAAGGGTTATATGGGTATGATCAGGTAATATTTTGGTAGAAATCGAATATGCCGGAACAAGATGGCGGCCTAGTGAAACGTTAAAAAAATTATTACTAAGAAAACTATTTTACCTCGAATTTTACACGATCAAAATCTCTGCCCGCCAATAAGTGCTACTGTTAGAGTACGATTACTAAGAAAAGAAACCACGACATGCGTCGACGATGCGCGGCATCTTTGTTTCCAGTCCGTTTAAACATCAAGACAAGGGCGTATGGTCACTTCATCATTTCATATTAAAAATTAACAAAATAATAATGAATTTTAATCTGTATGTTTATAAACTTATTATGTATACAGGCTCACACAGAAAATGGTAAACATTTGTACTAGTCATTTCTTAGAAAATATTAATCGAGATCCAAGTTTTTGCATTTAAAAAAAAACAGATTTGATGATATCAAAGTTTGGGTCAGATGTATTCACAGGAAGCACAAATAGTACAAAAATCTGACTTCAAAATTGGAGTTTTATGTAAACGCAATATTTATTTATAATGCAATATTTAATTCGTTAAGTATATATTTATTTACAACAATAAAAACCACAATCTATATTAATTCGTATACACCACTTAAACTGGAATCTCGATTCGTCCCAGTCACTAAATGACTCTTCGGATGATCACATGTTTACAGTAAACTGCATTTCAACCGCGTTGTCAAAAATATGCTCTCTTTGAATCAATTCATTTTCAAATGTCACTACGTGGTCGCATTTTTTTTACATTCTTCAGCTGTTTCCTCTACGAATTTTGTCCTTGTTAAATTTTCCACATCGACCAGCCTAAATATGGTATTTCTACTAGCCACCCAGTTTTTTTACGAGAACCCACATTTTTTCAATGGGATTTAATTCTGGGTTGTATGGGGGTAAAAACAAAACAAAATGCCCGTAATGTTCTAAAAGAGCATTGAGTTTGTATTTTACGGGAATTCTAAACAGGTTTTCTTTTACAACTTTATACAGCTCTCACTTCAATTATTTTGGATCAGCAGGTATATCTCTTTCATTTAATCAAACTTTTTAAGTTGTATCTGTTTATTTTTTGTTTTTGTCTAAATAAATGTTTATGCTTGTTTGTAAACCGCCAGTTGTTTTTTAATTGTCTGCAATATCCATAATAAAGACGGGATAACGTTATAATATTAATATGAATGTGTTTCTCCATAATTGGAGAAATTAAGATTTTGGCGAGTCAAAATCGGCTATAATGGTCAATCGACCGAAAACAATTTGACTGGTCAAATGCACAACACTACATAAGAATAAACTGGTAACATTTTGGTGTGAATCCAAGATGGCAAAACAAAATAGCAGCCTAATAAAATCTTTAAAAAATCAGCCTGAAAAATACTTATTAGGTTGATTTCAAATTTTGTGCAAAAATTAAGTTTGGTATAGAGATAAACTAATGCAAATCGTGGTACATTCAAGATGGCGGAACAAAATGGCGGCCAAATAAAATTAAAAACAAATCTTATTGAATTGACTTTAAATTTTGCAGAAAAATGAAATGTGGTATAGAGATAAAATGGTACGAATTCAACATGACGTAACAAAATGGCGTGTGTTAACGTAAACACTACTTATTGAAGGTATTTTAAATTATGTCGAAAAATCATGTGTGGAATAGGTAGAAAATGGTAAAATATTGGTAGGAAAAAAATTGAAAAGATAGTATATATGTGTTACTAATAAATGACTATATACTGAACTAAATTGGGTCACACTTCACTATTTTTAATAACAAGAAAGATTCATAACGAGGGATGTTTCGGGTAAAGGAAATTTACCGATTTTTTTCAATTTCGGATATTATTACAGGTAAATTGTTCTGGATTTTTCGTTATAGCCTAATTAAAGATTTAACAATGGAGAACTATTAAGGTCCAATTGATCGTTTAATAGTGTGTTGTTATTGGCTTTCATACTTTCTGATAAATTAAGTTTTTTACATTTTCGTTCTACATATAAAATTTTAAAGTTCTGGTCAAGTATGGTTTTCTTGAATTAAATGTTTAGAATAATTGGAATTATCTTTATGCTTTCTCTAACTAAATTTCGGCTAATTCTTTTTTGTAATCGTTCTGTCAGTTTGTTCAATATAAAATGTTGAACAGATTCTACAATTTAAGTTGTAAACACCGGATTTATTCTGTTTTTTTTTTGGTTTTCGTCTTATTGTTTTTAATATATCTACCAAGGCTGTTGTTATTCCTAAATTGCTTGCATCTTAATTTTTAAAAATTTAGCAACATTTGATCTTATTTTTCCTTTATAAGTGAAAGCGTGAAATTGATTATTTTCTTTTTACTAATTTTTTCAATGATTTTCATGATTACCGGTTAGTAACTTCTATTTGTTTTATTATGTTTAATTCTTTTGTATAACTTTCATTGCTTAGAGGTGTGTTGATCAATCTATGAACAAAATTATTATATGCTGGTATTTTATGTGCAAAAAGATGATTAGAAGTATTGTGTATTGTCTAAAAAATTAATTTCTTTATTATTTTCTAATTCAACTGTAAAATTTATATTTTTTTGTAGGGTATTTATATGATCTAAAAAATGATTTTAATTGTTTGTCAGTACCAGTTAAACATGCTAATATATCATCAACATACTATTCATAAATGAAATTTTTACTTAGGGAATATTCATGAATTTTAGTTTCTAAATGACCAGTCGAGAACAAGTGAAAAAAAATACGATAAAAACTGTAATATATTTGCAAAATTTAAAAGACTGACCAAAAATTGAAAAAAAATTGTAAACAAAATCATAAATGTATCAAGAAAATAGAAGTCAGTCATTCAAAAACTCGTCGTTAAAATTTCGAATTTTTGGCTTACTGAATATTAAATTAAATGTATGGGACCATGGGATGTCAACTAGAGGGCTAGGTGTTCAAATTATCGGGAATGTTTAGGGGATTTCACGGAAATTTGAAGAATTTTTGAAAATACTCGTTAATTTTCATATGATTTAGAAAACCTGGGTACTCAGTTTTGTACGTGTTAAGTTTGTGTGACCAAGACTGTAAGTAAAAAAAATGACCACATAAGAGATATGAATAAAACAACAAAATGGC
Source organism: Kuschelorhynchus macadamiae (assembly GCA_030620095.1). Classification (NCBI taxonomy): domain Eukaryota; kingdom Metazoa; phylum Arthropoda; class Insecta; order Coleoptera; family Curculionidae; genus Kuschelorhynchus; species Kuschelorhynchus macadamiae. The sequence continues at coordinate 832,954 of JAUTXW010000292.1, read as the reverse complement.
AAAAAATATTATATCAAAATTCTAGGTAGTTTATTTTCTAATTGTTGTATTTTATAATACCGAGAGGTATCGAAACAAGCAAGAGTAACTAATAAAATATAACAAAAATTTTTTATCGGTTTAAAAGGATGTGAAAAAGTTAGTTTTCACTTATATTTTCACCTAATTTTGTATCCTGTAGTCGTGCACTCAGACTTCATAAGCAACATTTCGTGTGCAGTGGCGATTTTCTGATTATAAATATAATAACTTGGTGTAGACAATTTTAAAATTATTGATAAATTAAAACACACTTGTATTATCCTAAACTAACATTTTTAAAATTGCCAGCAAATTCAAAAAAAACCTAGCGAGAGCAAAATGCTGTTAACGTATACTTAGTAATCTAAATATGTAATAAAGTTCTAGGAATGAATTTTCGGGCTCTCGCACCCAAAATATTGATTACAAATCTGAGTTTATGATATTTGACTTGTGAATTAAGTGAAAACTAATTTTTTCCCATATTTTTTAACCGATAAAATTACATGTTTTATGCATTAGCTTTCACAATTTGTCACAATACTTCTCGTTATTAAGAAATATAATAATTAGAAATTATACTACCTGAAAGTTTGGATGTAATCTTTAATAATATTTTTTATCCTTGTTTCACTCGTATTTTTTATTTATTCGTGTTTTTAATTATCGTAACAGGCAAAACTTCTGAAATCGTACGAAAATTATTGATTAGTTATTAAATTCCCCAAAATTCCTGATACTTTGAACAATATCTTAGTTATTTAAGAAATTAATATTGGACAAGTTTTTCCCTAAAAACTCAAGAATTTAAAAAAAAGGTAACTCTGAAAACGGATTTTTAAGCCTTTAACCTTTGAAAGAGCACATTTTATGTAAGTTAACTAAGTTCGTAAATCTTAACCGTTTAAAAATATAGCAGTGGTAAATTAAATAGTTCCCACGAAACAGAAATCTCATTTTCCTGATTTTGATCAATCTACGCTAACACGTGTTTTTTTGGGTGTGAATTAAGCGCCCATTATTATAAATGCTTTGAGAAATAAAAATAATATTTTGGGCATTAAAATAAGATGGACCTTCCAATAAATAAACGTGGGTATGTGAAATGATTAAAATTTAATCTTACATTATAATATAAAGTTAGGCAAAATATATTATTTTTTTAAACATTGAAATAGTTCCTTTTAAGCATTACTATTTGCGCACTAAAATATAGAATAATATAATAACACTATTTTTTTAAGAATATATTTTACATATTACTAGAAAATACCCGGCATGCGTTGCAATGCCACTTAAACAAAGAAAGTATTTGTGTTGTTGGGTTACGATTCTAATTTCGTAGACATTGGTCACCCTATATTGTGTGCCATATTGAAATAAATTACTTCTAGAAATGTACACGGTTGATAAAAGTAAATAAAAAATTAAAACTTTAAAACTGTTGTATAAAAAATGTAAAATTATATACATAATGTACTCAAAACTCAGTCACGTGATATACTTGTGTGTCGATCGACAGCGTTCCTCTCTTAAGTCGCCATTTTCCCCGTTAACTCATTTAGTACAAGTCGGGTGAGTGTGCCAGTGTTGGTTAAATCAAAATATTAGTGGTTTTTGTGTGGGAAAAATAAAATAGGTAAGTTGGCTGAGTTTATTTAGTTTTAGTTAACAACGTACGAATGTAGATTTCGTAGTAAGGCTTATCAGACAATTGAAATATATGAAAAACATTTATACTATCATCACAATGAATATGTGAGCCACCAAATGTTTTTTTGCTACCGCCCAAATTGTGGCTTATTGTTTAAAACGTATCTAAGTTTAAAAACACATCTTTTACGAAACCATTACGTTTCTAAAATAGAAACAAAACATGTCAAAAACTTTTATGTTGCTCATTTTGTGAATTTAGACACTCTAATAAAAGAAAACTTTTACGTCATGTTTATGACCATATCTCGAACGATTCGTGCAAATTAACTAAATTATTCGAAAATGTCAACGTATTAAGGAATCATATTTTAAGAAAGCATTTTTTTACAAGTCAGCGTTTTGAAATAAAAAATGGCGGTTTTGATGTACCAAGTGTGTCGGAAAACTCACTAGAATTCAATGCCAAGATTTTGTTCCGTCACACTCATCGCAGTCAGATTTAAAAGAACTTATCCTCAAGCTTTTAAGTTCCCTTTACCTTAAACTTGAATGGAAACATTTTTTAACAAATAAATCATTACAGCTGATGATTGAAGGAATTCTGACTTAAATGACCTAAATACGAAGTTTCTTTTAAATACTTTTCAAGAAAATAATATTATAGTAAAATCTTCTTTGATTCTATTTTTTATTGCATTAAACAAAACAAATGGAAAGCTAAGAACTAAATATATTAGAAACCTATATTATAAAAAATATTTCAATTTTGTTGCACTAACACCTATAACTCTTAAAGATGCATCAGTGTTTTATTATGTTTCAATACCGCAAACCATTAAAATGCTTTTTAAAAATGACAATTTTAGCAAGCATTTTCAAGGTCACAGGAAAAACGAAAACTCGATGATAATAATTTCTGATATTAATAATGGATTTGTAATAAAAATAATAAGTTTTTAACACATAAAACAATTAAAATAATTTTATTTCAAGACGCTTTTGAAATATGCAATCCTTTAGGGTTTTTTAAAAAAGATTATTGGAATATATATGACGTTTGTAAATTTACCTGCTTGGCATAGGTGTCAAGTAGAAGAAATTCAGCTTGTGGCCCTTGTTTATGAGAATAGTGGCCAACGAAAAACGAGACAGCCTGTATAGATAAAAATAATTTTCTCAGATTATAATCATTGTAATTTATTAAACTGTGACCCTGTATGTGGCAAACGAAATTGTTTTTAATTATGGCACTCCCTTTTTTTTCTTATGTTTTAGCTACTCAATCCGGCCAACTCTATAAGGTATTTCTAGAGAAACAAGAAGTTTATGATGACGTTACCTTTATTGACAGCTTTATAGTATGCTTTGGGTTGTATTTTATACTAAATTTGCTGTATCCCAAAGCCATGGCGATAACTTTTGAAATGGTTCAAAGGTTTCACCTTAAAATACACCCAGACTCTGGAACCAAGGCAAAAACTGCCTCAAAGGGTAACGTGTTAACACTCATGAAAAATCTCTCACACATGTTTTCTTAAAGTAATTTTTTTCCAAAAAAACTTTCTGATATTTTGAGTACAAGTTAGTATTTAAGGTTTAAATACTTTTTAGGTTTATTTACTTAGTGGAATTTTTTTTGTATTAATTATCTTTTGTATATTAATATAAAAAAACTATCATTGAAATATTTTGAAAATCAGCATCTTAATCTAAAATCCTTTGGACATGTCGATTTTATTTTTTTTTTATGAAAGGGGAAGGGCTGTGTGCACGTAGAGGTAAATAAATTGTGAAAATCTTTTCTTTGTATTTCGTGCAAATCAATTTATTAAAAACGTAGCAAAGCGCTTTCGGCTCTCACCATCATCAGTGCCACTTAGTCAAGTCTGCACAGGAAATAAATCCATAAAGTACCACAAACAGTTAAAAACAGTAAACATTTAAATTGTAAGTACACATGTCACATTTCAGCCTTAACTGGAACGGAATGATAATTTAGGTCGCTAAAAATGTTTTATAAAAGTTTTAAATGTGATTTGTTATATATTTGACATGTAACTTACAATTTAAATGTTTACTATTTTTAACTGTTTGTGGTACTTTATGGATTTATTTCCTGTGCACACTTGACTAAGTGGCACACGCTTTGCTACGTTTTTAATAAATTGATTTGCACGAAATACAAAGAAAAGATTTTCACGATTTATTTTTTTTTGTTCTGTATATTTAAAAAAAATCAGCTTTGGTGTTTTTTATATGGAACACCCGGTATATTTTTTGATATTTTGGGTTCTAGAAAATCTATACCTTTTTGGTATGCAGAATGTGCAATATCTATCTTCAAACGATTTTGAGTTTAAACGTTGATATTTCAGAGACTTTGTCAAAGTATTAACCTTAAGCAAAGTTAAGAGATTTGCCTTATCCTTTCCAAGTATTTCATAATTTTTAGTCAAATATTTAGAACTTGCGAAAGGATTTTAAAACAACTTAGCTGTACGAAATATATTATGAAAAACTAAAGAAAAGATAAATAAACTTTACCCCAAAAAACAATAGATATTGATTAAGTTTCCAAAATATTAATTTTAAAACTGCCATAATTTAAAAACAGAACATACTAAAAAGTGTTTTAATGGAGCATTTTATGTATTTGCATGTATCCATCTTTGAATGATCCTATTATCATTCAAAGATGGATACATGCAAATACATAAAATGCTCCATTAAAAAAAAAGGTGGCCGATATTTCACTTTTAGCTATAGAGTAAACCTTTATATAATAACTATATGATACAGGATTCCTTAATAATATACAGCACCAAATATAGAATTGATGGGTCGTAGCGATTTTTGATTCAGCTATTAATTTATTTTCAAAATATTTCACTGGTCTATAGTCTATTCACCATACATAATTCAACCAATTTCCGATAACTGCCACTCCCATTTACGTAAACTTCTCCGGCTTACATATTATTTTTATTTTCATCTACTTAAGATACGATATTGTATCTTAAAATGCTTGAAAATAATCGGTAAGCCAGACAAATTTACGTAGATAGGAGTGACAATTATCGCAAATTAGTTGGAATATGTAAGTTGAATAGAATATATTTAGATTGTAACAATAAAAAGTCATTGCTCAGTACATCAATAATTTTTTGTTGTATAAGTACAGGCTGATTTTTGTTTTTTTATTTTGACATTTTTATGTCAAATTTTTACCGCAATTTAAAATATATTTAGTATTCAGATTGCGGTATGTACAGTTCTCGAGAGTATCTACCGAAATCTGTAAAATATGTTTTATCTGCAAATAAATAAAATGATGTTTTTTCAGCAATTCAAGCAAAGTTTTTGGCTTTAGCTGGATATTAGCATTCACTTTATTATATTTAAGTTTTCGTAGAATTACTGGTTACGTTTTTTTTTATCTAGAGTTTGAGTCGTTTGATTTTATGCGTTTTTGGGAGGTTCGATATTTTTTAAAAAATTTTTCGTTTGGTAAGCAGACTGATGTTATATTTTCTTAGTAATAAGAATTTGTAGTTTTCTTCACCATTTTATAAATAAACATTTTTGAGAATAAAAACTGAGTATGACTATTCCTAAAATCGAAAATATATTGGTTTTAAAAAATAAACGATATATTTTTTTAACGTTGAGAACGGCTTTACATTCATTAAAAAATGAGCGTTGGGCTAAGACACCCAGGGCTAACTACGAACTCGGTCTCAACCCCTATTTTATTTTAAGTTGTTAGGGTGACACCGAGTTGGTAGTAAGTCCGGGGTACCTTAGCCCAACGGTCAATTACTTATGACTATAAACCTGCCAACAACGTATTTATGTAAAATTATATATTAAAGTAGTAAATTAACATTAACATTAACAATTATTAATTATTTACATTGTAAATAAAAAAAAAATGGCAGAATTAGACATTTAGTTATTGTACGAATACTAAACATAAGCTGTAAAAATACTATAACTGCAATCGATATTTTACAATGTAGAATTCAAATTAGATAAGGAATATTACGTTTAACTATGTAACTTTACATCGTAAATATTTACGTGAAAAAATTAAAAACACATTGAAAGTGTAATGTTACATTTTAAATGTATTTTTGCCAATACTAGATATGGCATTAAAATAACCAATGGTTTAGCGTGTAACTTTACATTATTTTTTATCAGTGTAGTCTGCATAGGACATTCACATAATTTTTGTATGATACCCCAAAATTTAAGCTATAAATAAAGTGCTTCTCCGTGGAATGCCTATCTATACTATTGTTCAAAACGTAAGACTTAAGCCAAAGTAATAAATAGCCAGCCAACAGAAAATATGTCGTGTATATTTAAAGTGTCCTCGCGAAATCATGCCGTTTGCCGTTCTACGGTTTATTTTCCGTAATTTTCTTTTATTTTTGGTCACGGTTTTAATTATCGTGCGGCAGATGGCGCTATATAAAATATCTAAAAACCTTCAGAGGATCTTTATTTCTGGGCGGGACATATATAAATAAAAATATATAAGAAACTTCAAATGGAACCCTTGAAAAGGTTTTGTGTATGCAACCAGTTTATCGTATTTTTGTTAGTTCTGCAACGATCCACAGTCGCCGCTAGTTGCGCTTTTGTGCGAGTTGACGTTTGACGCCAAACGGCCAATTTTTGGTTTTGATCGGGAACGTAAACAGTGCTAACAGTGGTTTTTGAATTTAAATTAGGTGTATGTGGTTGTTATTTTGTTGACACAAATTTTGGTCACAGGGTATGTGATCTACATTGTTCTGAATATAATCGCATGCCAGGAATGAAAAGAGCTTTAAGAACAACCCATTTTCCAACAGAAAATTTACCTCCTTTATATCCTACTGGTAAGTTCATTCGTTTATATAAAATATCTATCTATTTATATAGAGTAGAAATTCCTAAATACTAATACAATTTGATTAAACGCGTTATTAAAACAAAAAGGTATTTTGAAAATCAAAGAAGCCAAGAACAGAAATTTTTATGGTTCTAGTCTTGTTTTTTCAGACAGAAGATAGAAAGTTTTCAAGAATTAGTTTTGTCATTTATATAGGACATCAAAACTTAATGCTTTTATTGAATTATACTGATTTAGAGGGCTAGAGGTTTTCAATATAAACTCATGTTTATAGGCTTGTCATAGCGAAAATATCAAATCAAACAATAACAATACATGTAAATTATTTTTAGAAATTGATGTACCTAGTCTAACAAGCAACAAACCCAGTGGTAAAGGGAAGAACCACAACTAGAATGTAGTGTTACCCGAGGAAATAAGAGTTGTTATAGGAGGTAGGTATTACCTAATAGCTAATAACAAAAAACAGGAACATCTGAGTGATGTGCATAAAACTGTATACAACTAAATAATTCTAATAACACTGGCCTTTAATATTCATTTAGATACACCAGCTAGCCCCACACTGGGAACTTCTGGAGACCTGTTTACCCTCAAAGAGTGTAAAAAGCGTCATTATTTTTAAATATAGTGTTTATTTGACACAGTTCAATGCAAGTCATGCATTACATTTAGGGTACATCACACATAATACATGGGATCCTCAAATCTGCTAGAGCTATAATAAAGATTTTTTTTTGGGATTATTGGACATCAGAAAAGAAAGTAAATTTATTTTTATATACTACAAAGGTTTTTTAGAATGGAATATAAAGGGTGCGCCAAAAACTCTTGAGAATGATAAATTCATTTGCTTCTTGCCTTAACGCTTTGTTTAATAGAAAAATTACATATATCATGCGGATGCTATAAAATGTAACTTAAGAATTTTTTGTCTGTGTGTTGAGTTGGTTCGACTAACAATAAGTCTGTCTTGGTCTTTTCTAGGTCAAAACACTATATTTAATGCAACTAAAACTAAAAATTTATGTGAAAAAGTTGCTTTTTGTATTTCCTGAAAATATTAAAAATAATGTGTTAGCATATATATCTTATTATATGTTTATGTGTTGTATGTTTTCAGATATGTCCGATATATATTATGAACAGCAGTAGTCCCAAAATAGAGCCTTGGGGTACTCTACTCAATACTTTATAGCTCTCCGACAGACATCTATTGATTCGGACTTAGAAGCTCCTTCGCTGTAGAAAATCTAAAATTCGTCCAGTAGGATGTATTATTATAAATGTTGTTATATTTTTTTGTTTATTTAAAATTACGTATGTAATTATATTGTGTATGATAGTATATATGGGAATGTACTCTAAGGGAGCTCATAACGATGAGAGATTTAGCAAGGATTAATTTATAGAAAAGTTGCGCAATTTTGTTCTTAATTACTTTACATTTCTCAAAATTAAACATTATGTATTTGCGCATTATAATTAATTTTGGAGTTAAAACAAAACAAAGCTGAGACCTGTTAATGTCATTTATTTATAACATTTCATTCTTTTGTTCTTTTTTATGCTTATATTGGATTTTATAGTTTGTACCTTGTACCGTTTGTAGTTCGCTTGTTTATTTTGTGTTTTGTTCAACAGTTTTATCTATCTGTAATGAAAACTTTAGAAGATCTAGGTGTAGAAATACTAATAATGTAGTATTTCTATACTATTCTAATACTAACATATCGTGGACAACAAGGTATTTTTTTATAATGTATTGACTTATATTTAAAGTTAAAAATTAATAATCCCTAGAGCATTTATTGTATCAGATAACATTTTTATTAATGAAGTACATGACCACTACTTATATGCATTTTAAAAAACTTCTAATCCTAATAATAAAATTATAATTTTGAAATAAAACGTCAAGATTTCAAGGAAAATGATTTTTTATTTTCTTAGGGAGTAAGTTTTTTTTTTTATTTGCAGTGAGACATTTGGTGGACCTAAAGGAAAAAACGGACTTCATTTATGTATCACCCTGTATTTTTGTAGTGTATTATTTTATTACCAAATAATAATTAATACAGGGTCAGTAAAAAGGACGAAACTAAGGAAAGATATAAATATATATTTTTTAATTCAAATGTTTTCTGTTTATCGATGCGCATTTTAAAATAAAAACAAATTTTGAAAATTATACCATAGTTTTTTATTTATATGGTTTAAACCTAAATTAGTTTTTTGAATTTAGGGATAAGTCAGGATACAGCATCAACTTGAGACGAAAATACTGTATATGACTATTTCTTTTTCCCTAGGAATTTTGTGCCTTATCTCGAAAATTAAAAAAGCGGTGTTTGAACCATATTTTTAAAGAATGATCCTATTTTTAAAAAATAGATTTCATTTTATACGTCGCATTTGAAAACAGAAAGTCAATTTAAAAAAAATATCTATATATTTCCATGGTTTGGTCCTGTTTATTTGTCATGTATTGTCCAAAAAGTGCTAATAAATTAATACACTACAAAGTAAGAGGGTGATACATAAATGAAGGCCGTTTTTTCTTTGGGTTCATCAAATCTAAAAATTATTTGAATTGGGCGCGCGCATTTAGTTTTAACAAACTCGCGATAGATGGCGCCATCGCTGCCATCAGTTTGTACAGTTAACGGTAGAAAAAAAAGTTAGGCATCTCGTAACTTTTGCAACGACCCGAGGTATGGCGCTGCAAACTTTACAACAACTCGAAGCACGGCAGTTTCCATGATATTGTGAGTGTTATGTGGGGCGGGATTGCCTAATGAACCTATTATTAGAGCAATAAGGTGTATTATTGAAAACTTAATAAAATGTTAAAGAATTATGAAATAATTTTTAATATTAGGTAATCAATTTATCCCTTAAGAGAAACATCTTGCCAAAAGTGGCTGGATTTTATAATCTATAAGTTTTAAAGTGTGATAAGGGCTGATTTTATGAGTTAAGTTGAAACACAACCCGAATTTTAAACTCTACTAGAAAAATATCTTCAAAAATTCTTCAGAACACAATAAGATAAACTACTAAAATGGGCATAGGGGACAGAAGTGCCTCGAAACTTCAAGATTACATTACAATGAACAGTAAAAGCACGCATCGAAAAGCAAGAGGAACTTCCTTAGAATGTAAAATTTCAGCTTTCAGCCACAAAAAAAAAGGAAAAAGATGATAGGCTACTTAAATATAGGAAGGAACTCGTTCTCTTATTCCGTTGCCAAAAAAAGTGGCACTGATGTTTAAAATTGTTACTTGTCAAGACAACATGTGATAATTGCCTAAATCTTGAATTGCAGTGAATCTTCTTAATGAGCATTCTGTTTTTTGTTTGCGTTAATTTTTAATTTTTTAACTAATGTATTCTATAAATATATTATACCCAAAACGGAAAATTCGTACTATTTTTTACCAATAGGCTGCTACATCGGTACTATTTGAGATATTTATTTCAAATTTGGAGCATTAACCTGGTTCCCCCAATTTATCACAAAAAAACGTTTGTAGTCGATTTTTTGTTAAGCTGGAAGTGAGACGGAATTAGAATTTTAGGTTGAACAACCTTTATACAACTTGTTTACAACTTTGGCAAATAAAATAAATATAAAAAATATTTTTTAAAAAAGCTTTTATTTATAAACTATATGACTTATGTGTAGGTTAATCGGAAGCTTTCACGGCTGGAGTCAATTAAGAAATCATGATTCTTGGGTTTAGTACCGTGTCAAATTGGAATTACTTTCCGACGTTTCGCTTGCGATTGCACGAGGCATCTTCAGGTAGCTCACTGCACAAGATATAGACTTATTCAGTGTTTTAATCTTGAGCACTGAGGATCCCTGAAGATGCCTCGGCGAAACATAGGAAAGTAATTCCCATTTGACCCAGACTAAACCTAAGCCATGATTTCTTAAGTTTCTTTTTCTTTGATCTTAAAATTTTTCCAGTTTTTCTACGAATGTTTATTTATGAGGATAAAGACATGTTTGAGTTTGATTTCAAGCCGGATTCATACTTAATGTTATACGTTTAAATCGCTGTTCTTAGCGTCTTTGTTAAGCGGCTTGGCTTGAAGCGCCGATTTAATTGTACTGATGGTCCCCCGGGCTCAAATCTTGGATTTGCCAATTTCAGAATTGAATGATTCACTGAATGTACTTCTAGTATTGAAAAGTTGACAACCCTATACTACATGGAATTATGTTCATGGTCCAAATTTGAAATACACTTCGCACATAAATTATGGAATGGGTAAAAAAGAACGTCAGTTTCAAATGGCTATATTTTCGTTGTAAATAATCCAATAAAGATGAGTTTTTTGACGAGTAGGTAATTTCTTTATCTTTTTAGCACGGTATATGTTTGATGCATCCCGGCTTTGTTGTACAGGAGGAAGGGGCAAGAAATACAAAACCATATAAATGTTACTACATTTAAAACTGACGTACGGGATACACCGGGTAATAACATTTTTATTTTATGAATGTCTTGGGTGCAGTTTCCATGGAGATACTTGCTGTACTAAAAACCCCGCCATCTGGTTGATGGGAAGAAAAAGATGACATTTTTTCGAAGATTTTTTTTTTCAATTACGACTAAAAAACACGCCTTTCATTGAAATTTATGCCACGTTGAGTTTTAGAAATTTTGTTTTAATGAAAATTATCTCGAATTTTACAGGATGATTCAATTTTTTTTACAAATTTAATACCGCCTGAAATTATGACTTAAAGATTTTTATTAGAGTTTTGGCGTATTTAATTTAATTTTTTTTGAACTTAATGTCCTTTACGTTGACAATAATACAGGGTATCACTAAAATACAGGGTGCCGGTGCGGTATGCGGTATTTTGACAAATTTTACCACTACCTAGCTTTTTTATTAGACGGTTTGGGAAAAAGTGTTCAATATAAAAAATTATTTTTTTTTACTTTTTTAAAAACTTTTTTTGTATGTACAGATGTTTAAAAATTTAGACCTCCACCCCAAACCATTACAGACTCATCTCCTGTAGCTTATACAGTTTCCTTAACTAAACTGGGTATACTGCTCCCCTGGTCGTCTAAACTTTCATTCTTTTGTCGTTGGTGTAGAGGCAAAAAGGAGACTTGTTACTGAAAAGAACATTCCTCCGCTGATCTTGTCTTGTCTTGTCTGATCTGACGGCAAATGGTCTCTTGCGAATTCTAAGCCTGCGGTGATTCGTTTCTAACTTAGGACCCAACACTGCTTCATAGGGTCGTATATCAGTTTCCCGTAATCTGTTCCGTATTGTTTGTTTGTATTGATTCCAGTTTTCCTGTACTTTTCAAGAACTTTTGAAATTGCTCCCCAAAACTTGTGCAATATGTGATTGGGAGCAGCCCTGCTTAGAAAGTCCTCTTGCGTAAGCGCAATCCACGGGTGTCAAGGTTCTGTTAGAGTTGATTTTTTTTGTTTTTTATTCTTATTCGAGTAACGTAATTAAAAACTTATTAAGTTCCCGCCAAAATCACTATGTCAAAACTGATAGACATCAAACTTGCAGGTTAGAGGCGCAGTTGTAACAATAAGTACTAGTAGGTACAGGTAACTTAAGATACAGGGAGGCAAACAAAAGCGATACAATAGAAAACTTACATTTGTTTTAATTACATTAATGTATTTTTTTACATATAAAAAGTAAATATCCAAAATATAACGCCTTAAAAATCAATACTTTTGTAAGTTCTAAAATTTCGCGCGCAAGCGGATCAATTCAGTATGGTAACGTCGCCAACGACTGGCAAAAATGCAAAATCAGCTGGCGTCAGTCAGGTGTCATGGTTATGGTACTTTTGTTTGTTTTAATTTTGTGATTTTATGGTTTAATTTTTATGTTTATTTAAAAGAAGAAAATGGTGTATTACTGAACAAAATAAACTCGAGACTAACAAAACTGAAATCACAAAACGCTGTGGTCGGGTGACGTAATTTGAATTTTGGGGCTTTTTAAATTGCCGGCCGGGGAAGCAATAAAATTGATTTTTTTAGATATATGTTTAAATACCACGCGGCCTTATAATCTTTGGTATTTTTTCGTATTTAAAAATGTATGCAGGTTCCCTATTCTAAAGAGCTTCAGGGGAAACTACCTCTTACCAATCTCATAGTGTCCGAATTTTGGGCAAAACTTGGGGAGTTATTTCAACGGTTCTTAAACGGAACAGGGAAACTGGCTCATATGAAAGAAGACCAGGACAAGGCCGTCCTAGAGTAAACACACCTTACGAGGATCGCTTACGCCGTTCTAGAGTAAAGACACGTTACGAGAATCGTTTCCTGAAGGTACAGTGTTTTAAATTGATAGCTGAATTTGTCAACTCACACGAATGGCAAATTAGTCAAATAGGAAACCAATTGTATGGGAAACTGATACCTAAACGATTCTAATAAAAAAGCTAGGAACGGGTATAATTTGTCAGAATACTGTGGGTACCCCGTATTTTAGTGATACCCTGTATTATTGACAACGTAAAGGGCAATAAGCTTAACAAAATTTAAATACACCAAAACTCTAATAACAATCTTTAAAAGTCATAATTTTCAATGGTGGTATTAAATTTGTAAAATTTTTGAAACACCCTGTAAAATGCGGCAAAACTCTACGATTATTTTCATTAACAAAAGACTTAACGTGGCAAAAAATTTAAGGAATGGCGTGTTTTTTACCTGTAACTGAAACAAAAATTATTTTCGAAAAAATGTCATCTTTTTCTTACCATCAACCACATGGCGGGGTTCTGGTACAGCAAAGACCTCCATGGAAACTGCATCCAAGACATTTATAACATAAAAATTTCATCGCCATGTATTCCATACGTCAGTTTTTAATCTAAAATTTACATGGTCTTGTATTTTTTGCCCCCCCCCCCCCCAGTACAAAAAAGCCGTGCTAAAAAGATAGACATTACCTACTCAACAAAAAAATTTCATCTTGATTGGATTAAAATTTGGAACGAAAATATGGCCATTTGAAATTGACGATCTTTTTTACCCATTCCATAATTTATGTGTCATCCGGTATAGTTGTTAGAGACAATTTTGTGAGATACAACTCGTCTTATGACGCTATATAATAAATATTTACGCACTTAAGAGAGGAAACACAATAGGAAATATAAATACCTATCGATATCATCCCACCATCATTATATTAATCCAATATCCACCCGTCAAATCACAGAACTGCGGCTAATGTAATTTAAATTAAGATATATATCGCAAACCCATTTTCATTCCCAAGATACGGAAAGAAAATGGCGCGCCTGGGCGTGGGCGTGCCCGGAAAACGTTAAGTCCGGGAAACTGGGACAAGATTGTATACGTCACTGAATATAGTGTGCCATGGAATCCGGGTTACTAGGTCAACATAAGCGCTTTCCGAATCGACAAGTGCGCTCGGGGGTTGAAGGGGTGGTTAAAATTTACGGCGATTGTTTTGTGCGGCACGTGTAATTGTACTTTAATTTTGTATTCTCGAGAAACTCCGGCAAATAGGGTCAGTAAAGAGGCGATTATTTATGGAATAATTTCGTTATGAAGTTGGAAGTCCAATTAATTAGTTCAGATCGGAAGAAAGTTACTTGGGATAATTAAATTAGAATTGGCATGAAATACCCATATCGTTTTAAAAAGAAAAAATGCTTACAGATTATTATAATTGATTTATATTCGGGGTTGTAAGTGATTTTAAATTATTTTTGAAAGTATCAGTTTGGAAGGATTATGGTTGAGGCTCATGACATTGGTGGTATTCGTTCATGGGCGAGTTGGCGAAATTTAATTAATCCATAGTATAAGCTAATAAAAATTCCAGGAAGTATAGAATGGCGAATGTGTAGTCGGTAATTGGCAATTCAATAATTAATATAATAATTCTAAATATTTAAAAGCAATTTTCTCAAAACATCTACTAAGTCGAGAATTCGGATTATTTGAGGGTATTAATTCATTTTCTTTTATCCTACAGTTATGTTGCTGTATAGACATGTCAAGAAACTATAATTGTTGACCCAAAGTGGTGGCTTGTAAACATGCCAGGCGATCTAATATTGGCAATGGTGGTTTTTTAAAAACGACTGGATCTCTGATAGTCTACGATCCCAAATCCTAAAAAAAAAGATAAACAACAATCTGTAACTTCGAGACTCCCAACTTTTCTCTGTCTGGAGAATCTCGACAGCGGTAAATTTTCCTTCGGCGCGTCGGAAAACACGTCAATCAGACAATAACGTGTAATCTGATGAACAGCAGTTATTGTTTACGTTTAAGTTGGAGGTAATTTGACAAGAAATTTAAAAAAAATTTTGACTTTTCTAGTTTGTCCGTCTGCCGAAACATGTCGATTTTATGACTATTATGAATGTTAGAAACAGCAATCTGATTTTTTCTGGAATGTTTAATCAAAGGTAAACATGTAATCGTATACTATTGCCCGACAAAAAATATAAGAAAATTTAGCAGTCCGACGCTCCGAAATTGTCGATCTAACGACAGCAGTTTGGCGACAAACAGCTATCGGACAAAAATAGTACGTTTAAAAGAAACGTTTTCAACAAAAATATTGGGTCGTTTCTCTTGTCCCACAAGAAAATGGTAACATTTTAAAATGTCAATATTTTAATTGCTAAAAAGTTTGGTAATAGAAGTAAGTAATCCAAAAATTTAAATTCTATATTATTCAGCAGGTAATTGAGTTTATATTTTTCAGTTCAAAAGATAAAAAATTTTGAAATAAGAGGAATAATAAAAATATTTTGAAAATTAATTTAAATAACTAAAATAATTAGTTTAATAATTAGTCAACGGATAATTTATTAGAATTTTTTTAAATTCAGTAGTAAAAATTAAGTATTGTTAATTAATTTGTTATAAAATATCAATAGTTGTAATATAAATAATTGAGTGAATAACTTGTTTTAGGACTTTTTTTGTTTTTAAGGAAAATATAATGTCATCAATTATTGTATCTATTACATTAACATTTCCTGTACAAAAATATAATTTTGATAATAAGTAAATCATGTTTTAATTGTTTATTATCCGAATCATCAGAAGTGTCATCATCGCTCTCACTCATAGTTTCATCATCTCCATTGCTCTCAGCCTCGGTATCAACATATTCAGTATCAGATAGATTATTATCGCTTAGACACGCACAAAAAACACTCCATGATTTATACGAGATATACATGAGACCACGACGTCTTTTTCCAAGCATCATCATTATAAATCCCTCAAATTTGAAGTGTTGCTGGATTGAGTCGGCGGTGGATGTGAATTCTGTAAAGTGTCGAGGAATAACGCAGTGATCTCGATTGCGAATCTTCGTGTATGCTTGTGTAACGATATGACTTTTTTACTTTTTTTTAACAGAAATTGTTAATTAGGTTGGGTTAGGATTGGTTAGGTTTGCTGTAAAGAAAGCGTGCGGTAGAAAAAACTATCATTTAAGCCATAAAATCACTAAATCACACCTCAAATAAACAAAAAATAAAAAAGGAAGCTCGCAATCGATATCACAGTGGTACGCCTAGACTCTCAATTTTATTATTCAAATTTGCATTCGCGTGCTTCATCGAGAGTTGTCAAAACGATTATTAAACATAGTTTACGTAAAAAAAATATGTTTTGGGAAATAATTTAATATCTCCCGTACTCGAATTTGTTTATAAAGGTATTTATCAATTGAAAATTGACTAATACCTTTATGAATAAAAAAATAAATATACCTTATTGAATAAAAAATAAATTTTCTCATTTTGTTGTTGGACAACCAAAATGTCCCAACATTTTTGTCGGACAATCAACATCATAGATAAATAATAGGTTTCTTTTACATGTACTGTTTTTGTCAGCTGTGTCACCAAGACTGTTGCCGTTAGATTGACAATTTCGGAGCGTCGGACAGCTAAATTTTCATATAATTTTGTCAGATAATAGTATGCGATTCCATGTTTACCTTTGATTTAACATTCCAGAAAAAATAGATTGTTGTTTGTAACATTCATAATAGTCATAAAATCGACATGTTTCGAGTGACGGACAAACTAGAAAAATAAAAACTTTTTCTTGAGTTTTCTGTCAAATTATCTCCTAGTTAAACGTAAAAAATAACTGCTGTTCATCAGATTACACGTTATTGTCTGACTGAGAATGACCGACGCGACGAAAGAAAACTTACCGCTGTCGAGATATACCAAAGAGAGACTTTGGAGTTGGAGGACTCGTCCCACGTAAGCAGTACACGAAGTTACAGATTGCTGTTTATCTTTTTACCACGATTTCATTAGCCCAAAACCGACCTACCCCACAAAATTTTAGGTGTTTTCCAGATGGATCTACAGAGATGAAGGATTTTTAATAAATTTAAAAGTTGAGAATATTTTCTCAAATGGAACAATTCTTTTGTGTGAATATATTAAAAACTCGCACAGTTTTAGCCCTTCTGCGGGCCCCATCAAGTTTGAAACAAAAGTATCTAAAGGTTTTCACTTAATAGTTTTTTGAGATACTTATACATGTATCTTTAATTTGGTCCACATTGTATATAAATATATATTTCGCGGAAATGTAGCTTTATATGAAAACTATTTGTTTCATTGAAATTAATTAATTAATTGGAATAATTGATATAAATAGTTCTCAATAATATAGCAGGCCGATAAAAGGTAAAAATATAATGTATTATAGTACTTTTATTTTATAATAAATTAAGTTGTACCACAGATTATATTGCAAATAAACGATCCACTTATATTACGATGGATGTGGCGTTTTTATGAAAGTGGCTGATGGACTGTCTATTTGAAGTATAATCGATCTCTTTGGAAGTTTTAAAACAAGTGTAAAGTGCATTATATCCAGCCATAGTGGCATATAAGTTCATATAGTACCCTAAAAGGTTTTATGGACGTTTTTATATTAAAATTTTAAATTATAATATTTCAAATGATTTTATACAATTTTAGAAATTATTGTGTTTCAATGTTGTACTCCGATTTTGTCGAGCTCTAATAGGTTATAATTACAAGAACAAACAACATCCTCTAGGAAGCATTTTCTGAACTACATATATGAGATTACCCGTTCAATTAGATAACCCATTTAGTCATTAAATTATGATCGATATATTGAATATTTATTTCCAGAATTTGCCAATATTGTTTATAATAATTTTGTTATTTTTTTCATCTATGTTGATGTCATGCTGGCACGAGTTGTTTATTAGTTAATATTTTCTGTCCGATATACTGATCATGTACCGTTACTGAAGATTTTAGGGTTCAAATTCATTAGTCCCTACTTGTCTTCGGTGCCCTACATAGTAGGTACATTGTATTGAAAATGTTTTCATTATCTGCAAGATATGGCCTCAATTCACAACAACAAAAAATATTACCCAACTTTGTGCAACCGCTATAAATATCAACCAAATCGATACCGGATTTTTGGTGTTATTAATACAGAAATCGAAAGCGATTAAGTTTCTCCGAGATTACCAGATTTGGTTCGTCTCGAGCCACTTGTTCTCGCCGATCGATCGCAATCTCGCCCCTTCCACGTTCGACCCCATAACAGCTGACCGTGACACACTGACCACTTTTACTCTCGTTTCAGTACCATAATCGCAAAAGTAATGTGATTTATGCAATTATGGCGTAATGATGAGCTATTTTTAGCTTTTACCTTTAATAGGTAGCAGTATTGCTATAAGGAATATAAAAAAATATCGTCGGGTTTTACTGATGGTAAAATAATTTATTATTTGCTTCCCTTAGAAGCAATTTCAGTTGATTTTCACGGCTCCCGGTTACGTACATTCCCAGGTGTTTTTTTCCGAATTTGGGTTAGGTAGTAGCAATTTTAGTTAATTCTGATACTCCCACAAATTATCTTTTATGAACATTGTCCTAATTGTAGTGAGGGAGGCATATGTTATTTCGTGAAGAAATAGTATGACTTCTAAGTACTAGGAAAGCGTAGTTTATTCTTATTAGTCTCTTAGTCACGATCTGTCATTTGGTTTGCCCAGGGGAGGATTTAGGTATTAATGAACCTGGTGCTGTTTTTGCGGGCCCTTACTCCTGATGTTTAGGCAGAATAAAAGAAATCGTATATTTAGAAAATATGTTCACATTTAATAAGTTATATAGTTAATACAAAATTAAAATATTTAGAGTAATGAAGAAACCAAATGTTATTTTTGTTGATATTTTTTTTTAAAAGTAAATTATTGTCAGTACAGTCTAAATCATTTTAAATGCTTTTTCTTTAGTTTGTTTTAAACAAACTTTTTTACATTTTCCCAAAAAAAAATATTATTTTTAAAACTTCTTGTTCGATGCAACAAATTGACAACGGTGCCAATCTTTTTAATAAATGATAATTTTGATAAAGGCGACCGACGTATATATTTAAAATACAAGGCGATTATTTTCTTCGGTACCTGAGACGAAAATTTTTCAAACTGTTTTTTAAAATTCCCTTTGAAATTAAGTTCTTTTTAATGAGTATTGATTTTTTATTAGTATATAATTTAATAGATTTTTTTACCACTAAACTCAGTAAGACCTAAACACGAAAATTTCTTTGCCCTTAAAGTAATTTAAGGCTGGCCGCCCACAAGACAGTAACATACGGGTTTTCCGCGTTCGATTGCATCAATAACTAGACCTCATAGAGTAAATGATCGTTGATCTAATGACATGAACAAGAATCGCAAACGACAAATTGTGGGCGACCTGTCTGGATTATAATTTGGAATTATTGTGCTAGGTTAGTCATTAAAGGATTATTATTAGGCGGTGATGTTGTGTTTGTCTATTAAAATATTTAAAAGGTAAACACATTAATATAAATGCTACTAAAAATATTTACAAAGCACAGAAGTTCTAGACATACATAGCGTTAAATCGTGACGAGGTACCATTACCTATTTTATAATTTTTAGGTGTAATTTCAAAACTGTATCTAGTTGCCAGGATTTTAACCGCATAATTATTATATATTATAATATATAATACTTCGTAGGTATTGGGATACATGCAAACTATTTTAAATTTGTTGTAACATGTCATGTTTATTTATCATTCTCGACTGTTTAAATGTTGACTGAATTATTAGATATCGCACAAAGTGTTTTTTTTTACATAAAGGGGTACGTGCCGGTGCCAGACCAATTATTATTAGGTCCCGTGTTTGTAGTCGTGTTCACAATTCTTTTAAATACGCTTGGAAGCGAAATATTTTTCCCTGGTCTTCTGAGCCCCTTGAAATGGTGGGCCCGGTGATGTATCTGGAATTGCCCAAATTTGAATCAGGGATGTGTAACGTTATAATTCAAGATGATCCCCCTAAAGGGATTAATCCTATTTTTTCTCTTATTTATAATTATTGTAAATAATTTCTTGTTTTCCGGAAAATAAGGCTTAAAATAGGTTATTTGATATTTTTTTATATCTTCTATAATTTTTGAGATATAGTTCCATGTCTCAATACTTTATGATTAAAGACCAGCACATGTGTTATTATTGATGGAATAGATACTTATTTTTTTAATTACGCTACTTATAAACATTAAAATATCTTGTGTCTATTGTTGAGTTTGGTAATTCATTATCAGTATGTGCTTGGACCTTTTTAACAGATATCTTGATCACCACCAAACATACACAGTTCTGTATAGTTATACACTGAGCTTGACATGTGCAATGTATAGCATAGGATCTTTGTTGACCATAGGTCATCAGCAGCACATAGTTGCATAGGGAGGGTAACGCCCTGCAAAAGAATCCGAAGGGCAAAAAAACTATAAATATGTAATCTATTTAATAACTATTCATATTATCCTACCTATCGGTTTTATTGGATACCTATTGGTACTTATTGGATAACTATCGATATTTTTTATCCACCTATTCGATAGATCGATGAACTATCGATATATGATGAGTAGTCTGTGCTCTTCCAACCATGTCGGTACGAATTTGGAATATGTAGATTCTGTTAATCAGGTTTCATTTTTTTTCATATATAGTTATTTGCCAGTTCTTAAAATGTATTTGCTTAGATACGTTTACAAATAACTTATATAACCGTCGCTCAGCTTGAGTTTTGATTTTTTTAGGAAATCTTAGTCTTCTTAAAAGTTCAAGCATTCTTCGTTCTGCTTTCAAAAGATATTTTCACTTTATCTTTAGTGCGTTCAGTAACATTACACCCAGAAAGAGCATGAAGGCTTAACTTTTAAGACTCCTAAACGGATATCTACGATTTATCTACTAATACTCAAAATCCCGTTAAAAATATGATGTTCTCTGATGGGAAATTTTATGTATGATATGAGAGTATCCCAATATAATATGTATAGGGCATTTAAAATATTTGTCTCCTCTTGGGAGTTTTGAAGTTCTCTAAGATGATTTTTCTTCGATAACTTCGGTTCCTGTCTTCAACTATTCGTTTTTTAATTACATATAAGTATGAATTGCTAATTCATACTTATTTTTATATTAAGATCGGATGAATTATATAGTAATTTTTTAAAAAAAATTCAAAGGATTACAACAATCAATAATCGATAATCAATAATGTTGTTTTATCATTGCAAATTGAATTTAAATGTTGTGTCTCTTAATTTGGAATATTTCACTTCAAATTGAAAGTGTGTGATATCAAAAACCGTAGCCATATGTGTTTTTATCATTTTGAGGATACGTAGTTTCGAACTCACACAACTGATGTTAAAAATGACTTCTGGATAAAGGGTGGAACATAAGCAGAATTATTATTTAGGTAACTCTTATGTAAAACATAAACTGTTTTTTATCTTTAAATTGTACTGTCATAATATATCGGACGACTCCATTAAATCTTTAATGTGTAAATATTACGTTATAATATACTTTATTAAATTTCTAATACATCCTGTATATTTTGTATTAACAATGCTATGAATATAGCACCATTTAATTTGTCAATGATAACAAATGGTTCGAAGATAAAATATTGTCATTAATACTTAGGCATGCCTACATGGCAGAAGTCGAATAGTGGCCTTTGCGTCGTAGCACAATACACAATTGTCCTCTTGAATTTTTTGTTGCCTCGGCTGTTTCAAATAGATATGACGGGGTAGCACCACCTTTTCTTCGAGCCTCAATTTTATATGTTCGTTGGAAGTATTGAATCAAACGTTGGGCGGAGGCCTAACAGTTCCGAGCCGAAGTTGAACCACATTGTTGAAACAACATGAACGAGGCAGCAGCAAAGAAACCAAATCTAAAAAATCAATATTTACATTATACATATTTTAAACCAAGTCCAAATTTTATAGAGGAAGTTAATTTTTAATCCCTATGTTCTCGGTGTTATTAATTGTTTTATCAGAATTCAGTAGATGCATTTAAACAAACATAGTAATAGATGTGTCGTCGGCAAGGTTTAATGCCATCTTATAAAAGATAAAGATTCTAAATGAGCAACAGAAATATTAACAGCGCTTTACACTTGTATAAGATACTTTAATCTGAATAAATTTCAATGTTAAAAACATATCCACCTTATTTTCCTGAACAAATTCAATAAATTATCGGCTGCAATTTTCGCAAATGTTAAATTTCTTCTAGAACCTCACAAATCCATCATGCAATATTCAATATCCGTTTTAAGGAGGACTTAGATGAGTCCATAAGAACTGGCAAGTATGAAATGTTCATATTAGGTTCTTCTCCCTTTTTACATTGGGACCTTCTAACAGAAATGCCATTCTTGATGACATAATATTAACTTTTTATTATTATTTGATGATTGGTGAGGGAATTACTCATGGACATAGAAAAACACTAAATAATAATTTGAACAGTGAAAATAAGCTACTAGTTTTGACAATATTCCTATTAAAATTATTAAATATGTAAAAAAATAATTAATTCCTATATTCATTTTTTAAACAAAAATTTATTTATTAAAGGTATTTTTCCACAAAAAAAAAACGAAAATTGCTAAAATAATTCCAATATTTAAAAGTGAAAAAAGATATGAGTCTAATAATTATCGACAATATGTATATTACCAGTGTTTTCTAAAATAACAGAAAAAATGATTAATAATAGGTTAAATAAATATTTGGAAAATGAAAACTTACTGTTTAATAAACAATATGGCGTTCGCACATTCAGGGATAACTGATATTCAAATAGACCCAGAAAGAGCATTTAAGAGACCTAAACGAATATTTACGAATCATCTACTAGTATTCACAATCCCGTTAAAAATATGTTAGGAAATCTTATGTATGATATGAAAGTATCCC
The DNA here is from genome assembly GCA_030620095.1 of Kuschelorhynchus macadamiae. NCBI lineage: Eukaryota > Metazoa > Arthropoda > Insecta > Coleoptera > Curculionidae > Kuschelorhynchus > Kuschelorhynchus macadamiae. The sequence continues at coordinate 810,007 of JAUTXW010000292.1, read as the reverse complement.
AATGTAATATGTAAAGTTTGGCGCGCGAATCTGAGGCAATGAAAAGAATGCAAGTATCTATGGGAACGGTGCATTACTCATTGGTGATTGGCTAAAACCCTACATATCCATAGAAACGGTCTGTTTTTGACAAAATTCTCTCTTTCATCGGGGCTTCAGATCCGTAGGGCGCACTATGGTCTGAATGATCATAATTTGCGCCAAAAATATTTTGTCACAAGAAAAATTCTTACAAAATCTCTTAATTGATTAAAACAAATTATACCGACGCAAAATAATAAAAACCATTATTTTTAGTTCTTTTTTCGAAAAAAGATAATAGTTTATTTTATGTTTTATAATAGTTTACAATAAAAATTGGAACAATAAATTTTAACTAATACTAAAGACAAAATTTTATTCAAATTAACTTGTTCAATAATTAACAATTTAGTTAAATTATTAATCAACTACTAAATTACTTATCTCCTAATTTTTATTTAACTGATCATAAAAATAACATTAAATTTATTCGATATAAGAACAATAACAAAAACAATATAGATTTAAAAGTTCATTTCAGTTGATAACTCTAAAGTTTCTAAACCTCTAATATCTAAAATATCTTCCAGATTATCAAGATTAAAATTTGGTTCATTTTGAGAATTTTCCGTGTCTTTAGGAGCTAAATCTAAAGCAGTTTCTAACTCAGGAGTTTTTAGTAACCCAATTACAGCACTTGGAAGATTTTTTATTTTAAAATTTCTTTTTCTAGAACGAAGGCTGGCACTTGAAATAAGAGGATCTGAGGTATCTAGACCTCGGCAAAATACGTCTTCTAAGTTACTTACTCTGCTAGTTTTCCTAGCATGATGTAAACGATCTTGTTTGTAAAGTTTATTTCTTGATTCAGCAGCATCTTCACCAAAGTATCCCACAGGCAATAAACAAATTTCAATTATTTGCTTACTATGCACCAAAACTTTATGGATGGAAGCTGGCATGGGGAACCAAGGATATAAACTTACAAATAATGAACCTGTGTTAAAGCAGTACGTTTCAAATTTTTTAAGATCAAGAGGTAACCGACAAGCCAGAGCAATCAAAATAGTTTGAAATTTCGTTATCAGCTCAAGTGAAACACCCGTAATTTCTGAAAAAATGCCTGGGGTTTCAAAAGCTCTTCTTGCGGTATTACCGTCATTGCTAGAACCATAATTTGGTTTAGGTTTGTCCACGTGCAAACTTAGCTTCTCCCAAAAGTGATTTTGTATCATTTTTTTTCCTTTCATTGACAACAAGTTTGTTAGGCTCTCCTCTAATTTGCCATACTTTAATTTCAATTCTGTAGCCGATATGGAGTACACATTCTAAAAACCTTATCCAACAGTGTAATGGACTAATTCCAAATTGTAACGAGTCTTGGTTAGGCGTAAAAATGGCAGATTTAAAATCTTTAACCTTCATGAATGTTGAAGGCGTTGCTCCACATATGGGGCATGCTTGGGATGATCTGGTATTTGTTAGGATACTTAAAATTTTGCCATCGATTACTGTTAAGCACAATTTGCAAGTAATTTCTAGAGTATGGCTTCCAACATTGCATTCCAGTGGACGTAAATTCTTAATCTGTTCGCCCAAATCTGCCTTTTCTTTTAGGACGTGATTTTTTGTTTCTTTTGTGTACTGTATTTTAAGCGGCCTACAAAATCGAGTAGATTGTGGTGTTGGGTTATCCCAAAGGACGTCATTTTTGGAACTCACCAACCGAAGTGGTATTACTGTAGTGGCAAATATGCTAGAGTCATCACAGGATGAGTTGTTAAACTTTTGCTTATAATTAGAATGGCCTGAACTGCCGTCAAACCCATAACTACAAATCATGGTAGCTCTCATATTAGTGCACTTTAACAACTCAAATAAATTTATAAGAACATCTTCTTGCAGTAAAATTATTCTTGAAATTGTGTGATTTAGCAAATCTGCCAGTGGAACCGATGCAGTTGTCTCCGAAATTTGAATTCCATTTGGTCGACATTCTTTTTTTGCCTGCAAAATGTTTTCATAACTTGGGTAAATATCGCAGTTCCTCTCCTTAGCTCCAATTCTGGTGTTTATGTACTGACTTTTTGTAAAATTATTTTCTAACAAATAGGCTAACGCTTCCTGTGGAGTATAAAGCACTGGCTCTTTAAATTTTTCTGGCGAAAGAAAGCGTTTCATTTTTGCCGGTCTGCTAGGGTTTACTGCAGCTTCCCTGAGTACCACAGAAAGATCTTTTTGACCGCTATGTCGAGCTGCAATGCTGGCAGCTTTAACCATTAAATTCGGGTTATGTTGATGCTTCTTAGAAAGTTCAAAGGCGTCTCTTTGCTGTGACCTTAACGACTTATTTTCAAACGTCAAGCGCGGGCGACCCATAGATACATTTTCTGCTTTGGTTTTAACCAGAGTATTTGTATTGTTTTGTTGTGTCTTGAAAACTGAAGCCATTAAAAGCCAATCTTTGTATTTTTTTTCAAAATGATTTTTATTCCTGTTCACTTTTTTCCATCTTTTGGCTATATTCGAAGACAAAAATTTAACTTGTTCTTCCATAAATTTACTATTTTCTTCTGTGACTTTAAGGTTTTTAATGTTCTCTAATACAAATTTGGTTAAACTGGAAATTTTGAACTTTGCGTTGGTTTCTTTTTGCCAAACATTAAAAAGTTGCTGATTTGAGAAGCGGTACTCGCCTACAAAAAATACAAAAATTTGCCAAGTATGCAACTATATGCAAAAATCTTAGGTGCTACTATAAACTAGACACTTCAAACAATATAACACCAGGAAAAACTTTGTAACACCTGTTTACAGAATTTTGGTAGCTCTAAGAAACATTAAACAACAATAAAAATAATAGTAACAAGCACCCTCTCTGGTATTTATATGTCTATGGAAATCAAGCGTGCTAAACAAGCATTTTCTTTCTAACAAAATTATTACTCTTACCTCCTAAGTTAACATCCATTATAGAATAAATTATTTTCTTTAACTGTTTCTTAAAAAAACTCCGCCAAACTAGAGAAAGAATGTCTTAAACGTACACAAATAAAAACGTTGTTGAAAGACGCCAACTTTCAACTATTTAAAAAGGAAAGCCTACTTAATTTTTAGTTGATTCATTATCTCTCGGTGCAATGAAGGGGTTATCAGGTGATATCATACGTGTCTTAAAATGGCTTATTTAATACATTGAAAATTGAGACTTTCGGCGCAAATTCTAGTCATTCAGACCATAGTGCGGCGTGCTATATAGGGCATTTGAAATATCTGTTTCCTTTTGGGAGTTTTGAAGTTCTCCATGATGATTTTTATTCGATAATTTTAATAATAATTATATATGAATGCTGCTTTTTTTCATGGTATATTGCTAATTCATACTTAATTTTATATTAAGATCGGATGAATTTTATATTATTTTTTTTAAATACAGAGTGATTTTGTATTTAATAGGACCATTTGGTGGTCAAAAAAATCCAAAGGGTTACAAGAATCTGGCCAAAAAGAACGTCAGATAATGTTGTTTTATCATTGCAAATTAAATTTAAATGTTGTGTCTTTTAATTTGGAATATTTCGCTGCAGATTGAAATAGTGTCTAATGTCAAAAACCGTAGTTATACGGGTTTTTGTCATTTTGAGGATACAGAGTTTCAAACTCACACAAAATGACTACTAGATAAAGGGTGGAACATAATGCAAATTATGCCATTTTCTTGAAATGTTATTTTTCTTTACTTGTTTTTCAGTGTTTACTTGAATACTTTTTTAAATTTAGGTTATATTTTTGTGCCATCTTCGTGTATTTTTCAGAATCAGAATCAGAATTAAACTTACAGCCTGAGATTTGGAATGGTGCGGTGGTGCGAACGTCTGCATTTTTATCGTAATTTTATTGTTAATGTCAAAAAGACTTTGCACTAAGGGTAACAATTATTGTATCTATAAGACCAAATAGTGGTTTCTACTTCTCTACTTAGAGGGATGTATTGTAATCATGAAAACATTTCCTTCGGAGATTTTTGCAGATCTTTGCGTTTTAAGGTCCCTAGACCTCGAAAAACAAGTTAACCCATTTCCGTCAGTCTGGTCGCGCAACAAAATGGCGGCTTAATGAAAAATTCAGTGCCAATAATCCGAATCCTGTATGGCAAAACAAAATGGCGGCATAATCAAATATTTGTTAAAATTCCATTTCTTGGAATAGAACCTTCTTTTTATGTAGGAAAATAATAAAGGATACAATGTATTCTTTTAGACAATGTAAATAATGTTATGAAACATTAATAATAATAAGTAAATTATAATAAAACAAATTACCATTTATAGCATTTGTATAAAGTTATCACCAAACAAATTTATTGTCTATGCACTGAATTATTAATTTAAGTTCTATAAAAGTATTTTTTTCCCAACGTCCACATTTGGTACTTATTACAAAAAAAGGGCCCTAAAAAAAGGGAACTTTATTTTTGTGTAGGTTTTTTTACCGCGACACGCCTGAAAAGTAGTTGTAAAACTAGTTAGTATTCTTAGATTAAGATTCTCGTATTCAGAAGAAAAATATTTTTATACAGAAAATCATCAAAGATAGAGCGTTTTTGTTTATATTTCAGGCATTTAAAATAAATAGTCTGGGGTAGAGTGCAATCAATTTATCTTGATAAAATTTTAAATGTAAATAACTTTTGCTGTTTAATTTATGAGAATGAACCAAAAGTTAAATTATATGATCACTTATATAGTTTTTTCTAGTTATTAGAAAAACAAAAGACTATCAATTTTCAAGATATCACTATAACTTGTATTTTTTTATAATGGGACTACTTTTTTTCTATTGGGATAGCATTTTCTGTTATGATTTAATTGGTATACATCGCACTTTATGTTTTTATATCCGAATTATTTGCAAATATGTAAAATAATTATATTGCATGCAGTGCCATTGAAATACAATAAATATATTTGGTTTGTTTTTAAATTGACTTATAGTAACATAATTATTATAATTATCTTAATGTCTTTTTTTATGATTCTGGTGACAATAATTAATTAGCATTTTGTAAACGGCTGGATGAAATGTAAAGTATGATATACCATTGAAATCAGAACAGAATATGCTATCCAAATGGTAAAAATATGCTATCCAATTTAAAAAAAAAACAACTTATTATACTTTGTAAAATTGGTAGTATTGTTTTTTTTTAATTATTAGAAAAAAAAATGTTAACAGCAATAATTTCTTTATCTGTTCATATGGCTAAATTCAAAACTAAAACGATTTTGTAAACTAAATCCTAAATTTTACAATCTTAGTATTCTAGCAAAACGTTTTTGACCACTATTTCCTTAACTTCCAACAACATAAAAATACATAATAGATTGAATATTAAAATAAAAAATATTTTTTTGACATACGTACATCATAAGGAGTTGAAGTCCCGTTTGTTTAATTTGGAATTGGGAGTTTCACTAAAAACGGTCCTTTTTAATTTTTTCTCCTTAACCGGGTTGAAAATTTTTTTCTACAAAGATTCTAGGGTATATAAGGTGTTGCGAAAAAACAGTTTATATTTTTATTAGATTACATTTTGATAGTTGCAAATTTCTCAGATTGAATATGTTTGGAGATAGCTCAAAACAATCTGTAAAGGGACCTAGTTGGAAATTCCCTCCAGATTTTTTATTTTTCTGAAAAAATTAAAGAAAACGCAATTTATATTAAATGACAATGAGCGGAACTAAATCGAACTAGACTTTACTATTCCTAAAAAAAGAAATATTCATCACGTGGGTAGTTACGGGTGAAGGAAATTTACCGATTTTTTTTTGCTTTTCTTTTGTACTATTCGTTTGTTTTACAATACTTCATTGTGTGTAAAAAAAAAACTTATTTTTAATCATACAATTTTAAGTGAAGGAGTCATTTTGACCTCGCATCTCTGGTTATGTTAGTGAAATGTCACGTCTAAAGTTATGGGTTAAGCAAAAAGCCATTTAGCAAATGTAAGGCAGTGGTAAGTATGCTGCCCTGACGCTAAAGTCCCTGGTTTGATCCCGGGTAATGCCAAATTTTCTTTAAAATAAATTTAATGCGCTCGTTATCTGATGGGTAGGCGGTATAACTACCTTGTTAGCACGTTAAGATTGCCTCTCTCTGCGTTTGTATCCAACAATAAATTATTGGTATCGTATACGTGTGTAAAAAATACTAAGATCTACAGTATGTGTATGTAGGTCGATATTCAGCAGCAAATAAAAAAGACTGATGTAGAAAAACTATTCGATCAAAATTCTCCAAAACCAGCAACTCTGTTAACTTGGTTCAAATTCCTTTAGTTTTTTTGCCATCTTTATATGCAGGGACAAATAATAGCTGATATTATAATTTTGTTTTATATCTTACCCTTTGATTCAGTAGCTTATTTAAGGGGGTTTGGGGATTAACCTCCCCCCCTCCCAGAGCCTCTATTATGTAAGCGTAAATGGTACAAATAGTATACAATAGAGACCTTTTTTTCGGGATTGGCGGGCAATATCCTCCCCCAGACTAGTGTTAGTGTATTTCAGGTACATAAAAATAAAGTAAAGATTTTTGTTGTCCAAATTTCATCGTCTCAAACCCCCCCCCCCAGAAGCAAAGTCTATATACGCCACTGCAGTTTGATTATTACCTCCTTTTATAATGTTTTATTTCATTTTTGATTCTCTTTTTTTCTTTCATTTTTAGAGTTTTCTATATACCTTACTAACGTATCTCTATATTGTAGTAAACTTTTGTGAATAATTTGAAATCAGTTGGATAAGTAGACGGTACTACTTAGTATGGGTTTCTCGAGATCCCAGAATCATCTTATTAAATAAGCTAGTGTCTCGTAACAGAGGTTGATCTGATTATCTAAATTAGGTAGAGATTTACTTTATTTACAAAATATTACAGGATAAATAAAAATAAAAACATATTGCAAATAATAAATATATTAAACCATTCAACAGAAATCGCTGCTCAGTTGGGCCCTTGAAAAAAATTACGAACATAGTTCTCTATCTAAAAATACTTAATGTATTACTCATATGTTGTATGCTTTTGCAATATAACCGAATTGGAATATCCAAGAAATATGGCCGCCCTCGTATCCGCCACCGAAATCAGTCAATCACCAGTTTAAGACTTGCCGCCATCTTAGATTCACTGTCAGTGGGTTAGTGTGTCAACGAGAGCGAATCTGACGCGAAAATGATGCAAATGGTGCCAAGGTCGCCGCCATAATAAAAATACTTAGCCGTGTTGTTATCATCAGGCATTGTATTTTAATGATATTTATTAATGGATATCGCTATTACGTTGTTTTACATGAGTTTGTAATGGTTATTCGCGTTGTAATGTAATATTTTGGAGGTGTTCGGGTTGTGTTATCAGGTGCAAAACGATTTTCCTTACTGATGTTGCAACCTCACATTAAACTTTTGCATTATCGAAATTGGTTTTTTAGTATTCAAAATCTAGAACCCGTTTATAAAGTATATAATTTTTTGAAAAACCTCGAATTCCTTTGTGCAAAAGTCGAACTGAAAACCTATTTTTATTCTTTCTTAGACTCCCTAAACAGTACATCGAAAAAAACTTTGCTTAACAAATTAAGTTATTTATGGGCAGGTTTTTACGAATAATTCGGATATGTCTCTTATTAGAAAATCTTATCTTAGAAACCGTTGAAGGCAGCGAACTAAAGTTTTGGCAATTAGTATTAATGAACATAGTGTTAATATTCAGTTATATATAATACCACTACTGCATATAATTAAGCATGAAAGCATGTTTCCTAGAAACTGAATTATTGTCTCTTCAAGCACAAGTAAGAACGATTGCAGAGTCTTAAAGGCATGAATGCTTTAATGCTGAATTATCTAGGTAATTCTTGATGCACATGTGGTATTTGATAGAATTCCTGAGAAAATATTACATAATAAATACATATTTGATTACGAAGAATAAATTAAAAATAATATCCATGGGTGCCCGGAGAGAGGGGGGCTGGAAAATGCAAATATTGTATATTACATATATATTATGGTAAAAAATTGGTTTTTCCCCCTCCTCTGGATAAAATCTAATCCTCTTCCGGTCGCTTTTGGGGTTACATTTATATAGTAAGTAGTTTATGGATGATTTTTTTTTAGTCATCAGTAATTTTTCAACACTGAACATCGTCATTGTCCCCCCAGGAAATAGTTCTGCGGGCGCCCATGATAATTAATATCATAAAATGTCAACACCTATTAGTATTGATTCTTATCAAAAAAGCGTTGCTACGTAAGAGCGCAAAATTTCGTTAGTGAATATTGTTGAAATACAGTTCCTAGCGTTTCCTACTATGCAATTACCTTTCTAATTCCTGAAAAATGCACTCTAGTTCCAGGCTTTCTACATGGAATTTATTTCTCGATAATGATTATCATTATAATGCATTCCTTCAATGGACTTTTTTTATGTAGGAGGAAAATATTCTTTATAATTCCGATAATTTTAGTGTAAACTGGTGATAGTAGGGTCCGAATAACCCTAGTGAAATATATTCAAAAATAAAATATCATTTAAATGCATTACTTTTTCTACAGTTTTGGGACAAAACTGTATGATGCGCGTCAAGCAAATTAAGCCATTCATACGACAGTGAATAAAAACTGTAATTAAAGACGCGTCTCAGTCAGCTTAAAGTGGCTGCTACGCAGTGGCGTAACTACAAATGTCGGCTCTATATACGCACGATGCTGTAGTAGGTACATAATCAAATTATAAATAATTATAACCCAAAAAGACTCGTGTGAAAAATGTCTATATTACTACAGCACAAATAAACATAAACACAAGCTAATTTAAAATTCCCTTTGTGAAAACCAGGTAGTGGCTTGATTTATATCAGTCTCTTACCAAATCATTTTCATAAAATATTATTTATATTATTGCTAAGATAGATTTAAATCATCTTTAATTTTGATAAATATTCATTACTTAGCCTGTGGGGGGGTATATAAGTATTTTTCAACATGGTTGTAAGTTGTTAATGAACTCTAACCAAAGGGGATGCGGCAAAACCATACAAAATCAACAGATAAGTATTGCAAAACTATTAGCAAATTAAACATTTTAGCAAAAAATCAAAAATATTAATAATCCGATTTTATTTAAAGAGCTTTGGGACGAAATATATCCCCCATATGTTTCCTGTGGCTACGCCGCTGTTCATTACTAGCTATGTTTATAGGTAAAGTTAGATATAAGGTTAATGTTTTTTATTGCCTGAGGATAGTTATATGCACCTTTGAATTTTCTCTTAAAATATTTTAAAAACATATTTTTGTTTCGAAGATTCCTACAAATGTATTAATCTCTTATTTCTTATGGCAACTAGTTCATAGCCCAGAGATTCTGATTCAGTATTTTTTTTGTAATTAGTCCCCTTTTTCAAGAATATTTTCTGGTGAAAAAACGAGTTATACCACAAAAACCAACTTGTACCTAATTTGCATCTTTAGGGGGTCTCGCTTTCATCGGAGGTGGTAGAATCTTTAATATATTTTTCGTGACCCCCAAATCTTAACTGTTAGATACAAAATATATAGTGTTTAATTTTTCCATTCAAAAATACTTACTTACGCCTGGAGTAAGTAAAACAATTACAGCATTTAAAAACGATAAAATTATAGTACCCTACCATTAGAACTACTTCTCTGTGGTTCCCTCTGACTTTGTTCAGTTTTATCCAGATTTTCATTATTTATTAAGAAATCCATGATCAAACAAACAAGAATCACCAAATAGAGAAAAGATACCGACCTCTTGAGCAGTTATAAATATTTGTAATAGAAATGTTTAAAAATATGAGCAAGTATAAATACCTAGCTGACAAGAAGGTGGTGGAGAAAAAAGGATAATTATTTTAAACATGTACACCTATATTCGCTAAAGAGGTTTAAATTTAGACCTTACTTGACAGTTATAGGTTTAAGTTAGAACTTACTTGACAGTTATAGGTTTGAGATGACATTCTCAACAATTGAACAAATAAATTCATTCTAAATGTCACAATTACAAAATGAGAGTGACATAAGCGAAACAACTGGCGAACTATGAGTTTTAAGTAAAATAGTTTTTTGCTTAGTGCCATATATCTTAACATTCCTTTTTATAAAACGAACTGAAAACTGTTTTAGTGAGATGGAAACCGAGCTTAACATTTCTTTTCTAGGTACGTACAACATTAGAAAGAATAATTACTCCAACTTACATTAGTACATTGCATTATATGTCTTATAAACAACTGAAACGGGAATGTACAGGTTGAGTTAGCGATAGAGAAAAGTTTAATATCTTATTTGTTTCCGAAATTACGAAAAAAAAATGTTAAATGCAGTTTCAGATTCAGGCAATGTTAAGGTGTGCAGTTTAAAATTATTTTTGAGTATACAGGGTGATTCAAAAAAGTGTGGCGGATGTAACATATGTTTTTTAAATGGAACATCCTATTTTTTAATTTATTTTTAGATTCTGCATAAAATTCTATAACTTATTCAAAATGTTATATGCCTAAGCTTATGAGTTTTTTAAATATTTCATTTTTATAAATATGTACTAGTTTTCAGTTTTGTAAAAAGTTGCCAGTAGCGCCATTGTTTCTGAAGGTGGAACTTTCATAATTGGTACGAGATGAAATATAAAAGATATATGTAAAGAAATCTGAGTTAGATGCTACAGGGTGTTCAAAATTAATTTATACTTTCGACTATTTTAAATTGAAAAAATCTCGACTTTTTTAAATGGCACACCCTATATATTATCATTTTTTTCTGATATTTTCAACTTTCATATGTATTTCATTTCGGTATGTCATAACTATTTTCAATAGTTTGCGATTTATTTTGGGATTTTCAATTTTTACCCTTGTTTTTAATACACTTCCGCTTACAATAACATAGTTGCCGTGACAAAATAAAAATAAATGTAGGTATTGTCAAATGTTGACAAGTCTATTAAGCAAGTAAAAATAGTTTAATTTGTTATAATAAGTGACATATAAAGGTAATAGTTATGGATTTTAATAAAAATGAATTAATTGATATGGTTTATGTTCTGGCCGACGCAAGATTAAAAGGGTCTTTTGGCAGTAAAGCTTTACGGAGCGAAGTACCCTAATAATACCATCTAGAAAATCTTTTCAGTGCTTCACGGAACGGTCTAATGGTAGGGTTTGCGTTGAATGTGCTAAACGAAAAGTGGTAAACCGGAATATTACCAATGAGGAAATTACCAAAAAGAATGGAGATTTTACTTCATGTTGAAGATAATCCCCAGGGCAGCAGCCATCAACTAGCTAACTTATCTGACACATCCCAATCTACGGCTAATCGCACCACGAAAATACAAGTATCATCCCTTTCATATGGAATTATACCAAGAACTTCAAGACCGTGATTTTGAACGAGTAAACGTTTGTTTGTTAAATGGGTTTCGCATTAATGGAACAGTTACCCACTATATCATGAATTATTATTTAAAGATCAATCCATTTTGGGTTCGGGAAGTTCAAAATCAAAACCATTGATCGCTTAATGTATGATATGGAATATTACATTTTCGAATTATTGGCCCATATTTTTTTGCGCGAACCGGTTAACGGGCCTAGATGTCTGATTTTTTTGCAAAACGATGTACCCCAACTTCTTGAAGAGGTCGATAACTTTGAAAAGGAACAAATGTCGGGAATTTCGGGAATTTTTAAACCATTGTTGCCCACAAAAAATGTATCGCTAGAGATGGATTCATTCATTCAATGGCCCCCCTCGATCATCTGATGTAACATTTTGACTTTTTTGTGGGGCAACATTAAAGCTCGTGTTTATGTGAATCCCCCTACAACACTAGTAGATATGGTGGAAAATAGAATACGGGATGCGTGCAGGTCAATAACACAGTTTATACTAAGGAAAGTGAAAGAAAATATAGTACGACGACTCAACATGTGTATGCAAGTAGGCAGACATATTTTTAAACATTTATTACGTCATAATAATTACACATTAAGTAGGTTAAACCGAGGGTTAAACCATATTAAAATTATTATTAACCTACTATTTGTTTGTTTTTACAAGAGCTTAAGTGTATAAAATACAAATGTAGATATTGAAAAATTCAAAATAAATGGTAATAGGTAAAAAATAGGTATATGACATACTCAAGTTGAAAAATTTTGCAAAATCTATCAGAAAAAATATTAGGATAGAGGATGTGTTTTAATTTAATATAGTAAAAATGTATACATTTTTGAATACCCTGTAGCATCTAACTCAAATTTCTTTACATATATCTTTTTTTTTTTTCATCTCTATAGAATACTCGTACCAGTTATGAGTATTCCACTTTCAGAAACAATGGCGTTTCTGGTAATTTTTTACAAGACTGAAAACTATTTTTTTTTTTTTAATTGAAATATTAGAAAAACTACTAGGTGTAGGTATATAACATTGTTAATAAAAAATTTATAGAATTTTACGCAAAATGTAAAAATAAATTAAAAAATAAAACATGTCATATCCGCCACAATTTTTTGAACCACCCTGTATACTCAAAAATAATTGTAAACTGTGCTTCTTAATATTCCCTAAAAGTATTGTATTTAACGTTTTTTCGTAACTCACGAAACAAATGAGATAATGAACTTTACTTTATAGTTAACTCACCCTTTCTGCAATAAATTTAGAAAACTGTGGGATAAAGCTAGTAGACGCGAATTTGCTAAGGAGATCCTAAAATACCCCAGTAATAAGACTACAATGACGTATCTGGTAAACGAGGAAAAATATGTGTTTTTAAATTCCGATTTGACACCTTCTTAATTTACAATATAAAGTTATGTGTTATAAAGGTTGTGGACATGAAGATGAGACATTAAATTTTATTTGTTCTGTAATGGTCCTGCTGTCTCATCAAGGAGGGTATTGTTTACCATCGTGATCGTCTTTTGGGATAATTTTGTTCGTTTTGGAAGTCAAGGGGGCAACTATATTGTTCGATGTCTACCTAACGGGCCCAAGAGACCAATATTACATCAGTACATCTCCATCACTTTCAAAGTCGATTATACTCATTATAGCATTTCCCACTCTTCGTTATGTTTATGGTTCTGTAATTTATAAACAACAGAGTAATTAAAGAAATTAAATAAAACTGAAAATAATTCAAAGTATGACATCGTTGCTTTTTCATAATGGAGATGTTCAAGGTTGGTTCGCGAGTTACCCTGGCCTACTTAATTATAATTAAAAACCAATTACGGCTGCAGCAGTTAAAAAAATTGGAAGCGTTTATTATTTTTTACAAGAACCTGCATAACAAGTGTTCTTGGAAATGGGTTATTATTATTACATACATGGAGTCGTTTGATATCTAAACTGATATGCAAAGTAAAATTGTATGGGAGTAGATTTTTTGGCTAATACATTTTACTCAGAGCGTTGTACCTGAACTGTACTATTTATTATGATTACTTGAGGTAGTTAGAGCATATAATTATTTAAAAAAATGTGTCTGTATGTGGAAATAGACAGTGGCGGCTACTTATGTTGAATACTAACTTTGGTCAAAATATTGAATAATAGGGGTGATTTAAGAAATTGTATTTAAAAAAGTTGATAAAATGTATTTGATAATTGTGCAGCAGACCCAACATACATTTTTTAATAGAACAACCTGTGTATTATATGTCTGTCTTGTTGATTATAAAAATATACGTTTGATATTTTTATCTTTAAAGCCACCCGAGAAATTTGAAAAAAAAACCCTTTCATAAGAAGCAATGTATTCCTATTGGCTCCACCGTGTAGTAAAACGTTCTCTATCTCTCTCTAACACGTTGCCTCTTATAGCAAAGTTTTTGTCCAATTTCTCGAGTGTGAAGATAAATGTATTAAACCTAGAATATACAGATGACCCTTTTGATGGACATATAATATACATGATGTTCCATGAAAATGTGCAGGTTGGGTCTTCTTCATATTTTTGAGACATCTTGTAAACATGATTAATAATTTTCTATAAACTGCGTAATACACCCTACAACTTTTATTTTTAACAATTTTTAAAATTAAACAAATATTGGGGGTAGCGAATTATAAGGAAAAACCCTGTACATCGTTGTTTAGTAATATCTACTGGCCATTTGGTCCAGATTGGGGGTGCATGTATTGTGATCTGGGAAACTATGGTAGATAGAGATTACCAACTCAATCTAGTTGCATTTTAGAAAAACCGCTGTAACTTTTTTATTTTTGAAAATTTTCAAATTAGGTGGAATCTTCGCAACTTTTTCTGTAGAACTTAACTGTATACTCAGATTTTTGTTCCAACTTAGTTTTTTCTTATGGGCGCAATCTTGATTTTTTTCCGTTATAGATTAATCTTTTTAAAAGCTCTTCAGCGATGTACCCTAATGCCAAAAAGTAATAATTTTTGTGATTTAAATTGAAAAAATACGATTTTTTTTAAGTAGGCCATGCATGAATTCGTTAACATGGAAACTGTTCTTTCAATCCGATAGCTTGTTTATTATAAACTAACTAAACTAACAACAAATACTATAAAATAAATGTTTAATAGTTATTCCGTGTGACGTATGTGCTAGTTTATTAAATAATAAAATTAAACAAACACTACCTGCCTCAATAAACTACTCAAAATATGTTTCATAATTAAGAAGTTAAGTAGCGAAATTGTTTGATATGGCCTCCTTGTTGTTGAATGCATTTCCACATCTTTTAAACACCGCTGATATTACTCATGAAAGGGTTTTACGGTTTATGGCAGCTAATACATCGTTCACCTTTGCTTTCACTTGTTGACAATTTTCAGGAGAAGCGAACTCTTATTTTTAGTGTGACCCTAAAAATATAAATCGAGCGACGTAAGATCTATGGATCTGGCAGACCAAAGCACGAATCCGTTACTACAGATTATACCTTCTTGAAAAATGTTTGTCAAAAACATTTCTTACTTCTCTTGTATTATGTGCAGGACAACCACCTTATTGAAACAACATTTCGTTAAACTCATCAACAAATGATTTCCTGCAATTACCGAATATGTAAAATCGAATACTTACGTTACTAAGGAAATTAGTTTGTCAATTCCACACCATAAATTAAACCCGAAATTTCTTTGGGATCTCCTCTTTGTGGATTGTTGACTGCCCAATAATGAGGGTTTATTGAAAATACCTCATTCGCCAATCTTGACTCGTCTGTCCAAAGAATCCTGTGTTGAAACTCCTAATTTTCTCGGCATTTATTAACAAACCAATTACAAAAGGTTGTACAATTAATTACTGGTTTGTAATGATGATATTTCGTTTTTTGTCAAAATTCGGTGTAAGCTCGATTTTGGAATATCTGGTGCTGTTTCCGTTTTCTGTTGACGTTGGGTGGTTATTACACCAACGTACTCTAAAACCCTGCCGTCACGTTCTTCGTTATCTACATTGTAACTGTTAGGTCTGATTTGAGAAAAACTACCGTATTTTAACAGATGTAAATCTTGCTTATTTAGTCGATTCCTCTCAGAAAATCTTTATTAATAACTTCTTAATGAATAATCACTATTTCTGTTTGCTTTAAAGTAGGCTTCCAGCTTCTAACTTCTCTTCATTTGAACAGCATAGTGTTTTGATGAGTAATTACAGTTATTTTTAATTAAAATTTTTTTCAAAATAACACTTTCTTAATAAACTTGTCAAATAACTTTTACGCTGAGAAGACTCGACAGTTTAGATTAACAAACAAAAATCTTTTTTGGCTTTTTGGAAACTGAATAGAAACATGAAAGTATTTGTACAACTACAATGTGTTTATAAAAACTTAAGGTAAATGATATAATTTAGTATGTTTGCTTAAATAATATTGTTTATATATGCATCGAAACATTCCGTAGACAGGCTAGTCTACATGTTGAGATATGTAATTTTATTAAATATTTGCTTCAATTAATTTAAAGTTAAATATTTTTATTCAGTTTCCAAAAAGCCAAAAAAGATTTTTGTTTGTTAATCTAAACGCAACAAATAATCTGAACACATTTAAAAGTAGTGCGAAAGGCGTGCATCAAAATAGAATTTGTTTTTTTCTCGAAAACGACTTGTACCACGAAATACTAAGAGGCATTTTTTTGTGTTTTTACTTGCCGTAAACGAAAAAACTAGTAGTTTTTTAAAATTCAGTGGCGTGTCCCTTTAAGAAAATCGGAGATGTTATCCATACCTACGCCCATGGTTGAAATAGAAATTGTTTAATACTCTCAAAATGTAACCTTTAGATACCTATCAGGTTGTGTCAAATATTAATCAAATAGCTCTTACAGTTTCGGAATTACTTAAAAAAATATTTATTTTTTTAAACTTTCACACCCTGAATCTCGAAAACCAAACATCTGCATATGAATGTTTCGTCTTATTTTCTTACAAATAATCTCCCGTTGCGTTGGCGCATGTTTTTTGAAACACCTTGTATATGGTGTGAAACAAAATATTAATTGCTCTAAATAAATTTACCGCTTATTATATTCATAGGTGTTTCGCAAAATTATGTGAAGGAAAAATATATATTAGTCAAGAATGCGTTTTATTCAACTTAGTTATGCACTGAAAAGTGAAAAATAATTCCCTGCAAATATTATGAAGCACTTACGAGTATAATTTAAGATTACTAAAGGTAAAAGCGTGGGGCACTTATAAGATAATTTTTTAAAAATATTAATTAAGCGCCTCTTTCGGCGCTACTGGTTAGCGAATACAGTAAGACAATGATAAGAATTATTAAATGGAATTAAGTGATATCACGCACGCGGCGCGCGTTGTGCAATCGCAAAACGAAAATAAAAGTGGTGCCAATGTCATTGGGTAAGTGGGTCAGTGGGACACGGCGAATGACGCCGCCACCTCGCGCAATTGTAAAAACACAAATCACGTTACTACCCAGACAATAAAATTTTAATTTAGTAAACGGGCAATAAAATTGTTTGTTCTCGTATATGTTTTAATTGGGCCCGTTTATATTCTCTAAATGATAGTGTTACAGACTAAGTTTACTCACAAGGAATACTTTATAATAAAAAGCGACATACAAACTTTGAGTAAGATTTAGCTTGGCACAGACGCTAGATAAGATAATTGCGTCTTTAGGTGTAATGAAATGTGTGGTGTCGTTCAACATATAATTGTATGCGTTGCATTGCTGGAGATGACAGGGCAGTGTTGAATTCAGAGAGTTTCTCTCGGGGAGGGAGGAATCTTCTTTTGTAGGGGGGAGACAGAAATGTATGTCAAACTGCGTTTTGTTCAATAATATTATTTTGGACAAAAAAACTATCACTATCAGATATCATCAAATTTGTTACAAAATTGCTTAACAAATTTTGTAACAAATTTGACACGTAACTTAAGGGTATATATATAGAAAAATAAACTTAAAAATTTTGTCGTTGATAAATCGTATGACTCACACGATAACACTGCTTTTGACTATACCATTGTTTTAAATTTTCCAGAAAGAAATATATAATAAAATATATTATTTCCAGAAATATATATATATATATATATATATATATATATATATATATATATATATATGTATATATATATATATATATATATATATATATATATATATATATATATATATATATATATATATATATATATATATATATATATATATATATATATTTCTGGAAATAATATATTTTATTATATATATTTCTTTCTGGAAAATTTAAAACGATGATATAGTCAAAAGCAGTGTTATCGTGTGAGTCATACGATTTATCAACGACAAAATTTTTAAGTTTATTTTTCTTTTATTACGTGTAATCATATCCTCCGCATAAAATCCGGAAGATGAATTAGATAGACCTATGATATTTTCATATGAAAAAAGAGGATAAACATATAAATACCAGCCGTTACAAAAATCACAAGCGAAAAAAATTGTATTAAATATAATAAAATATTACGAAAATGAAAATTCACCGGCCAATATCCAGGAGACAGTAGCAAAAGCTCTGGGAATCGGTATAAGGACTGTGCAGAAAATTGTGCATGAAAAAATGCATAATTTACTACCGAAGAAGATTAAGAAATGTACACGAAAAAAGCCAAAGAAGAAGACGTAAGTGACAATGTAAAAATGGATGTTCGTAATGCAATTTTCTAATGGAAGTGGTTCGAAATCTTGGTAGTCTATAATATTAAAAAGTTTCTGGATTATATTGGTCTTTGACGTGTATAAATCATAAATTGCATTATGAATAACAATTTTTGCATTGTAACTTAAGTTTTTTGCCTTTGGATTTTTTCGTGTACATTTCTTAATCTTCTTCGGAAGTAAATTATGTTGTTTTTTTCATGCACAAATTTCTGTACATTCCTTATACCGATTCTCAGAGCTTTTGCCAATGGCTCCTGGATATTAGGCAGTGAATTTTAATTTAAAATTTTTTTTTATTAGATTTGACACCATTTTTTTGCTTACTTTTTTAGTACATTTATAATTTTTTAGGCAATAAATAAATAATTATAGAATACTTGTTCCAATTTTAAAGCGTGTTTAAAATAAGCAAATTTTTTTAATATATAAGAAAATTTGATATATAAAAATCGGTAATGTGTATATATATATATATATGTATATATATATATATATATATATATATATATATATATATATATATATATATATATATATATATATATATATATATATATATATATATATATATATATATATATATATATATATATATATATATATATATATATATATATATATATATATATATATATATATATATATTAAAAACACAAGATGTGTTATTACTTCATTTGTATATATATATATATATATATATATATATATATATATATATATATATATATATATATATATATATATATATATATATATATATATATATATATATATATATATATATATATATATATATATGTATATATATATATATATATATATATATATATATATATATATATATATATATATATATATATATATATATATATATATATATATATATATATATATATATATATATATATATATATATATATATATATATATATATATATATATATATAGCTATATATATATATGTAAAACATTTCACGAGGGAAGTAATAACTAATTTTTTTGTTATCGCAATACAAAAAAAAATCAAGTTTTGTTTGCACAGGGGTAGCCCGCATTTAAATAAATGATACTGTATAAGTGGTTAGATTTTTAGGTCAAGCGGGGCTCATAATTTTTGGCGATTGATAAAAAAATCTCATTTTCATTAAGTGGCTGTATAAACAGAACATATCCTGATTATTCCACTGATTCGAACCGCCTTCCGACTTTATTAAGGCGCTTGCCATTTTGTGTATTTTTGTTTTTGCCAATCAAAAAATTTTAACCAAATACATATTTAGCGAATTTTCTTATTTAGTCCCTCGGCATTTAATATATAAAATGGGGGCTATCTTAATAATATTGTGCGTAATATAATAAAAAAAAAACTATTTTCTTTCTCCCTGTATATTTGTAAATAGCCCATCGAGATTTAATAGCTGGATAAAAGAATAACACATTTTGGTATTCACTGTGTCTTCTGATTTGATTCATAATGTTGGTGACCTTTCGACCCGCACGATAAGATCGCATTCGACTATACCAGGCCATCCCCATATCTTAATTTTTGGCAAAAATTTGAAGTCGGTTGTTGTAGTTTTTTAGCTATGCCGCGAACAGACAGACAGATAGACGGAATTGAGAAAACATGTTCTTCGGCATCCAGGGAAGATCTGAAAAATCTCAAAGGGTGATTTTTTCACGATTACAATACTTCCCTTTTATGAAGGAAGTAAAAAGAAATTATATGTTACTGTTAGATATGGCGTTAAAAGATAAAAACTAGGTGAAAATATGGTGATAATTTCAATCAATTTTGCTATAATCTTAAATATGGTAATTCAGACCCTACAACAATGTCTTGTGCAAATAAATTTAAAATCCGCGTTTTGAGATTTTGATAACCTTGTCTATTTATTTCATTCTAGGGTATTCAGTAAAATGTTTATTTTTACTCGAGTTTACCCTTTACTTACTATGCATAAAAAAGGCTAGTTAACTGTGTCTTAGCCTAACCTTCATGAACTTTTAAAACGTGTAGCATATCACACATAATTATCTATCAAAACCAGGATTGCTCATTGCATAAACTGTAAATAAATATTTCTATTTTAGCGGAGAATCATGAAATAAATTTCTTCATTATCCTTGATTATAGGGAAATTCTTTTGTCTTATTATTAGTAAATACAGACAAGAGGTCACAGTCCTTTTATTTATTTTTAACTTTTACAGGTATCTTTACCTTTTGTGATCAAATTTTACATTCATGTTCAGTTTAGGAAAAATTACGATTCCAGGAAAAGAAACTTGTTCCAGCATAATAAGTAGGTGAGTCCTGACTTCCTGGGCTACAGAAACTACGCGAGCAACAACACACAAGGCGATATGTTTTTATACATTTTATCTCCTGGTTCCAAAGTTATTTTTTATTTCGTCATCTCGTGTTGCCTAAGCTATAATAATATATTAATAATAATAAACTTTAATTTTTGCGTGAGGATTAAAGCAACCTGATGCTTAAGGCCAATACAGATAGGGGAGGTCCTCCAACAGTAGCCATTGCAGGTACATTGGCCACCTGTTAGTAAATTTGTGTTAGAAACTAATAACATCGCGCCATCTATGTTAAGAGACGTGTATTAGTACGTGAAAGCATCACGCGTGTTTCTTGCGAAAGTTTTGTTACAAATTTTGCCGGTGTTTGTGTTTATTTTTGGGAAGTAAATTGTTCTAAGTTTTTTTTTGATTGTTTGTTATATATATATATATATATATATATATATATATATATATATATATATATATATATATATATATATAGTTTATTAGCAGTAATAAAGTTAATGTGTTGCAAAAAAGAAGCTTTAATAATTAGATTAGAGATCGCGGCACATCTTGGTAAAAATCTAGTATGGCGAAACAAAAATGGCGGCATCTAAAGCGACCTGATGCTTAAGGCCAATAGATCCGCCAACAGTAGCCATAGGTACCAGCGGCGTAGCTACAAATTTTGGGCCTCCTCGCGGTTTTCGGTAAAGGGTCCCCTGTCAAAACAGAAAAATAACTGATGACAAAAAAAAGGTCATTTACTTGTCAATAAATGTAGCCTACAAAGCATAGCCGGAAAATATATGATGACTAAAAAAAAGGTCATTCATACTCATAATCCCCTTGAGCTCATTTGCAATTATCACTGGGCCCCCTAACCTTGTGACCCCCGCACCGCGGGGGCTGGCGGGGGTGTAGCTGCGCCACTGATAGGTTCAATGGCCACTCGTTAGTAAATTTCTGTTAAAAATTAATAACATCACGCCATCTACAGAAAAAGGCGCGTATTAGTACATAAAGGCCCACGCGGAAGTTAAGAGTCATTCGCGCACCATCTAAGATGACGGTTGGTACTAATTTTGCCGGTGTTTGTTTTTATTTTTGGTAAGTAAATTGCTCCCAGTTTATTTTTTTTTTGGATCTTTTGTAATTATTAGTTTATTAGCAGTGATAAAGTTAATGTGTTGCAAATTTTCTTTTAATTATGAAAATTATTTTGCAACCTCATTTTGGTACAATGGTCACATTCTTTTTAAGCAACAATGGCCACTTGTTGAAAGTAAAAGGGGCGGGCACTGTTCCTAAACAAAGCATTATTTTTATTTCAGAAAGGATGAAAGAAGTTTTAATTAGTATTAGAGATCGCGTGGTTCCTATAAAAGCTGCTGCAAAACGTCACAATATACCTAGAACTAACTTAAATAGGAACAAACAAAACTTTGAGAATATTGATGATTTAACCCTTTGACCTAACTATACGGTCAATAAAATATTTTCTTCTGCCGAAGAAGAAGAATTGGACAATTACTTGCAAATTTGTGCAAAATTGCACTATGGACTTTCCCCAAAAGACGTGAGAAGATTTACGTATTCCAACATTAAACCAAAAGCGAATTCCTCAATCTTGGCATGAAAATAAAATGTCAGGAAAGTACTTGATGACAAATTTTCTTAAACGAAATCCACTTTCTATTCGAACAGCCGAAACTATCTTCTTTGCTACGTGGCTTTTAATAAATCAATTGTTGAGAAGTTTTTTGCAAACTTGAGCAATCATGGACAGTGACAAATTTAGAAGTGATAGAATATATAACGTCGACGAAACTACACAAACACCACAGTTTCAAACACAGGAAAAGTTATCATAATGAAAGGACAATGGCAAGTGGGTCAACTATCTTCGAATGAAAGAGAAGCCGGGCTATTGGCACAATGTGTGGTGCAATTAATGTAAATGGCAACAATATTCCACCCTTACTGATATTTCCGAGAATGTTTTTTAAGGATCATATGTTAAAAGATGCTCCCAATGGAACTATTGGCGAGGTTTCATCTTCGGGATGACTTCAGCATTTTATATCGTACACCTATCCACCGCAAGAGTTACCTGTACTTTTTCTAATGGACAATCATTTTAGCCACATTTCATACCATTCTATAAAAAAGGCACGAGAGAATCATATTACCTTACTAACTTTCCCTCTCCATACAAGTCTATGACAATTAATGAAATTTTGGGGCAAATTTATAATATTGCATTTTCAACCAACAATTGCGTATACTGCTTATCGAGTTTTAGAGTTACAGGAATTTACCTCTTTAATAATAACATATTTATTGCTGATGATTTTTTGCCGGTACAGATTATGAATATGCATAACAACAAAGCAAAAGAGACAGCAGAAGAAATATAAGATGAACCACGGCCAAGTCATAGTGTCATAGTCATAATGAACCCTCGAAAGAACCCAAAGTAAAGACAACTCCACAACATCAAATTATAAGTCCAGATGCTCTACGCCCTTACCCAAAAGAAAATCTGAAAAATATAGAAAGACAGAAAAGTTTCTGAAAAAGAAAACATACATCATAAAATGACAGCAGCAGTAGCGATAGCAAAAGTTGTGACGAAAGTTTATCGCTTGTCGATTTGGATGAAGTTGATATTATCAATGAATCCTTAGATATAAATTTTTGTAGCAAAAAGCAGATTAAATTTTGTGCGGGGCAAGTAACTCAAGTCGATGTTGTAAACAAAGAATATTTTGTCCTAACACTGGAATCTGTGATGGAAGATAGATCAAAATAAAGGAGTTCTAACCACTCTACACCACAACTTGTTACTTTCTGGACACGCGTTTTCGTCGCGTCTAAAACGTAACAAGTTGTGGTGTAGTGTGTTTAGAACTCCTGTATTTTGATCAAAGAATATTTTACTACATTCTTCAGACAAGGATTCTAAACCATATCGTCTCGTATGCTTTGCGATGGGTTAAAATCCGTACTTGTATAACCCTGGTAATGATTATTTAAAGACCGATTCGTAAAAAGAAAAACCAGATGGCGCAAGAATTTATTAATGCAATATTTTTTGATCAAAATAAATCCACATTTCAGGTGTTATTTTTGTTTCGATTCTCGACATTAATCTACTAAACGGGCGAATTTTTCCTCGTCATCCTTGACATAAATGTCATGAGACATAAAATGGTACCATTGCCAGTGGGTTAGTGTGTCAACATAACACATTTATAAGCGCGGCTAAATCGATTTGTTTTTGCGATTGTAGAAAAATCTCGGTTTGTATTTTTAGTACGAGATAACGCTATGAAGATAGGTCAGTTAATCGCGGCATTGCTGTAAAATGAGATGTGAACTAAAAATCGGTTGACCTTAAGCCAAACTAAAACTGCTATAACTTTTTTGAGCGATTATAATATCACTTTAGACGCGACGGAAAATGTATTGACTCGATATTCCAACTTATCATTTTGCATTTCATTTCAGAAGAAAAATTTGCATTGTCGCTTGTATTACGGAAACTGTCCTAGGGGTGGGTTTATATATAAAAAAAAATCGGTAAATTTCCTTTACCCGGAACTTCCCTCGTTATGAGTCTTTCCTTTTGTGAGGAATAGTGAAATGTGACCTAATTTTGTTCCGCCCATAGTGATTTAGTAACACATATACATATACTTTTTTAAAGAGGTACCAAATTATAAATAACCCTGTACCTATTATTTTAGGATATATCTAAATAAAAAAATCAATAAATTTCCTTTACCCGTAAGTTCCCTCGTTTTGATTTTTGGGCATATTTTAAAATAAATTGAATAAGTAGTTTTTACATTGATTTACATTAAGATCGTCATTTTGACGCGTCGCGTCAGTCATGTTGAATTATTCGTACCATTTTATCCTTGTAATGTTTAATTTCTGTGCATAATTTGAAGTCAATTGGAAAAGATTTATTGCCTTGATTTTTTAAACATTTTGTTTGGCGGTCATCTTGAATTCTTACCACAATTTTAGTAGTTTTTCTCTATATCACACTTAATGCTAATTTCACCAGGCCGTCATTTCGTTCGGCCATGTTGGATTTTTACTGAAACGTTATCAGGTTGATTTTTGACCAAAATTTCAAATCAATCGGGTAAGTAGTTCTTTAGCTATGCCGCGAACTGACATACATCCTTTCAGTCAGACAGACCGCCGGAATGGAGAAATTATGTGAAAGGGACGCCAAAACATGAATATATAATGGTAATACAAATATTTTATTCGGCCTCCATTTTGTTCCGCCATCTTGAATTCGTATTACAATTTAACCAGTTCATCTCACACTTAAATTTTAATCAGCCTAATAAGTAGATTTTACAGGCTGGTTTTTTAAATATTTTATTAAGTCTTTAGTTAGTAGGTTTTCAGTAATAATTTTTTTATCATTTCAGTAGGCCGCCGTTTTGTTTCGCCCTGTTGGATTTTTCCAAAATGTTACCAGGTCATCCTCATACAACCCTTAATTTTTGACCAATATTTGAAGTCAATCGGGTAAGTAGTTTTTTAGCTATGCCGCGAGCAGATAGGCAGACCGACCGACGGAACTGAGAAAACATGTTTTTTGGCATCTATATAGGGACCATAAAACGTGAAAATCTGTAAAGACCTAGGAGGGTGATTTTTTTCATTATTAGAATACCTCCCTTTTATGAGAGAATTAAAAAAATGACAATGCATCTAAATCTATTCTAAAAACATTGTATAACCTAATTAGAGTGGAAAAGTGGTTTTCAAATGTATTATAAACTTTTTTTTTCACGTTTGTAGAATGTTTGTTTAACAATGTACAATGACAAAAATAATTTAAATAGTTTTGACACTTTGATATAAACAAACAATACAAACAAAACGCTAACTGGACCAGTGGCGGCTCGCCAGGGGACACGGGTGAGCGCCGCTTCACCTACATTTTCTAATCGATTTACTTAAAAATAAAAATATTTTTAAAATATTAAGCATTTTATAATCTTCATTTTTATAATAAAAATTTAATATGCTTTATATAAATTCACATTATTTACTTAATAATACCATTATTTTCTATCAAAACTAGTGCGTTATATACCCAAAAAATAATAACAACTTTAAAACGTAGTGCGTTGACCACCTTTTCATAAGAGCGACTGGTTGAGGCATCACAATCAGCAGCTTAGATTTGTTTACGGCAGTTGCTATGGCAATGCAATGGTGAATATCCGTAACCCAAATAGAGATGGGAGCGGCGTAAACTGCTGCTGCAGACTGCAGGCGCTTGTTAGAGAATTAATGTAAATTAGTGCGTTCGGGTCATCGAAGGCGGAAGCAGTTTTGCATCGATCGAATCGAATTGAATTTAGCTTAAAGATATAGCTACATAACTGTTTTTTAAGAACAAAAAAATATATTTAAAATTTTATAAATTCATATTATTTCCTCTAAGTATTAAAAAACGGTCCGAAGCTATGGATAATTAACCTCATAAAATGGTTTAAAAAATAGCAATTTTGGGCCTGGCACCCCGAAAATTTTTCGTCTTCGGCGCTATGTACCTAACTATGCTGCGCTTCACCCGTTCTTAAATCCACGGGCCGCCAATGAACTGGACATTAACCAACCATATAACGTTGTATAAAATAAAGTATCAAGTGGGCTGTATTTATTTAGCACATGGAGCTGATCAATAACGAACCAATTTGAGCTGTGGGAAATTATTTCGCACGACTTGGGATATTATCGTTTTCAGACCTTGCTGGTTGTATGTCTTTTGGACGTTTTCATAACAGTCGTAAACAAATAATATTCTTAACGCCAGTTTACAAAGTATTTTAAAGTTACGGTAAAAACAATTTTTGATAACAATTATTTCAATAATGGCAATAATCTAATTTTTTTCTTCAGACTTGTAGAAATGTCGGTTGTCAATTAATTAAATAGCATTAGAACAAATGCTTCAGGTGTCGGCAAGGTAAATTCTATTTGTTAATACATATTCGTTAGTTTATTATTAAATGTCAGTTCTTAATTAATTGATGTTCACTTCGGGGAGCGATTCATCTCTGAAAAAAAGTTTATAGCAACAGCAGTCTACAAATCTTTCGTTTTCAATGATGCAAATATATTTTTAATTTATTTTTACATCCCTCGTAAAAGGAAAATATTGTAATCGCGAAATAATCACCCTCTCAGATTTTTTCAGATATTTACGTTTCAGAGTTCCTATATGCCGAAAAACATGTTCTTTCCATTCCGTCTGTTTGTCTGTTTCTCTCTTTGTTCGCGGCATAACTAAAAAATTACTTACCAGATTGACTTCAAATTTTGGACAAAAGTTAAGGGTTATTTGAGGATGAACTGCTAATATTTTGGCAAAAATCCCATATGGCGAAACAAAATGGCGGCATAGTGAAAGGTTAAAAAACATTACTAAAGAACTACTTATCGAGTTTATCTGAAATTTTGCACAAACATCAAAATTGGTGGTTAGATATAGAGATGAATGGATAAAATTATGTTACGAATTCAAGATGGCGGAACAAAATGGCGGCCAAATAAGTTTTTTGTAATTGAGAAGAATCATCCTTCCAAGACTTTACAGATATTCACGTTTTAGGGTCCCTAGATGTCCTGTCCGTGTTTCTGTCTGTCGCGGCGTATCTAAAAACTACTTACTAATTTTAGTCCAAATTGTATGGGTCGTTTGGGAATGATCTGGTGATATGATAAAAATCCAATTTGGTGAAGCAAACTGGCGGCCGTGAAAAAGCTCTTATTCAGTTGACTTCAATTTTCGCAGAAAAATTAGATATGATTCAGGGACATAGTGTTAAAATTTTGGTACTAATTCAATATGACAAAACAAAATGGCGGTCTAATGAAATGTTTAAGAAATCAGTGATAACTGCTTACTTATTCAATTGATTTTAAATTATGTTCAAAAATGAAGTGTGGCATAGGCAGAAACCGGAAAATATTGATACAAATCCAATATGGTGGAACAAAATGGCGCCCAATAAAAATGTTTGAAAATACATTATTTATACTATGAGTTAATAAATAGCTATGTGCATAAAGCTACACAAAAACATTAAATGGACTGATAATATACATATTTTTTTGCGTTCATTTGCAAGATATGTTAGCTTTAGCCTGTGGTCAAATCGGAAAAAATAACACCTTGTTGATTTGCCTATAATATATTCAGTCGCTTTATTGACATTGGTCGTAATTATAACCAATATGTACCAATTTTGATTTTAAAATCACTCGAAATCTACCACGTGTATCAAAACAACCTAAAAAATTATTAACATTTTGACAGTTTTTATGGATAAATAATTTTGTAGTTTTGGATAGGAATCTATTTATACCCTGTATAATGAAAAATGTAATATTTAGAATCTTATTTAATTTTAGTCAGATAATGTGCATTCAAATAAAACGCGTGAGCTGCCTAATACCAATAACCAAACCTCCAAAGTTTGATTCTGATTCTGATAGAGCTCAAAATTCTCTCAATGTTATTTTTTAGATTTTTCAAATGATGAAAAATGAGGCCTTGACCCCGCGACTGCGACGGAACAGCTCTAAGGAATATATTGACGATTCTCGGTCGCCACTTGGAAAAACGATAAAAATTGGTCGCATGTTGTTTCGAGGAGTTTCCCGTCTATTATGTGCAATCTGTGGGCATGCCACAAATTTCATTGCAATTTAAGGTTCCTAATTCAAAATTGTATTTAAAACAACAACTGCCTAAATTTTGTTGTTATAAAATAACGTTTTAGTATTATTTTTAGGGATAGGCAATAATAGAATTTACTTATCGCATATCGATATGAAAAGTAGTCGATAAAATTAGGTTATCGAAAGGTATTGCTACCTATGGAGTGGAGGCGTATATTAGTTTGTGATTACCCTCAACATATGGCGGATAGGTTATTTGTGCGGATTAAACTATAAATCTCTAAAAGGGGTATACCGGGTGCATTAAAACATTGTGACCCTTGATCTAGCCACGTTGCGAAGAATCGACCAATCAGAATCGACGTTGTGCTTTCAGGGTTATAATGTTACTGTGCGCCAGATCTAGGGTCAGATTCTCCTGAGCAGTTTCGCAGACAAGTGATACCTGTTTCATTCCTGTGTAAACCGATTTTCTAACCCTACTCTGTCGATTCCATGTATCATAATCTATATAGCGCTAATTGTGGGAGAAAAAACATAATATTCCGCCAAATCGTGGAAAAGACCTTTATCAAAATTTTTAAAATATATTAATCGCTTCTACAGAAGATTTAGCTACTAAGGAATTCAACACAGCAATTTTAAATGCTAGTTCACTGCCAACATGGCAACAATATTTAACAGATTACTGGAATAGGAAGAAATATTGGAGTTTGGCCTATAGAGATACTACAACGCACGGGCATCAAACGAATAATTTTAGTGAGATAAGCGTTAGGTTATTTAAGGATATAGTACTTTCAAGGAATAAGGCATATAATGCGGTTGCACTGGTTGATTTTTCTTGCACCGCAATGGAAGACATTAGACAATTGTCTAATGAATTGTTTTGTGTTTGGAGTGAAAAAACAGACGTAATGTATAATGTCGACATTTCAAACGGATTTTGCAGTTGCTTAGTAGGAAGACTTTTTGCATTATTTTCAAAGAGCATCTTTAAATGCTCCAAGTTATAGTACAGAATCGAGGCAGTGGCGGCTCGTGGTCAACTTTTCAGGGGGTCAATACATATAAACCACAAAGAGTCATCTGAAAAAATCAGACACACATGTCCAGACACATAAATCGTATATATTTCTAAGAAAATAACGACTTACTTCTTTGTTTTTGTCTTTACCTGTTTGCTGAACTTTAAATTTCGGCAAAGTTCGACTACTGGTCTTAAATTCGAGTCGTTTCTCAAAGTTCGGCTCGCCAATATAATTGAAAACGGACCATAAAGTATTAATATTCTAAAACACTGTGGCTACCTTGCTTTAAAACATTAATTTGAACTACAAAATCAACAAACAAAATGTAAAATCTTCAAAATAAAATCACTGACATCAACTGACAAAAATATTTAAGTTTCCTTGGCGCGGCTGTTGACCCAAACTTTGCCAACGTAAACCGTATGTATCTTACCTATGCGCCCCTATGCGAATTTGATCGGGAACACTCGGGAAAAACTCGCCTCCGTTTGTAACAACGAGGTCAACGCGGTTCGCTAGCCGTGATCCAAATGAAACGAAACCTCTCCGGAGATCGCGGCGTGAGGCATGGATAGTATGTCGCGGAATTAAGAGAACGGTCAACGAGTTTATACGCTAAGAATAATAGAGGGAATTTCCAAATTAAAAAAAAAATTAAAAAAATATAAATTAGTATTATTTTATTTATTTGTTTCTGTGTGGAAATATTTATTGGGGGGTCATTGACGTTTGACCTAATGGAGGAGCCGCGCCGCCACTGAATCAATGTATTTAATGGCTCAACTGACTTTTGGCGAAAATATACAACCGAAAGGTGATGCAAAAGAGCTCATTTAGGTCGCCCAGCACAATGTGAATCCTTAAAGAAAAGGCCAAAAATGCGACACAACTTGGCAGAGTAAATCTTCCTAATGCTGTTAAACATGGCTCTGCACATTGAAAATTAATATTTCTCTTTTGTCTTTAATAATAAATACGTTTTTTACATGGTTTAATAAAAACTTGTATCTTATAATTTTTCTCTTTTAATTTTTTAAAATATTGTTTAACATCAGGTATTCCAAATCTAATATAATATATACTGTTTGATGCTAATAGTTCATAAAAACATTCTGACCCTCGATCTGGCGTACAATAACATTATGACCCTGAAAACAGAACATCGAATTTGATTGGTCATAAAAACATTCTGACCCTCGATCTGGGGTAGAATAACATTATGACCCTGAAAACAGGACATCGAATTTGATTGGTCGATTGTTCGCCATGCCGTGGTTAGATCTAGGGTCATAATGTTTTGATGCATACCGGGTGACTGGGTGGCACCAAGAGGTACAGATAGCCATTTTTTTTTAAAACGTCAATTTAAAATTTACTTTGAATAACTCGATATGAAGCAAATTTTTGGTGAAAAAAAGTTACACTAGGTTTTACCGGAAGTGAACCCTACTTCCCTCGTAAAACGGAAGGATTGTAATCTTAAAAACTACCCTCCGAGGTTTTTTCAGATTCTTTACGTTTCAGGGTCCCTAAAGTCGATTCAAATTCAAGATGCACACTACCAAGTTTTCTCTTGTATCATAAACGGACACCTTTATTTAAAGGCGTATTGCTTGCACAAATACTTTTGTTTACATGTACTTTATCTTGAATTTGAATAGACTTAGATACCGAAAAACATTGTTTTCTTAGTTCCGTCGGTCTGTCTGTCTGTCTGTTCGCGGGGTAACTAAAAAACTAGTTACCCGATTGACTTTAAATTTTGGTCAAAAATTAAGGGTTATATGGGGATGAACTGATATCATTTTGGTAAAAAATCCGATATTGCAACACAAAATGGCGGCCTAGTGAAATGTTAAAAAAATTATTACTAAAAAATTGCTTATCCAGTGTATCTAAAAGTTTTGCATAAAAATCAAGTATTAGGAAGGAATCAACTAGTCAAATTTGGGTACGATTCTATTACAAAATGGCGGCTTAATAAAATATTTAAAAATTCAGCTTGAAAAACTACTTAATGGACTGATTTGATAGCATCAAGTTTTAGCGTCCCTAGATGTAAAAAAATATGTTTGATCAGTTCCGTTGGTTCGGGATGTGGGATGGGAAAACGGTTCATCATTTTGCATGCAGGTTCTTCAACAGGATTTCTCCCAGGTGCAAGCTTACTGTTTTCTTCAACATCCAAAAGTATGGACTACCATGATAATATGAACTGTGAACTGTTTGAAAAGTGGTTAAAAGAACAACTCATTTAAAATTTAGGTGCTCCATCTTTAATCATTCTGGATAATGCATCTTATCATTCAAGAATCTTAAATAAACAACCTACTTCATCCTGGAAGAAAAGTGATATTTATGACTGGCTAATAAAACAAAAACAAAATCCTTTACCCAATATGCTGAAACTAGAACTTCTTTTAATGGCGAAATCTATTATAAAACCAACAATATATGCCGTAGATGAAATATTACGGGAAAATGGACATGAGGTTTTACGACTGCCGCCATACCATTGCCAGTTTATAACGCAATAGAATTAATATGGGCTGGGACAAAATCATATTCCAAAAAACACGTGAACGATGGTCTTATATCAGATGAAGTGCAAATTGTTTGGCAAGATTCATTAAATTATATTACGCCGGAGTACTGGAAGAAATCTGTGGAACATACGGAGAAATTAAAATAAGATTGGTGGAATCGAGAACGAGTTCTAGAAGTCGAAATAGCACCAATGTTCATTGCGCCATTTGAGGACAACTCAGAAGATGAGGATTTTTTGAGCGATGATGATATTTTTTAGTCTATAATATTAAAAAGTTTCTGAAGGATTATATTAGTCTTTGACGTGTATAAATCATAAATTGCATTATGAATATCCATTTTTGCATTGTAACTTAAGTCTTTTGCCTTTGGATTTTTTCGTGTACATTTCTTTATCTTCTTCGGAAGTAAATTATATTTTTTTTCATGCACAAGTTTCTGTACATTCCTTATACCGATTCTCAGAGCTTTTGCCACTGGCTCCTGGATATTAGCCAATTAATTTTAATTTAAAAATTTTTTTATTGGATTTGACACCACTTTTTTGCTTACTTTTTTAGTATATTTGTAATTTTGTAGGCAATAAATAAATAAATATGTATATATATATATATATATATATATATATATATATATATATATATATATATAAGGGTCATTTTCTTGTTATGTCGGTGGTGTAAGTGGAATGAAAACATACTATCATTTAATACTCCCAACGAAAGCCAGGAGTCACAATGTAATTCAACGCCGGTCGTGGTATTAGCCAGCGGAGTAGTTGTTTTTGTGATTCAATTTTGTGCCTTTGCCCTACACGGGGCTCGCTAGTCTATGGCGGCCTGATGAGCTCTAATAAGAGCGAAATCGCGATCGTCGTTTGACTAAAATGGATCATTGTGTCTGCTGTGATGCAGAACATGTTCCAAACAAGGATCATTTCTTGTTATGACGTTGGTGTAAGTGGAATGAAAACATACTATCATTTAATACTCCCAACGAAAGCCAGGAGTCACAATGTAATTCAACGCCGGTCGTGGTATTAGCCAGTGGAGTAGTTGTTTTTGTGATTCAATTTTGTGCCTTTGCCCTACACGGGGCTCGCTAGTCTATGGCGGCCTGATGAGCTCTAATAAGAGCGAAATCGCGATCGTCGTTTGACTAAAATGGATCATTGTGTCTGCTGTGATGCAGAACATGTTCCAAACAAGGATCATTTTCTTGTTATGACGTTGGTGTAAGTGGAATGAAAACATACTATCATTTAATACTCCCAACGAAAGCCAGGAGTCACAATGTTCAACGCCGGTCGTGGTATTAGCCAGCGGAGTAGTTGTTTTTGTGATTCAATTTTGTGCCTTTGCCCTACACGGGGCTCGCTAGTCTATGGCGGCCTGATGAGCTCTAATAAGAGCGAAATCGCGATCGTCGTTTGACTAAAATGGATCATTGTGTCTGCTGTGATGCAGAACATGTTCCAAACAAGGATCATTTTCTTGTTATATTGGTGTAAGTGGAATATATATATATATATATATATATATATATATATATATATATATATATATATATATATATATATATATATATATATATATATATATATATATATATATATATATATATATATATATATATATACATATATATCATTAAGGGGCTGTATAAACAGAACATATCCTGATTGTTCCACTGTTCGAACCGCCTTCCGACTTTATTAAGGCGCTTGCCATTTTGTGTATTTTTGTTTTTGCCAACCAAAAAATTTTAACCAAATACATATTTAGCGAATTTTCTTATTTAGTCCCTCGGCATTTAATATATAAAATAATATTAGTGGTTATCTTAATAATATTGCGTAATGTAATAAAAAAAAAACTATTTTCTTTCTCCCTGTACATTTGTAAGTAGCCCATCGAGATTTAATGGCTCGATAAAAGAATCACACAACATTTTGGTATTCACTGTGTTTTCTGATTTGATTCATAATGTTGGTGACCTTTGGGCCCGCACGATAAGACGGCATTAGGCAACGATCTGTCACTGTCATGTCATTTTTGGGTTGTCGTAGGACAAACAAACTGATTTAGCCAATGAAGCTCAAGGATAAGTCCCACAATATTGGTTAAATAGCTGTCGCAGGGCAAGCAGCTGTTTTGTTGGATTGCCTAATTCGACTATATTAGGTTAATTTCCAATTCCAAATTTTGTGCAAGCATTAAGGGTGATGTAGAGATAATCTGGTGCAGTTGTGGTAGCAATTCAAGATGGCAGAATAAAATGGTGGCCAAATAATTTTTTTGTTTAAATCAACGTAAAAAAATCCTTTTCAATTAACTGAGTTTTGCAAAAAAAAATAAATGTGATATAGGAATAAACTAGTACGAATTGAACATGACGTAACAAAATTGCGGTGTGTGTCAATATAAAAACTACTAATAAATTATCGTATTGAGACAAAAATTAGCTTTTCAACGATATATCACAAGTTAATGTTTTCAAAAGGGCGGCTGTTTGAAAGTGTTAAACAGTGTTTTTTTCATCCACGTTTAACAGCACTTGTCTGGCAGAAAGTGTTAAAGATAGAAATTCTGCAGCAATTTTCGGCAAAATTAAATCCATGTACCTCACTCGTGTGCGATATCTGAGACAAGTCGAATGAGGTTTAATAGTTTTGGCTTCTGCTTTTCACAGAAAATGTTTTTTAACTTTTTTTATAAATCTTTCTATTTATTTTGTTTCAGTAAAAGTATACTTTTTCTATAAGAATTGTAATTTAATATATTAAATAAAATATTTTTTTCGGAGTGCGCGTCAAAATGTTAACAACATACACCATGTAAGGGCCATTAATTTCCCAGGTGAGCAATGAATCAAAAATGACGTGTACACGTTAACTGCAAGAGTAGTAATTTATGTTTGTTTGCATCAAAAATGTAACCTAGATTCCCTAAACGGCTCCGGCCGTGACACACTGACCACTTTTACTCTCGATGGATGGATATACCATAAAAGATAAGTGTGAGTAGCACATACACCGAACCTACCTCATTATTATACAATATTCGTATCAAGCATGCCATACACATGCATAATTTTGTGTGCTAATTGTGCTCATTTAAAATTTGGTACTTTTTTTTTGGAGTAGTCGCCAAGGTCGTTCTTGTGGCCTTGCAGATTTCAGGATTGTTTAGATGTCTAGTCAATGTAATTTTTAAAAGTACTGAATTGCGTAAGTACGTACCGAAATTAGTGATTAGTCTAGTCTCAAAAAATATTCATTGCCTCGATCTCGCGAGACCGACTCATTTCAATATTTTATGTCCTTACCTTTGCACGTATCTAAACAGGGTGAAATAAATTCGTCTCTAGTTTAGACATCAGCACCTCATGAGACAGAGTATCGAAGGCCTTGCTGATATCTATAAAAAGAGCTGACACTTTCAAGTTTTTATTTAGCCCAGATTATATTTCATTGCTGAATTTAAGGAGCGCCAAGTCAGAACCACGGTTTTAGAGAAATCCGTATTGATCTTCTGAAAAGAATTTTTGTTTCTGAAGAAACTTTACTAAAAACTAAATATATATTATAGGTGTTGTCACCCCGAATTTTCTGTAATAAAACACACATATTTAATACTTTGGCCAATTTTAGACACGTTTTATGTAACATTCTATTAACTTTATCTGGTCATTGGTGAGGGTTTAGTATTATGTGACCCTAATGTCACCATCAAAAGCCATAAAAATAACGTAATTGTCACTTTTCCACTTTTTAACTAGCTGTAAGATCAAAGCCGTTTAAACTGGAGCAATACAGCTTGCAATTCCCTATCATTTATTGTCTAGTTAATGATATCAAAATGGGGTTAAAATTGAAATTTTTTACTTCCGGTTTAACCCAAGACCCAAAATGTACCGGTTTCGGTTAAAGGAAATTAGTATCTGTCATTAAACAGATTCTCAAAAACTAAGATGGAAAGCTGCAAGTATTGTTCTAGCTCAAACCGTTTAGATTTTACAGCCAGTTAAAAACTTATCATTTTCAATACTAAGATCTCGAAAACTGCTGAAATAGGTATGTCATTTGGAACATAAATTATATTCACATTTGCCCAGAGTTTTAAATATAATTGAACATACAGAGTTAAAAAAAGCATCTTCAATTAGCTACATTTTTTGGCACATCTTGTACATTATTTTTGTATTAATGAATAAAATCTTCATTTTGTGGTTACGTTTCTTTTAAGGCCATGTTCACACAAATCTGTTTACAGCTTGCAGAAGATAACAGTAACACTATAATTAAACTCAGACTAAAACCCCCGTATTCACTAAAATGGTTTAAGAGTTTGACCAGGTGTAGTTGCCGTGGTACTTAAAACTCTTAGTTCGCCAGTTATGTTTCGCTTATGTCACTGTCATTTTGTAATTGTGACATTTAGAAAAATTATTTGTTCAATTGTTAAAAATTATCATCTTAAACCTATAACTGTCAAGTTAGACCTGGTCTGAATTTAAACTTCTTAAGTGAATACGGGTGCAAAACTTTTATTGTCGGAAGTATAACTGTGTACAGAATAGCATACATTAAAATTTACAAATCGCAAAAATCATATATTGTTCTTTCGGCAAATAGCTTTAAATTAATTGTTAGAATAAAAATTTAAATAGCCTACTAACAAGTTTAAAAACTATAAAAAAAACTAGTACTTGACCATTGAGATTGAGCCATTACTTTCGATCACATTTTGTAACCACCGAGGCATACTTAAAATCAGGTTTGTAGTTTACTACTCTGGTATACGATTCAATGTTTCAACAATTTTTCGACTTAATTTTTGAGAATTTTTCGACTGAAAATCTTTATATATTAATTTGGTCATTTTTCCCCAAACGTTTTCGATAGGAATTAAGTCAGGGCTCGTCGTAGACCAAGGCAAAACGTTGATGTTGTTTTGTTTCATGCATGTTTGGACAATTCTTGCTGTATGGACGGGAGAATTATCCTAAAAATAAATAAATCGATAAAAATATTGTGATTTTGGTGTGGAGTCTGACCCAAGGTGATTTTTTGGCCGAAGCCGATGCCGAACTCAGGCTTCCCTCATGCCTCAGATGAAGGAATTCTATCTTATTTTTACATTAATATCTGATCTGACAATTCGTCACATTTTTGTTATTGTAATACGATAGGCAGAATTTATTTGAGGCTGTGTTTTTTTAATGCAATAGGAAAACTGACACATAAAAATAAAAAAACTAAAAATAAAATATTTGTGACTAAAACGATACTAATAAAACTCTTAATTTATAACGCATTTACATTTAACATACGCAAAAACTTTTTTTTTTGGTACAAAAACCGAAAAATCGGTAAATTGTCTTTTGCCCGGAATTTTCCTCGTAACGGAGTCCACTACACACATATAACAAAGTTTATATATACATATATAGTTATTTGTTAATAACATTGTATACATTATATAAATATTAATATGTGCCACTTTCCTTAAAGCGAAAATTTTCGTTACTAGGATACGAGGAAAGTTTGGTTAAAATGGCTTTACCTATTTTTGCACCTTATTATCCAGAACTGATCTTATAATAAAAGTCTCGTATTATTATAATTTGTACAATATTTATAAAGTTATTGCCAAATAAATAATATGTATATACAAATTGTGTTATCTGTATGTTATGCATTATTAAATGCACATGCGCAAATATGAATTTGTTTTATTTAAATATCTAACATCATATTCAAAAAATATACATTTTTTTTATGTCCAAAACTTTTTTGCCAAGATCTAACAAACATACATAACTATATACTAACATTATTCACTTACCATACCAACTTAAACAATACCACTGCTTCCATACTCCGGTATACCAGTTTTCAATTTTGTTTTGATTTGTTAATTTATTTTTAATATTTTTATTGTATTTTGTTTGTAATTTTATTGACATAATCTGTAAAAAAATTTTTTTTTTTAAAAAGATGGCCTTTTTTTTAAAAAAACGGAATTTTACCGATTTTTTAAACATTTAGTTAAGACGCCATTTTGTTTTCACATATAGGATTGAAAAAATGTTACAGCTTCATCCCTATTCAAACTTGTTTTTCGCGAAAAATTGGACCTTTTACTTCCCTCGTAAGAGAAAACAATTGTAATCATGGAAAAAAATCAGCTTCCGAGATTTTTGTAGATCTTTGTGTGTTTTAGGGTCCCTAGAACCCGAAAAACATGTTTTCCCATTTCGTTTTGTCAGTCTGTCGGTCTATCTGTCTGTCGTTCTGACTGTACACTGCATAGCTCAAAAACTACTTATCAATTTTGGACAAAAATCAATAATTATATCGGAATGGAATGATAACATTTTCGTAAAAATCCAAAATGGCAGCCTCACAGAGTGTAAGAAAATCATTATGGAGAAATAATCTAAAAATAAAGTGTGATAACATAATAAACTGGTAAAATGTTTGTCTAAAGCCACTTTGGCGGACTAATGAAATATTTAAAAATTCAGTAAGTGTGAAACAGGAATAGACTGATAAAGTTTTAGTGCGAATCCTATATGGCAAATGAAAATAAAATGTTTAAATATTCGGCAAAATTCCGTTTCCTGGAGAAAACTATATAAATAAATAAAAACTAAAAAAAATAAATAAATTACAGTTTATAATATTTGTATAAAGTTATTACTAAATAATTATATGCATATTTAGACTGTGATGTACGTAGTGAAATTCTGTAGGAGACAAGTTGTCGGTAAAGGTGAGTTTACCGATTTTCTAAACATTTAATTAGGACGTCAATTTGTTTTCCCAAAATGACTTCTCATCAAAATTTTAACAATTTAGCCCTATATCTCAGCTGATTTTTGTACAACATTTGAGGAAAATTTAATTAACAGTTTTTCAGGCCGCCATTTAGTTCCGCCATACTAGATTTTTACCAAAATTTTACCATTTCTTCCCCATATGATCCTTCATCTTTGACCAAAATTTGGATTCAATCGGATAAGTAGTTTTCATCACCTTCCGAGATTTTTTCCGATCTTTACGTTTCATGGTTCCTAGATGCCGAAAAACATTTTTTCTCAATTCCGTTGGTTTGTCTCTCTGCCGGTCTGTCTGTTCGGGGTATAGCCAAAAATGGACTTCAAATTTTGGTCAAAAATTAAGTTTTATATGGGAATGACCTTTTTTTGGTAAAAATCCAATATGGCAAAACAAAATGGCGGCCTAATAAAATGTTAAAAAAATTATTACAATAGACTATTTATCCAATTTATCTCAAATTTTGCACAAATGTCAAGTATTATGTAGGAATCAACTGCAAAAATGTTGGTGTAAATCCAAGATGGCGAAAAAAAATGGCGGCTTAATAAAATTTTTTCAAAAGTTCAGCCTGAAAAAAAATTACTTAAGTGGGAACTGCACGCAGTAATATGGTTCATTTGCGAGTCTTCTGCCGCTGCAATATTTTGTTAAAACTATAAGAGATATGTATTAGCTTCAATGTGATTTTAATAGGGAAATATGTATAGTTGGGCGCTAAATGCGAATTTCTGTGAAAAAATCGAATCTAGAGTTATAAAATAAAAGTAGATTTGTCCATTTTCGACCATTTTTTGCCACTTTTTGACGCACATGCCTTCGCATATAATTTTTTTTTTCCACAAAATGGCTCTTTACCGCCTTACATTGATGCTTTTTCTACGTAACTGCAAAATTTTAAATGGTAAATCGTAGTGCAGCGCGTGAACCCTTTTGAACCCATTTTTAACCGAAATGTAATTTAAATTACCTATACATAACACATTTTTTTGAGGTCGGACGTGCAGGAAGTTTTTTTTAATGCGTAGGTACCTTTTCATCTTACTTTTAACTCGACTAGACCTTGTCGCTGGTTTTTCACTTTTTGCGTGCAGTTCTCCCTTAATGTACTGATTTTCGAATTATGTACCATAATTAATTATGGTATAGTTAGTATATTAATATAGGGTTGTCTGTCTGTCAGTTCGCGGCATTGCTTAAAAACTACTTATCAGATTGAAACGTAAAACAAATTATTACTTAAAAAACGAATTATTCAATTTACCTCACATTTTATACACAAATCAAGTGTTACATAGATAGCGAAACAAAATAGAAACGGAAAAAAAATCTTATTCAGTTGACTTTAATGTGATATAGGGATAAACTGGTACGAATTCAACATGACGTAACCTAATGGTGGTGTGTGTCAGTGGAAAAACTTCTTATTAAATTTATTTTAAATTATGCCCAAAAATCAAGTGTGGTATAGGTAGAAATTAAAAATATTGCTAGGATTCTGATATGATAGAACGAAATGGCGCCCAATAAAAATGTTTGAAAAGACAGTATACTACTTTGGACCGAACTAAATTGGGCCACACTACACTATTCCAAATAAAAGGAAATAATAATAACGAGGAAAGTTCCGGGCAAAGAACCGATTTTTTTAGGTATACCGCGAACAAACAGACCGACCAAATTGAGAAAACATGTTTTTCGGCCTCTAGTAACACTCTCAACACATGAAGATCTGAAAAAATCTCGGTGGATGAGGAAATAGCATTCTAGGTTCTAATGGACATGAAACGATAAACACAAATCATAAACCAATGTATAGGTAATAGTAATAAAATAAGTAGAACATCAGAAAAATGGATAACTAATAATTAAAATTAAAAAGTTTTATATTATGTCAGAAAAAAAAAGTTTGTCTGCGCTTTTAACAAGTAGCTTAGCCTCAAGATTATACCTCTTCTGTTAACATAAAGTTGATCGACTAAACTAATGATTTTTCACTAGCTATAGGTGGGAGTTGTTGATAAAAATGTTTTTGGAGCCCGTCTTAAGCGCACATAAGGGCTACATTCCCTGGATTCAAAGCAGAGATTGTTTTAAATAAAATGTCATGTATTGATCTACATATAATATTAATTTTTATTTGGACGCGTGCACCTTTGGCTTCGGCATTATTTGTCGAACATGCAAATAATAGCCGAAGCCGTTTAATCGGTCGGAAAACTATTTTTTTCCCAGAACCTTAATTGTAATATTCGCGGGAGGAAATTACTGTCATCAACAATTTACTGAATTACATTAGTGAATAAATTAAATTTGTTTATTGTATATTAAATAATTTTATTTGTTGTAGGTAAGAATATGTACCCAGCAGTTCTCGAATAATTTCAAATTCCATGTGGTAAGTCAACTGTGAATCTTATTTAGTACCTAATTGATTCATTACCCTGACCTAAATTAGTATAAAATTGGCTTTATTTGCTTCCAATAAAATAGTCTTCTAATCCCTTTTCCTTTCTGTGTTTCATGATATGTCTAACGTTATGTAAAACACAAAAATTCCGTTATTTAGTGGAAGTTAACAGTAGAATTAATTTTTGCTTTTTCAACTATACAGTTACATATCAAAAAATCATATAATTTATTTATTTAAGGACACGGTGACAGAAAAAAGGCTTGTTTATCTGTTAATAGTGTGTGGCACAACAATTTCAAACGTAGTATATAGGTAGCATTTTTCTGTCACATTATTTGAGTTTGATTGACAGATATGGGGCGTGAAATTGCATTTACTGCTGCCTTATTAAATTGCAAATTTAATTGAAAATTAGATCTAAAAATTTGCATATTTTTATTGTTATTTTTCGAGCAATTAGTTGCGCTGTCATATCCAATTTAGTTCGGTTCGTGTGAATAGCTAGTAGTTTTTTGTTATCTATATAATATAACGCAACAGCTAGTACATTTTTTAGTAATGAACTTATTTCGGGTCATTAATTAATGTGATGCTACCAAAACAATTCTGGATATAGCAGGTGACTACATATTAGTGTCGGCGGGTGTCCCGACCTGCCCTTGGTCGGGGCGCCAAATGTCCCGAATTTTGACCGAAGTGAGAAAAGGTAAAAAAATGCCATAGAGTGTGCAATACAAAAACGCGGTGAAGACATTGTGCTGTCCCATTATTTCACAATTACGGATCTACGGGAGTGGGCTGAAAGTCTATTGGCTGAAGAGAAAGGCCGAAAAAAATAGCCCGAAAACAAATTGACAAATTAACCGAAAAACAAATTAGTATGATGTAGCTGAATATTGAAAAATAAAAACTTACATATATTAAACTGTGAATCTTTTCCATAAGTGAATAAAAAATACATCTACATCGCCTGAGGAGCAGTTTGTTACACCTGCATAGTATCAGGTTGCGCAAGTTATAGTATCGGCCGTCATATTTCTGTTATGACTTTATTGACAAACCTGGTGCTAACCCGATGCGGATCCAGCTAGCGGAATGGATTGTTGATTTAAATTGCAATTTGAAATCTATACGCTGATACTCTTAAATTTCTATTATGATTTCCTCAAGACTTTTAAAATAATTAAATACTCCTTAGGTTTATTTTGACATTGTGTTATTATTAACAGTAAAATAACCTGCCAGTAATAGTTTTAATAACCAAAATGGTAACTAATTTGACGTTTTGAGTTATAAAGGAGCCTATAAGTTTTATACGTAAAATATATTTTATATATGATTTTTTAATGTAATTTTTATTTCTCATATTTCTGGAATATTGTGTTGGCTTCAGGACTAGAAATTGTCGTTCGGTTACGCTGGAGTTTCCCAGTATTTTTTCGTTTGCTTTTTCATCTCACAAACGTTTATATGTTTACTGTACCAGTTTTATTATTATATATTATTTACATAAAAAGCCACTCCTCATCCCCTTTTCTCTTTTCTAATGAACCCATACCCTGGAATATAAAAAGCATTATCTTGATCATCAGCCGACAGTCATGTCTCCGATAAATCCACTGTCAAAATCTTGTATGTAGTTAATAAACTCATCAAAGCCTATATTTATGAATCTTATGTTTAAATGTGTTCTGCATAACTTATTCAAGTTACTCGAAATTATAGAGGCGTTTGATGAAGAACTTGAACCCCGTCGCCCTATGGAAAATATGAGTCTGATTCATATCAAAAATGTATAAGTTGTCTAGTCTTGGAGAAATTGCTTTCAAACTTTACATGAACATAATATGTAGTTGGTGTAAGGGTAAAAGCTAG
Organism: Kuschelorhynchus macadamiae; assembly: GCA_030620095.1. Taxonomy (NCBI): domain Eukaryota; kingdom Metazoa; phylum Arthropoda; class Insecta; order Coleoptera; family Curculionidae; genus Kuschelorhynchus; species Kuschelorhynchus macadamiae. The sequence continues at coordinate 766,991 of JAUTXW010000292.1, read as the reverse complement.
CTATTATATAGATTCAACAAATATTTCTCATACGGATTTATTTCGCTCAAATTTTGCGTTTTCGTTTGCTTGTAGCTCTTGATGATTTTTTTAAACCTGTTATTCAAACTATAACACTCTGAACATTAAATTAAAATTAATTGCCTGCATATACAGTGTGTTTATTTAAGCCTCCTCGCCTCCACTAAGCGTTTTTCTAAATATTTCTACTTGAGAAAAATAAGAAACAATGAACTTTCATAATGTGTGGCCAATTCGTGTTACATAGTAAAATATGTAGAACGTGTACAGGGGAATTCCTCATATTTTGACAAGCTCTGGCGGTTTTACTATAATATATAGGAAATAAGTTCAAACACAAAAGTTGTAAGGTTTCTCTTAAATCGCAAGAATTTGCTAAGAACAGATACAAATGAACGTCGCAAAGTTGTCAAAAATTGACAACTATGGTTTTTTTAATGAAACACCCTGTATATTATGCCATATTTGGATTCTACTAGGAATTCTAGACATATTTGATATAACATACCCCAGGCCTATCTTTTTCTGAAATATTGACATTTGAAAAATAACAGTTTTTCTCTTTCATATGCTACAGTATCCAAACGATGCAATCTTCAGCCAAATAATTTGTATGTCCCTATTGTCATTCGATAGCTTGTAAAAAACTAAGTTAGAAACATGCAAACCGTTTTGCTCTATGTTATATTATTTGGTTCTGTAGCATGTCAAAGAGGGAAAACTGTAATTTTTCAAATGTCAGTAATTCAGAAACGGATAGATAGACCTGGGTTATGTATATCAAATATGATTAGAATTTCCTATAGAATTCAAATATGACGTAATATACAGGGTTTACCATTCAAAAGAAACAAGTTAATTCAACTGTACAAATTGTTATTTTATTGATGATACTATTAATACTATTGATGTATTTGTTTGTAATAACAAAAAAAATAGAAATAAAATTTTTGATGTGCCGCCATTTTGTTATGAGACATGACAGAAGTACAGAGTTTGTTTACAAAATTCAATAATATATTTACCTCTAAAAGAACATACTTGAATTGGCACATTTGACAACAATTTTCATTTAACATTAAAAAAATTAAATGCCTTGGTTTAATTTTTTAAAATACCTACATTATATTAAAGTTTAATATGCATAATAGTAAATCAAGTGAACAACACATCTTGGTTGCTACATTGCCAAAATGCATTTTTGATATGGCTTTGTTATACCATTTTCCATAGTGCATCGTCTCCAATACGCGTCCAACCCCCCAACGCCCGGCCACCCATGTCCGCCCCTCTTAATTAGAAATTGTTTCCTAGCTTTAAATTAAAAAATATAGAAATGTTCAATCTATATATATCTACCTCATTATTTTGTTAGAACTGTTATATGAATAATAAAAGTCATATATCCCTGACGACTTTCATGAAGTAGTATGATTAGGAAAACTTATTAGAAAAAAAAAACGCAAAAAATTATTGTTCTCTAAAATCAATTAGGCTATGGTGCCTTGTAATTTATTTTTTAAATTTGCACATTATAGTATTTCGAGATTAAAAAAATATATGCGCTCTCTATGAATAAAAAATAGGACAGATATTCCTAAAAAATAAATACAATTACCAGACCGAATGACATTCAAATTACACATTTCAGGTACTAAATTTCACGAGGTTCTTCAATGTCATTAATGTCATTTTTATAATTATTTTTTTACCATTCGCTCTATCAAAGACCGGTAAAAGACTATACAGATTTACCCACAAGAGCTCGAGCCTTTTTAAAGAAAATAAGTTATTTACTTGTTTGCAAAATACTTGCAAAGTAATCTGTAATCCTATTATCTGCATATACACTTTCAAGTGGGAAAATATTCCAAGATGCATTCCGGTAAATTTCTCTTATAAATATATATTCATATCCCTCTCCAAATTCATACTCGTACGCTTTTATTAGTAAATATGCGCAGTGGGCAACGGCAAGATATTGAAATCATTTGAGAACTGTCTCCTGCTTATCCATATTTAAATTTAGCAATTCGCAAGAAAATTGAAGAAATTTCTAGTCTGATGTTCGTTCTCTTCGCAGTCAGAAAATTTGATTTTCTAGTATAGCAATTTACATGTTTACGAAATTTCTGAATGACCAGAAACTACACTTAGATGCATCTTAACGATTTTCATCAGATTTTTGATATGTAACAGGGCTTATTAAACTCGTTTTATTATAACAAGAGTTGCTAAACAATATAAACTCTTTATAATTGTGGATAATTGAATCACTAGACATTTTTAACATACATTTTAAGTCAAATATTCGAAAAAATTCGAAAACCAAAATATGTACAGGAAGGCTAGCCATATTTTGATATATTTTGATCTTAAATATCTCGAAAATAGAAAAAAGCTACCGAGGGTGCGGTTCTCGCTGAATAAATTCATTTTATCGAAGGTTTGTTTTGAAATATATGTCATTTTATTTTGTATAACCCAGTATTTTTAAACATAACTATAACTTTGAAAATGGGAGGGAACAAGCTTTATGATTTTGGAAAAATATACAGTGTTCAATTTGAGATAAAAAAGTTGCCCTATACTTGAAAATCGCTCATTTTGTTTTTGGTGTTCTGGCTGTCAAAAATAAAAATACATACGAAAACAAAAATTGGAATTTCCTCCATATTTCCAAATATCCTGTACTAACTATTCATAGAGGTATAGAATTAGCAACGAATTTTCCAGAACTTGAGAACTTTATAAATACCCTATTATAAAGATATTTAATAACTTGAACTTTATTTAGTCCCATTCTCCTAGTTTTTTTTTTTAGTACTAGAAAAGTACAAAATATTTTGAACTGCTATGGAAACAACATTAGAAGGCGTACTATTTTTAACGGCAATAAATAATGTGCAATCTTTGTGTAAGATACAAATTTATAGCTTGAAAAAGAAACGAAACTATTTCGCGAATGCTCGGATATGTGACTGCGACCTACATACCTGGTGCACTAGACCTACTTAAAAGATGGCGTCCATGGGCGCCCACTAGTTGATATTTCGGTTAAGTCGGTTGCAAAATTAATTTCTCTGAATTGGCAATATAAAGATTGGCAATTAATATTTTCTAGACCGATAAATTTTCCTTAAAAATTATTAAGTTCTTTTTTAAGTGGCTTCAAAAAACCAAATTTTTCTCAATTCGGCCTTTTTTTATGTATGTAGAAGATTACACCGGGATGGTGTGACGAGGTTGAATGATTTTTTAAAAAAAACTTTCACGATGGTGTCGGGGTAGCCTCAGAGCAAGTATATTAAAACAATCAAAATGGTGAATGACGATACTAACTAAACTAAGTTTCCAGGGTAGAGGTCTCCTTACACTTTTTATGGAGAATGGTTTTGTGGGTGAATTAGTTTAAGGAAAGTATTGTAATCGTGAAAAAGTCACTTACAATTTTATTGCTGGCTCCTTGTTGCTAATTACAAGGGTTGGGTTGACAGGTGTGTATAACTTTAGGTCACAAAATATCAATAAATGTCACGGTATAATCATTTATAAATAAATAATATAAGTTTTATCGGATTAATTGGAATTTCTTCCCGACGTTTCACCTGCGATTGCACGAAGCATCTTCAGTGATCTTCACTGCATAAGATCAAAACACTGAAGGAGCTCCGATGAGCAGAGTTTAGGTATTTTTACCCGACCTGTGCCCATGGACGCGTGAGGCACTTTGATAATTGATTTCTAGGCATGATGTAGCACGTAGGCTGCGTCTTTATTGCAATTTTCACGGTGCTTGATAATTTCAATTAATTCTCTAATTTTTAGTTTATAATAACCCGAGACTGATGCAAGAACTTTGGTATGTTTGCATTAATCATGTCATGTTATGTGCTGATGTTCAGCGACAGCGGATTGAACAATTTGTTTTTTACTTATACATCTTTCATGTTCCTTAAGTCTAGTAGTCACGGAACGTCCAGTTTCACCTATTCACTGTACCGGAACAAGGAATTTTTTAAACTTCTTTTGATTGCAAAAGAGTTACATCTTTTGGTGACCTTACGCATTGCCCAATCCTTTGGATGGTGTTTCATTCGTGCTGAATCATGTCTCATCGAGGTAAATTATTGGACGATTTTTAGAATGGAATTTTGTTATCGATATTGTATATTTAGGCGCCATTTTTGTCATCGCTGGCATTATTTTGTCAATTTTAGACAAAACTTTGTATGTTAGTGACGCTATAGCGTATTTGGGGTTCATCATTTCATTATTAGGCAGTCTTTACTTCAGAGTTTCTAATGTAGGTACACGTTGCTTTTCGAAGATCATGTGTAGACTTTTTGCCCTATCAAGTTCTTGTCGCCTTTGGCGAAACCGGCATTTTTACGCTTGGTTTTAAGGTGATGCGATTTGACACGGTTCATTTAACTGTAGAGTTTTTTAAAGATGGCGCCGACTGGACCACGCGCAAATAGTGTAGCTGATGAAAAATTAGTTTTTGAGTGCTGTAAAACGAAAAAAAATTCCGTAATTGTTTGTGTAAAGTGCGGAAAAGCCTTTCATTCATCATGTGCGACCAGAGATTGGTCAAATGAAGTAGTCTTGATAGACAAAAGCCGATGCGTGTGTTCCGATCATGACACAACCTCAGTTCCCGACGAAGACGAATGCGAGAAAACCTCGCTACTAAAAGAAATAATCGCTGGATTAAAGGAGAAAAATGCACTATTAGAAGAGAATAAAAAACTCTTGGAAGAAAAATTAAGTGATTTAGTGAAAACCAAGGTATCCAAAAAAATTGATCAATCTTTAGTAAAAAAACCAGTTCAAGAATGCCAGGCACGCCAGGAATGTACGCCATTGACGACATTAAATGATCAGGATTTGGAAGCCGAAATCATGAAAATCAAAACTACCCAGAACAGCGAAATGCAAAAGGAGGTTGTCAATAACCAAATATTAAAACCTGCAAACCGTGCCGAAAATCACGTCGACCAAGATATGACGTCATGGGTAGACGTCAACTACGATGACAAACCCAACAAAGAAAATAATGAAAACAATTATATAACCCCACCAATACAGGACCAAAGTGAAAAAACTGTTTTAAATAAAAGAAAGATAAGAAAATCGACAATTTCTAATACAAGTGAAGTAAATTTAAAAATGCACACTTCTGGAACATTGAGACCCGCCTTTAATCAGAGGAAACAGAGATATTTCAATGCAGGACAATGCAAATGTCTTGCAGGTAGGTCAAGGTAGGTCCTCTTATATATCATATATATGTCCTTCATATCTGGATTTACACCAGCAACTACAGCAGAAGAATTGTCTAACTATATAAAAGTCAATATAAAAGCTGACAGCTACTATGTGAAATTGCATACAAAAAAGGACAATATCAAGAGTTCATTCAGAGTTAGTGTTCAAGAACAATATGCAGAGGACTTTCTGAACCCTAATATGTAACCAAGAGGCGTTCTAGCTAACCATTTTATGAATATCAGTCGGCGTTCCCAAAATAACCAAAGGGAACAAGCGTTAAGAAGTCACCAGATGGAGAAAAATTAAGCCTAATACACCTGAATATACGTTTTTTACGTAGTAAAGTTGAAGAGCTAGAAGTGTTTTTAGAGTCACACCCTGCTGTGTATGATATAATCTGTCTCAGTGAACATCACTCACAACTAGAAGAGTCTAATCATATCATGATCGAAAACTATGATTTGTTGTCATGTTTTGTGCGTCGTCGTGAAAAGCAAAAATATCCAAGCTATTGAAAACATTTCCAGCGAGATGCACTGTAAAATGGCTGCAATCCAGGTGGAGGATTATTCCATGGCAGTTTTGTCGCTTTATCGTCCCATAATGGTGACTTTGATATTTTTATGAACACGCTGGGGGAAGTGTTGCACCTTGTGGAGCGGGAAAAACACAGGCATGTAATTGTATTAGGTGATTTTAACATAATTTTTAATTCTAACACAAAAAAGAAACATGATTTTATTGATTTGACGGGTAATTTTAATCTTTCACAACAGATTTTTCAATGTACGAATTACATTAACTGCATTGACAATATTTTCGTGGATTTTTCGGACACTTTGAGTTTTTCTACTAATGTTTTTGACCAGCTACTTTCGGACTATCTTGCTGTTGACATAACGGTTAAGATGTGTCGAGAGGAGCGGGGTCCTGCGTTTGATTTTTGCAGACCAATTACGGATAGAGGAATGTGTCAAATGTATAATTATTTGGAGCTGGTGGACTGGGGTTTTATTGGTTTACGGAGACAGAGCATTGAGGGAATGTTTAATGGTTTTATGGGGATTCTGGCGCATGGGATTGATCACTTCTTCGCTGTTGTTTCTAAAAAGACTAATCAAAACAATATAGGTAATATTTATTGGTATGACGATGAATTGCGTCGGATGCGCGGGATGCTCAAACTGTCTAAATTATACAGAAATAATCCATCTAATAATTTAAAGCAATATATAAACAATCTATAAAAAGAGCTACCGATCTGCTATTTTAAATAAAAAAAAGAATGCCTATAGAATCTACATATTGACTTCTTCCAATGTTGTCAGAGCCTCTTGAGGGGTTGTGAATGACTTTAGGGGTAGTAGGATAGAATCGAACGATAGCAATGGACTGACAGCCCAAGAGTTTAATGATTTTTTTGCCACGGTGGCTGACAATTGCTTAAAACACATTCTACCTCCAGCTAAGTCTTATGCTGATTATCTGTTGCGCTTCACCCTGATGTGAGGTTTAGTTTCTCTGAAGTGAGTTATATAAAGGTTAGAGAGGCAATAGACTCGTTAAAAAACAAAAGTAGTAGGGACATTTTGAATTGATACATATGAATGTATCAATGTTAAAGTCGTTCAAGAACTTGTTAATAATACCTCTCACTAAGTTATTTAATTATTGTATTAGGGAGGGTGTTTTCCCGTCCGCATTACAGAGGTCTAAAGTCATTCCCATATTTAAGAAGGGAGACAAGAACAATCTCAGTAACTATCGTCCGATCTCCCTTGTGCCAATACTCTCGAAGGTTTTTGAATATCTATTGGAAAAACAACTGTATGAATACTTTGAGATGAACAATCTTTTCTCAAGCAGTCAATTTGTATTCCGTGCTGGTAGATCGACTACCTTGGCTGTTCTTGACTTATTGCGGCACATAGCTGGGGCATTTGAGGGGGGGCAGTATGTGAGTATTACATGCTGCGACCTGTCAAAGGCTTTTGACTGTGTCTCGCATGACATTCTTTTAGACAAGTTGAGAGCCTATGGCATTGATGATACTAGTAGGCGCCTGCTTGGGCAATATTTGGGAGGACGTAAATAGCTGACTGAATACAGAAACAAATTTTCCGGGGAGGTCGAGTTAAGATATGGTGTTCCACAAGAATCAGTTCTGGGCTCTTACTCTTTCTTATATATATCAATGACATTAACTTATCTGCCCAAATGTCAAAGGTGACCCTGTTTGCGGACGATACATCAATTGCGGAAACTGATGTTTGCATTGAAACTTTGAAAATCGTATCCCCGTGTGGAGGATCTGAGTATGTGGTTCAGGACAAACAGACTCGCAATGAATGACAGTAAGACTGAAAGAATGGTATTTGGATTGAGGAACATTGAAGTACAGAATAGGGAGGAGATGAGATTCCTGGGTGTCTATCTGGACCCAACACTGAAATTCGATAGACACGTGGACCATATGGCCGAGCGCCTATCGAAAAACATATTTCTATTGAAAAATCTTAAAAAGGACCTTCCTGAGTCTTGTCTTCTGCAAGCTTTTTATGGAGTGTTTCAGTCTGTGTCTTGTTATGCTATCTTGGCACTCTTCACACTGTGAACGGGTTTTTAAACTGCAAAGGAGAGCTATGAGGGTGATTGCGGGTCTGGGCTATAGGGTGGATGTCAGGGATACATTCATACGACTGAAGGTTCTCACCATTCCTTGCAGATATATATTTGAATGTCTAGTCTATTGTCATATGAATGTTTCTCAGTACATTTTCAACCAACATTTTCATAACTATCCAACTAGACATGGGGATCTTATAAGAATAGACTTTCATAGACTCGGAAGATCAAGAATATATGTAAATAACTTTGCACCTGAATTGTATAATGGGATTCCTGACAACTGGCGCCATTTACCTGAAAAATCATTTAGAACATGCGTCAAACAATCTTTTATTCAAAATGCATTTTATAGTAGTAAGAAATTCGTGGATTTCTACATTACGATATCATTTTTTTGTAATTTGTTTGTTTATCTATTTGTTCTTTAAAATTTATTTATTAAAATTAATTCTTGCCTGTTTTTTTTTCTGATCGGCAGCGTGAAACCCTGTTCTTGATAAACTTTATTTTAATATGTTGTAGTGTCATTTTAATATGTATTGCTTTTATCATATAGTGTTTTTTTTTTATTATATAAAACTATCTTTTTTATTAAGTACTTATTTATACTTTGACCTTATATTTTATTTTTATTTGACGATGGCAAAATTATTATGTAATTATTGACCGTAATATATGTATATGTATATATATATATATATATATATATATATATATATATATATATGTATATGTAGTCACAAGTATCTTCGATAGACAGTGGTGAAATTTAATAACTGAAGTTATTTAGTAAAATTAGCAATATATCACAAACGGCTATATAGGTTATTCCATAAAAAAAGGTCGTCTTATTAAAAGTCAAATTGAGTTTTAAAAAGCTTGTCAAATTATTTTAAAAAATACACAATATAGTTGAATTTTCGAAAAATATCGTTTTTTTTTGTTTTTTATGATGTCTTAAAAATTTTAAATTACTTTTCGTATTACATTTTCATATTTATGGCGCACTTGTACACTTTATCTGAATTCTGAATTAGTCACAATAATTTTTTTCTTTATGCAGACTTTTATTTGTTAGGAATTGAAGAAAAAAATAACATTAAACGATCGGAACGTTAAGAAAAAGTGACAATTTTGACTGTGAATTTTGCATTAGTTTAAAAATAATGTCTCTCCCGATCCAAAAAATATATGAATATATGTGGTTTCTTCAGGTTGATACAAACTGTTTGTGAGCTATTTCTGAATTTAGTGTGAAGAAATCTTCAATATTAACTAGGTATTTCGTAATTTATATTGAAGAATTGGTTACAGTAAATCCAAAATAGTTTAGGCATTCAACCAATGCAAAAGATCCCATTAAAAAGGTTAAGTTGTCACTCAACTTGAATCTGCACAAGTCATGTTGCTGAGTGGTCCGCTTACTTACAATACTTATATATTTTAATGGCGTATATCGTATTTGAAGTCAAAAATCGATGCTATTTAAATATTGGCATATTTAAAATTAAATATTTTTATATTGCTTTACAATCATAATGCGTATTTTATTGAAATCGGCTTCAGTTTCTTCAGAAGTGTTAGTATACTTGAGTTGAACCTTCGTATATTTAAAATTAACAGGAAAATGTTGAATATATATATATATATATATATATATATATATATATATATATATATATATATATATATATATATATATATATATATATATATATATATATATATATATATATATATATATATATATATATATATATATATATATATATATATATATATATATATATACAAATATAATGTGTATTTATGCCAAGGAAGCAAATAATTTTATGTTTTCAAACATAAAATAATTCAAAACATTTTAATTGTAAAAGGACAATTTATTCTACATTAAACATGAAGTATTTGTAGTGAATTTGTATTATCTTAGTAGAAGAAAAAATATTTTAAGTTGGGTTGCCGCCATCGAGAAGTTTCTATAACTGTATATGTATTTCATTATACACTTTTTTTGATCAAGTTTCAAATATTTTAAAAAGTTAACTCAAATTCAATGTTTCACCAAGAACATATTTACTTGACTCAACGCAAAATTTACGTGACTAAACAAAATTATTTTTTCCGTGTAGGCATTTAATTTATGTTTAAAAAAACTGCCCAAAACGCTGCTACATTTAATTAAAAATTACCAAATTTAAAAATGTTTCAAATATGCCAGCATACAAAAATAATATCATAGCCTGTCGTTACGTAATAGTTGATAATGAACAGAATACAATACACAATCGCATAGCTTTCAGGTAAAATATGTGTCTATTCATTGAGGAATTACTTAAAAAAAAAACAAACATCGATCTAGTTTGATGTATTCTGACCCTGCCCGTACCTATAATATTCCAATAAAATTTAAATTATGGTATAATAAACTAATTCCATTGAAATTAAGGCCAACATGCAAAACAAGTATCACTCCAATTTTCGACGCACAAGCAACATAAATGTAAATTTCGTTGGCGCGCGTCGCAAGCAGCGGCCAAGAAAACGTGGTTAAAATTAGCGCGTGAAAATGGGTCAATGCGACCCACTAACCCATTAAACTAGACCCACTTAACAATTGTTCTACCATAACTTATCAAGTATGAGCATAAGTGGAGTATTATCGTTAATTATGGGCCCAATTGCCATGCAAGGCCGCGATTTTCATTTGCGTACACTGGAAAAAAATGCATGTATTTGTCTCCTTTTTTCGTTGGTTTATCAATAAATACGCCATTTTTATATCTTGCTCCGATGGCCAAATATTTTAAAAGTGGCCCTGAGGATGATTGCAGATATGGGGAACGTTCTTTTTTTTTTTTGTCATTCTAAGGCAAATTGTATTTTGTTTTTTGCCGCCTTCTTGGATATGCCGACCGTGGGGCACACGTAGGACTCCAACATAGTATGTGTTTAGCGAATAAATTATTAGGAGCTTATGATATGATGCATGTATAATAGTCGGTACCAACCATATTTCGTTATCGTTTATTATTTTATTATTATTATTATTATTATATTATAAACAATTCTCTTTATAATAATGTTCGTAAATCTTAAGCCTATTATTAAGGAAGTACCATCGCATGCAAAAAAAACTCGAACAAAATTCATCGGAAGCTCGTAGGATATTTTATAAAAGGATTAGCAACGTCAGTCACAGTAAAAGTAAATCCGACAACTGGCGTTAAAAAACTTCAAATTCAAAGTTGCAGATATAGATAAAAACACTGTTTTACTGGCGAGGACGAAAATAGGTAATTTTGTCAATATAGTCAAAAGAGTAGGCTCAGACCGAAAGAGAATTTCTACAGTAGAAGATACTTAATTAGTAAACTTTTTACGAAACGAGTCATTTAAAACAGAGGTGGCAGTGAAGCAGGAGGCCAATTTTCCTGGTTCAGTAGATGCTGCTCGAAATAGACTTCGATCGTTCGAAATGAGAAATCGTTAGTGTTTTCGGACGAAAAAAACATTCCAATCGTACCATAACGGAAGAATTCAGGTATGTAGGCCCAGTCGTACGATCATGAACAACACACTAGACGTGGAGGCAAAGTGACCGCTTTTCCGTCAATGTTTGGGATTGGATTAGTTCTAGACCACGGGTCGAGGAGTATGTGGTATTTTTGAGGAGAGACGTACACTGCTCCGTGTTTTGCCGAATATTAGAAGAGATTATGCTACCCACAGTTAGGCCAGTGTTTGCAATAGATTACGTGTTTTAGCAGGTATGTTTTTAAATTAGGGCTTTCTTGAATAATTATTATTACACAACATTTTTACCGATTTATTTATTTCTAGAATACTTCTCCCGTCCAGACAGCAAGAATTGTCCAAACATTCATGGAACAAAACAACATCAACGTTGTACCTTGGCCTTCGAAGATCCCTGATTTAAGTCCTATCGAAAACGTTTGGGGGAAATGGCCAAATTAATGTACAGTGAGGATATAAAGTCTGTCGCCCCCCGTCTTTTTAATTACTTTTAAACCGCTCTGTAAATTGCAACGAAATTTGGAATGATAATATATGAGCAAATTCTCCATTAAAAAAAATGACCACTTTAAATGTCAAGAAGACAGCTGGGCGTAGTTAAGAAACTTTTTTTATGGAAGGGGGGGGGCATTGAGTTATACATCGTTTTAAAGGTCTTTTTATTCTTAATTCAAACTCCGATTTTGATTCTGGAGTTAGTTGACTAATAACAATTTTAAATTTCATTTTCTGATACCTGGTTTCGTGCTGCACTTTTTTCCTTTAAGTGCAACGATTAATTGTCGTTACTTTGGTTTTCTAATATTTCCTAATTCGGCTAACCGGAATTATCACGCTCCAGTTCGCATCTTCAGTGAACGCTTTCCGGAACGGCCAATGTGCAGGAAATATTTTCGGAACTTATTTGTCAAAATTTCAAGTAATAAGGACGGTAAAAGATGCCCCAGGATCTGGGTGGCCCAAAATTAGCGAAAACGTAAAAATTCAGGTCATAGCTGAAATGGTCATAAATCCTAGACAATGTACTAAGCAAGTAGCTGAGACATGTAGTATTTCGCGTTCGTCCGTTAAGAACATTTTAAAATCCAATAAATTTCATCCTGGACAAATCATGAGAATTGTCCATGAGTTAACCGAAGATGACCCTGATTGATGACTACAATTTTGTGAGATTATGACAGAATGGATCAAAATCCCAATTATCTGCCCCATATTTGTGTTAGTGATGAGAGCACCCTTTTCCTGGAAAATTCAACACTTAAAATTGTAGATATTGGAGTGATGAAAACCCCCATGTGTTTCGCGAAGGACATACCCAGTTGCCTCAAAAAATAAATGTTTGGGCGGGTATTTTGGGTAACCATATCATAGGTTGCATATTTTTGAAAGGAGATTTAATTGGCCCCACATTTCTCCAAATGCTGCAAGATACCATTATTCTACTTATTGATGATGTTGTTAAAACGACCTGTAAACGGATCTATTGCTTGATCCCCCCCTCTTCCATATAAAAAAGTTTTTAGCTTTTAAAAATAAATCTTATGAAATCTATTGTGATTCTTTTTTGCAGTGACAAATGTCAGAAATAACTTACTACAAAATCATCATATTTCTCTTGAAAATAAATTTTTAAAGTTTAAAAATTCTGCGAAAAATTTAGGTCTTATTTTGGATGACAAAAAAAATTCACCGGACACGTCACATCGAAATTAAGAGTAGGGATATTCTGTTTTGAAAATGTTATGCTCCCACAGACATTAAAAAAATTGAAATAAAAAACTGCTCCGCGAATCTCTGTTTTGTCACCATTAAACCTTTGCGGTAGTATTTTTGGACCATGTTTAAATGCCTTAGATGCAAAAACAATTCAAAAGTAAAAAATTCTTGCCTAAGACTAATTTTTGGAATTTACCGACGTCAAAATAGATCACATAAATTTAAATCCATAAAATAGATAAACATGCACAACAGACGCATTTTACATTAGACTTATCATTTAGATCGAGTTGTTTATTGAACTTAAATATACGTAGGAAGAACATGTTGACCATACCATGTCATAATGAAGTATTATATTATTTAAGCGTTCATTTTCATATAATATTGTTTATGCATCAATAAATTCTGTATTTACTAGTTTTTCACATAACTTTTTAAAAACCAAATTACTGTCTCAACATAGCAATACTTTGTTGAATTAGGTTTTTTCTTTTTTCCGTGTTGTGTCAGTCTAGTGTATTATTTTTCATTAATATTGTAATTCTTTTTATAATTTTATATCCATATAGTCCACCTTTCTCTTCTTGTCCTTTCCTTTATTTTCTTTTCTTTTCTCTCTTTTTTTCTTTTCTTCAATTTACTATTTTTGATATTACTGTTCTTCTTATCTAGCGTTTCTACGTAAACTTGATATTTTTAAGTGGAGTAATCAATTTCTTCTGACTAGACTTACATTGGCTATAACAGCACCAAATGTGCTCATTTTTTTGCTCATATGGGAGGTTTCATAAAATTAATATTTTTTGTTGTTGTTATATGATACTTAGTACTTTTTTGGAGTAATAAACGTTTCATTATAATTATTGTTAATGTTACTATTTAAATTAATTCCATAATTCGATTATTTTTTGCAATCTTCTAATAACTTTAAAGTCAACAAGTTCGTGTAAGTTTTACAGTTGTAGTGATCGATGTTATCATTTAAACAGTTTTATATGGAATATGCTATAATTTTTTAACAAATTTCTTCTCGGTCATAACACGTGTCGGCTTTAACAGTTCTGCCATAGATGGCAATACCAGTTCGTGTTCGATAACACCCGACCAGAACCTCTTGTGGATTGCGCATAATATGCTTAAAGCTGAATTCGTTATGCAACCGTCGCCATGTTGGTTTCCTTTTCAGTGGGCTACGGGGGCGACGCAATCTGATTTTATTGGGACTTCTTAGGCCGGGACGGACTGCACTACGCTTGAAAAATTTGCTTTTTTAGATATTTAAAGTTATCTAGTATTCAAATTTAAATTTAAACCATAAAGTTTAGTAAATAGTCAGAAAATAAAACAGTATTTATCATACATTGCTATAGTACATTGTGTGTTATATGCTGTTTGTGTTTCTATTCGTTTATCATGACATATTCTTTTAATATAGTATATCAGTATTACCAGTATAAAATAAGAATGGGTGATAATAAATTTGACATATCGACAGTTATTGCTACTTATCGATAGTTACGATAAAGACGGTTTTAGGAGACATTTCTTGGGGGTAAATAAATTACAAATTGATCAGCGACAAAAAAGGTCCTCGCCATCCGTTAACTATTATTCGTCCTTACTTTAAATCGTCCACCAAAAAAAAAGGTCCTCGTCTTCACAAATATGTAACCCGTTTATCGATAGTTTTCGGATACCTATCGATATATCGAAAAAAGTTCCCATCTCTACTATAAACTCGCTACACCCTGTAGAAACGCTGATATGGGTTCTCTAAATAGTATAATCCTTTGTACTGAAAATAAATAAGATGCGCAAATTACAATGTTAATAAAAAATCTTATATATCAGTTTTAAAACTTCTTCATTTTATAATTTCTTGGTGTAATGTTAGTAACACAGTCGTCATAATTGAATAATAAAATGTGGCTCTTGATATTTGCCTCCAGGATGCCTGAATCTCAGTCGTTTGACTTTTTCTGTTGTGGAGGTTTATTAAAACCATTATACGATGTCCTGTTTCAATATAGCAAAGATCGGGACTGTATTATTTAATTTGACGAAATGATTCCTAACTAAATGAGAAGTTTTAGAGTAATGACTTACTACGTGAAGCACGAGAAGAGCATTTTCAAAGTTTATTTTAATTAAAAACGAAAGTAATTTATTTGGAAGGTAACTTAGCAATTAATATACCATGTGCCATCCTCAAGTGGGCAGTTAAAATTTAGGTAATAGCTGTTGTTGTATACCACCTACTAATAGGGTGACAGGTGATTAAAGCAATTACAATACATCCTTAATAGTGCATTGCACTTCAGCTTGAAGCCTTTATGTCCGTAAAAATTTTGAGTTGTTGATTGTGCTTTTAAGACTTTTTCGTCAACTCCGTAAAGCATATTTTCCGTTATATTTAGTTTGTATGATCTTCATTGAACTACGTATACTTTCGAATTTCGTAAAGTGTCTGAAGTTCTGCATGGAATTGTAGTTGTCATCTAACTAATTTCTATGTATCTACTTAATAAATTATTCAATCCAATAAACTAGCACGAGGTACGTGTTTGAAAAGTATAAATTCAAGGATACATTAAAAAAGTTTGATCTTTGTAAAATTGTTGTAATTATGTACCTATATCGTATGTCAAATGACCATACATATAAAACTTTTAATGGGTTGTACCTCAAAAGATATATTTTTAGAAGGAATCGATTTTTTATGATGTTTTTACTGCACTATTGTGGGTTGTTTTTTTTTCGTCGTATGAATTACTTAAGTCGTGTATTATACTACATATGCTTGGTTCTCATGTCGTTTCGGAACTTCTGACGCGAATATAACGAAAGCATTTCCTCTATGCTGGGTTTTGAGTATTACAAAGTTAATATTATTACTTCTTAAAGTCAGGACAGTTCTCTAAGATAACTTATTCTATTGTTTGACGTTTGTGCTGGTGTGTTGTTGTATCACATTTTGTCTCCCGCTGTCTCAGTTTGTTTTGAAAATATCCAAAAAGTTACTCAGGAGATTCTATAGTTTTATACAAAATGATTTTGCAATATAGGTTCCAAATATGTAATATATGTATATATATATATATATATATATATATATATATATATATATATATATATATATACATACATACATTCAAAAATGTAGCTCTTTAACACATAATTAACCAAATTTTGGAACATATTACATAAATTTCTCACATCAACACAACGTAAAAAGATAATATACATAGACCAATACACTGAACGGGACGCATACGAACAATGAAATAAAATTCACCAGCAGGCTGCATCATATAAAACATCTACGGTGTTAGAGAGAAATATTGTGCTTTTTTTTCCCTATTCCTGAAATTAAAATGAGTTACTTGACGAAAACCGACGACAGTTTTTATTTAACATTTTTTAAAATTAATACAGTAAGTTTTAGCTTCGTAGAAGAAAATTAAAACACAAATAAACTAACCTAATTCCGCAATTTAGAGGTAAAATTGCTTTTTTTTGTTTTTGATGAAGGAAATTAACTAAGTATATTATAATACATTTTATTTAGGTTAGAAATTTCAGATTTGTCATTTATAGAGTGTGGATTTTTTTAATATGTATCATTTCCTGAAATTCGCGTTTTCTTTTATGTGGCTTTGTTTAAAGTATTTTTGTTTCTTCGAAATTAAAAATATGGTTGAGTTGTTCGTGTTTTTTAAGAGCAGTGATATTTTTTTTATCATATCGATGTCCATTTGGCCTGTTATGAAGGTTCTGACTAGTTTGGCCAATATACACAGCGGGACACTTTTTGCATGGTATTTGGTCTACGGTGTGTGTTCTCTTGTTTTTAGGAATTTCGCTTTTCAATTTACTGTAATTGTTTTTTAGAAGGTTGAACCCTTTATGACTTACAATAACTTCATGTCTTTTAAAAAGTTTTTGAACATTTTCTGACAAATTGGGTATATAAGGAACAGGTTGTTTATCAAGTTTGAGTTATGTTGTTCAATGCGTTGTTTAAAAATACAATGTGTTAGTTTTGGTGGATATGAGTTAATTTCAAGCAAATATTTTGCCTTTTCTATTGATTTGTTTCTAAATTCGGGGCTGCTTAATTTAATTGCTCTGTCGGCGAGACAAATTATAACGGATTTTTTTGAGATATATAGTGATGTGAATTATAATTAAGATACCTCTCAGACCACGTAGGTTTTGTATACAATTTAGTGAGCCAGTGAGCATTTTTCTGCGGCCCAAATCAGTTTTGAAAACAGCCAGATAATGCGGCCCGCGAATAAGTACAATTGTACATAGTGCCATCTATGTTTAGAAGGATGAACTACACATACTCAACCTAAAACCTAAAGCCAAACGTTATCTGGCTTGTTCCATGAAATTCTATCGCGCAAAAACACAGATGAGCTATCTGAACATTCTGGAAAAGACTCGAGAAATCACAATCCGTATATAAGCTGTGTTCGATTGAGTTCAGTCGTTCAGTGTTTAGTCAGTTATGAGTCAGTTGCGATAGAGTTTGGAGTTGAGTTGCGCACTTATTGTTGCAACACTTAGCAGTACTTATTATAATTTATTTCGAATACAGTTTTTAACATGTCTCTTTCAAAACCAAGTGGAAATAAGTAAGACTGAATTTATAAAAGAGTGCCTTGTAAAGGCCGCGGAAATTGTAAGTCCTGGGAGCGTGAAGGCATTTCAAAATATATCCTTGTCCCGGAATACTGTCACTGAAAGAGTTACTGAGTTGGCTGCCAATATAAGTGATCAGATAAAAACAAAATCAGACTATTTCATTGCATTTTCTATTGCCTGTGACGAAAGTACGGATGTGTGTGGTGTGGCGCTACTCGCGGTTTTTCTTCGTGCGGGTGATACAGATATCAATGTGTATGAAGAATTACTGGAATTAGTACCATTGCATGATACAACAACTGGAAAGGATATTTTCAATGCTGTTTATGGACTTCTGTAAAAGTACAATTTAGATTTGTCAAAACTGTGTTCCGTTGCAAGAGACGGAGCTCCTTCAATGACTGGAGTAAAAAATGGCTTCGTTAAAATATTACCGACAAAGATCAGAGAAACGGGCAACCAGATTTTCATCATATTCATTGTATAATCCGCCAAGAAGTTTTATGCTCAAAAGTGATCAAGTAGGAAAGTGTTTTAAAGTCATTCAAAAAAAATTATAAACTTCATAAGGTCACGAGGCTTTAATCAGGGACAGTTTTTCTGCATTTTTACATGATTTAGAAAGTGAGTACACTGGTTTACCATATTATGCAGAGGTGCGATGGTTTTCATGTTCTATGGTACTCGACCGGTTTTGGAAACTCAAAGAAGAAATACGCGTTTTCCTGGAAACAAAAGGAGAAGATGTCAGCTTATTATGCAATGTACCTTTTTTTACAAGATCTTTAATTGATGGTAGATATCTCAAAACACTTGTCGGACCTAAATACGAAATTGCAAGGACCACGTCAAGTTATTACAGATATGCATGATCATATGAAAGCTTTCAAGTGTAAGATGATGTTATGGGAAAAACAGTTAGCAGAAGATAATCTGTCACATTTTCTGACTTGTAAGGCATATCAGGAAAGCACAAGTGTCCCAATAGCATACAAAATATATTTAGAGAACATGAGAAGCCTTCTGGCAGAATTTGAGAAGCGTTTTGAGGATCTTAAGACCCAAGAAAACAATTTTTATCTGTTTACTGGTCTTTTTACTATCGATATTGATAAAGTTCCCCCTCCCTTGCAAATGGAAGTAATTGAGATTCGGTGTCAGACCCATTTAAAACAAAAATTTGATAGTGTTGGTACATTCGAATTTTATAAGTACTTGCCTGTTCAATACCAAGAAATTAGAAAATTTGCCTGTAAAATCCTTTCAATGTTTGGAAGTACCTATAAGGGAGAACAACTATTTTCCTTGATGAAAGAAAACAAATCTCCCGCAAGATCGCGATTGACGGACGCACACTTGGACGCGGTTTTAACAGTTATTTCCGCCGATAAATTCGCGCCACAAATAGACAACTTAATTAAAGACAAAAGATGTCAAATATCTGGCAAGAATTTAATATTTGTAGTTTTTTGTAATGTCCTTTTTATTAGAAATTTAATAAACAGACTTGTCCTATAATAGGACTTTTTCTCAATATTTTCAGTAGTTTGTCTTCTTTAAGATAAGGTTTTGCGGCCCACTTAGTCGATGGTCTTCATGCTTTTGGCCCACCAGTGACTTTGAGTTTGACATGGCTGGCTTACGTTATCATCTTCATCATCATTTAGATCTTGTAGATCTAAAAACAAACTACACAAATCATTGTAATAAACTGAATCAGGAGTGCATGTACTCCCTTTAAATACTTTCCAAAAATTATTGCACTTTAGTTTTAGTTCTCCACAGCCCTATGGTTGCTAGAAGTAGAACGTATCTTTACTTCTAGAAGTAACTCTGACTCCTAGTAGAAGGTTTTATTACAATTTGTAGTCATATAAAATGGAGTTTTATGCAAGTTAAGATAAAATTTAGCTGTCAGACTGTCTATACGACTGACTCGATAAGTACCCGTATATATAAGCATAAGATAAAGCTTTAATACATACATATTTATTTCAGATGTCGCTCCATAGGAACCATCAAACATTTTTTTTTAAGTTAGACTAGGAAAGTACTATTCGTTTTTTCCACACGACCCAGGGAAGTCACAATATAATAACACATCCTGTAGGTTCGAGTTGTAATTCTTTCAATATTTAAAAGCTATATTTTATATTGGTGTATATACTTAACTTTTATATATGAACGTTCATGCAATTTGTATGTAGATATACTTGACGTACAAAGGTGAAAAATAATTGTTTACAAGTGATGTTACACCGTGTATCGAAGCATTATGCTAATAGATGCTAAAAGATGTCGAGATTTTATATTATAAATTTACATTTTAAATGGAAATTGCTGTTATTAACGGTTGCGAGATTTCGTAACGGTGTTTTTTTATAGGTACGTACCCTAACTTAATATTATTATTTTTAATTAATGTGCATGTGGCAGTTAATTAATTCTACTAAACTATCTTCAAACATAGCAAATATTTTTTTGATAATTATGGGTTGTAAATAATTTTCTTTTCAGCTCCAGGCTATATTAGATAATAAGACGATTAATCCAATGTAAAATAAAACACCCCTAAACAGGTGTGTAGCCCACCCTTGGAAAGCCTTCAAACTCACAAGGAACTCAACATTTTCTCGGATCCGCACAGTTCCTCCACAAGTCACCTTAAAATGACGCTAAAATCCGCTTCTCGAAACATTTAAATAATTCGATATTAAACAAAAGACATATCTATTATTTTCCGAGATTTTTTCAGATCTTTACGTTTCAGGGTTTCTAGATTCCGAAAAACATGTTTTCTCAATTCCGTAGGTCTGTCTGTGTTCGCGGCATAGCTAAGAAACTGCTTATCCGATTGACTGGGTCATATGGGGATGATCTGGAAATATTTGATAAAAATCCACTATGGCGAAACAAAATGGCAGCTTAGTGAAATGTTAAAAAATTTATTATCCAATTTATTTAAAATTGTGCACAAACATCAAGTATTATGTGGAATCAACTAGTAAAATTTTGGTATGAATCAAAGATGGCGGAACAAAATGGCGGTATAATAAAATATTTAAAAATTCAGCCTGAAAGGACTACTTAATGGATTGATTTCAAATTGTGTGCCATAATTAATTGTTGTATAGGGATCAAGTAGAAAAGCTGTGTTACTAATTAAAGATGTCAAAATCACCCTCTCAGGTTTTACATATCTTCACGTTTTAGCGTTCCTAGATGCCAAAAAATTCTTTAATCAATTCCGTCGGTCCGCCTGTCGGTCTGTCTGTCTGTAAGAAAAATTATGTTAGAGTGGTGTATTATTTGGGTTTAAGATCCAGTAAAGAAAAACAAACGTAAATGGTCGACGATTCGCAACTTTATTGTTGTATCCTCAAGACACATAGATATCCTGTATGAAACCTATATTATCAGTCTTTACAGGTATTTCCCAGATATTAAGTTTCTAACGTTAACGATCCTCTTGTTGTTATGTTAGAGTGGGGTATTATTTGGGGTTAGGATCCAGTAAAAAAAACAAAAGTTTTTTTTAAATAGTCGACGTTTCGCAACTTTATTGGTGCATCTTCAGGACACCTATATAGACTCTATATCCTGCATGAAACCCATATATCAGTCTTCACCTACTCCATTGGTCTGCAGATATTAAGTTTCTAAATGGTTTTCGTTAAGGATCCTCTTGTTGTTATGTTAGAGTGGTGTATTATTTTGGGTTAAAATCCAGTAATAAGTAAACAAAAGTTTTGTTTAAATTGTCGACGTTTCGAAACTTTATTGTTACATCCTCAGGACTGATAATGTAACAAGAAGGTGAAACTAATTTGGTTTCATCTTCTTTTCTCGAATGGTTTACGAGATATGGATTTTTCATTTTGATGATTTCCGATATTTATATACCTTAATTTTAAGTCTGTTCTTTGGTATAGTCCGACGCACGGATCTTGGGCTGCGACGTCTGACTTTAAATGGATACTTGGATAAAAAAAACATGTCATTGTGGAAATTCAAAAAAAACTTTTTGGTTACATTATATATATTTATTTTTAGGTCACACTATATATGTATATATAGTTCCCTATTTCCTTGATTTCATTTGGTTAATGATTGAATTTCACATTTAGTTTTAAAACCTCGTCCGTACTTTAATAAATAATACGTCTCTGGTTGCGGCTGATGCACAACTTATTGCTGCGGTATATTTAAAAAAATCCTTTTTTTAATTTTCTTTATTATCATTATATCTTTAAATCGTTAAAAGAATGAATCTCGTTCTTACTTGAATAAATAATACACGTTTTTTGCTCCGATATATAAAAAAATAAGAGGAAAACAAAAGAAAATGAACCAAGTGAGTGCTTTTCTTTGTGAAGTAGCAAACAGCATTTATAAAAAATGTTTTTCTCATTTGTTAATTGTTCGAGAAAAAAATTGATATCTCTGTTTAGGTTATTTTTTGTTTAATATCGCTTTATTTAAATATTCCGAAAAGCGATTTGTGAATTTTGGACTAAGGTACACAAATAAGGGTGAATTGTACGTCTAAAATGGATTCCAGCATTGTATTATATTCAGTTGTCAGTCTGCGATGCACGGCCTACGTGCTGGTTAAATTCCTTTGATCGGATTTACGCTATTACCCAACAAGCCTATCCTCACATTATAAACGCGTTGGTCCTCAGGTTGTCAAATCTGCGTATCATCAGTGTAACCTACTAAGAAAACTATAATCATAAAATCAAAATCGCATGGATAAATAAAATAAATATTGTGCCAACTCACAAGAGTTTGACTTGGAGGTTATAAATTTCAGCAAGACGGAGCCTCGCCTCATTATTTTAGGCAAGTCAGAAATTACCTGGAGAGACTTTTCAGGATAGGTGGAGTGGTCAGTGAGGTCCTACCGGATGGCCCTCTCGGTAGCCAGACCTCAGGATTCTCGATTTCTTTCTTTGGAGACACGTTAAATCTGACGTTTACAAAACGGCTCTTGGCTCTCTTTACATGAACGAATTACAGATGTTTGTTTAAGAATAACACCAATTGGGCTTCATAATATCAGAGAAGAATTTACCCACAGAATAATTATTTGCTAGGAGGTTCGTGATGGACATTTTTGAAGTAACCACTGAGTTTTTTAAATATGTTTGCGCGTTCAGCTTTTATTTCGATTGTTTTTAAATATTTTAGTTTGGGTTAGTTTACTGCTATATTGTGTTTGTTTTATTTCATACCAGTAAATAATTTGTAGTTGTGTGTATTTTTTTGCGTGAACAATTGATTATTACATATAATAGATAAAAAGTGTGTGTTATAAACAGGGATAGTAGAAACAGTACTTGCTCATATATTATCTTTCCCAATGTCGTCACAATATACCGAACGGTTCGAAAGTTAGAAAGAGGGCGACGGATTTAGGTCCTCATTCTCTGCGTATCTCAATAATGCCAGAATATTCTATAGATCTGCTGAACATCCAGAGGAGATTAAGTTCAATAGAATTTTTTTTTGTTTCTGGTTTTTGGCGTTACAAACTATGTGTTTTAGCCACGAAATAAGTAAATATTTAGTGAAAGCATGTAGCTTTCAATAATTTGAAAAGAAGGTAAAATTAAATTGCACGTTTTAATTTAAACCTAGCCACATATAGACGGGGACACACATTTCACGTCCAGGGGTCTGTCAGGACGACTTTAAACAAGACAAACAATGGACGACCTCTAAAAAAGGAAATATACATTAGGAAAGGTTTAGGATATAATATCTATTTTAGTAGCATAAAGTTATAAATGTGGGAAAAAAATTCTCTGAAGGTATGCTAAATTTCAAAGCCAATTTTTCTAAGGAAGTTGTACAAGCAGGCAAAAAAGCCAATATTATTTGTTATTAAAATATCAGGTAGCCATATAGGTAAAATAAAATTCTTTTCAATTAAATATTTTATCAATTCGTTTGAATGTTGTTGGTGTAATTGGCAGATGAAAAAAATATGGTTTAAATCGCCAAACTCTCCACATAAACAAAGTGGGTCGTCCTTTATTCCAATCTTATGTAAGTGACTGGGAAAACGGCCATGATTCAGTTTTATACGACTTACTGTGGATACCAGTCTTCGGGGCATCGATTTGTTATAATCCCAATGTTTATTAGGTATAATTCTATGTATCTTAAAATAGAAGGTATTACTGTTACTTCCATAAGTTTACCACTCACTATTCCACTTTTTTTTAATGTTTTGTTTTAAGAAGGGATAGTAATCCTGGATAATTATAGTAGGATCTTGGTTATTATTTAATTGGGCATTCTTGGCTATGAAATCGACTTTTTCATTTCCAGTTATTCCAGAGTGAACTTTAGTCCATATAAAATAAATTTCAATGTTTTTGGTTTTTGCTTGACGTATTAAGTCTAATGTTCGTACTACAAATATGTGAGGGTAAATATTTGTATTCTCAATAAAATTTGATAACTTTTTAAGAACTGGTTGTGAATCAGAGCATATAATTATATAATTATAATTTTGAGTTAAAGCCCAATTCAATAGAATAAACGTAGTGTATCTTGTAGTATCTGGGATCTTTTCTTCATAACAGAAAAACTGATTGGTTTTTAGATAACCTTTGAAAATTGAAGCCCATTTGTCGAAAGAAGGATTTACCATCTACCGGTTGTGCAATTGCATCTTCTAATTAAAACTGGGTAAACTACGTTTCCTAAGTTTATCAGATATAATTACGTACCCGCTTAAATAGCTTTAAAATTATAATACATAGGCAGTTAATACTAAATGTAAATATGTTAATAGGAATTCTAAAAATACAATTAATTGTGTTCATAATTTAAAGATCTGGATTGAATTAGTTTCTATCAATTATATCAACGATTATTGATCTATCGAATTTATAAAACGAATATAATATATTCTGTTCTCAATATAACCATAATATAATTATTAAATATTATCAAACTTTCAACTGATCTAATCTATCTCCGTACGCTAAACTTGTGTCAACATTATTTAATAATAAATTACATCATTGTTTTCATTTCTGTTTTGTGTATAGTAAATAAAATGTTCTGGTAATAGATTTAGATATTTATTAGCCAATTGAATTCCAAAATATTAAACATACAAGATCTAGTTGTAAAAATATAAATAAATAAATAATCGCTTTTATATTACAGAAATAAATTAGTGGTATTACAATGAGGCGAAGTCTAGCACAAGACAGCTACTCTACTTAACCTCACAAGTAACGCAGAAAATGTATTAAGTATAAAAAGTAAAAAAAAAGCTTCAGTAGATGGTAAAATCTATACAAAACTAATAAAGATGGAATCAATCTATTCAAAAATAATTCACAAATTATTGCGCAAAATATAAGTAAACTCTGGAACAATTTGAAATTTAGATATAGACTTCAAGTTACCTATTTTGAAGTGTCAAGTCAAAATATTTTAAAACGTTTTTTGACTTACCTCAAGTGAAACAAGGGGTTATTTTGTAAAGAGTTTTATCGGCATGGTCATTGATACCAATTTATGTTATTATTAAAACAGAAGTATGAGTGGTATTTAAAATATTTAAAGTAGCTATGTGATGAAGTCTGCCCTTGTTCATTTTTAACCATTCAAGTTGCCCAAAAATATGTGATATATGATCAAATTTTCTGAGTTTAAAAATTAACTTACAACAAGAGTTTTGAACTTTCTGATTAAGATTTCTATCCGAAGAATCAATATGGTTGCCATAAATAAAATCACAATAATTAAATTTAACAAAACTTAGGATTCACACATATTATTGTGTAAATGAAAATAAGGATGTTTATGTTACTGTACAAAAGTTTTAAAGCTTAATACCAAGATTCTTTGCTGACTGCACTATATCGGATGAATTAATGGAATATCGTGTAAATGCAAAAAAGTTTCTTTAATAAAAATCACCTGAAAAGGGTTTTTAAACAAAGATATTTCATAGACGCTGAAAACAGAATTAATTAAATGAATTCTATATAAAAAAAAATCGTTTTGCGAAGACGCGAAAAACACTGTCAATGACAGTTAATTGTAACCGAAAGTCGGTATCAAAGAACAAAACTTTTAAAAATATGATAAGACATTTCAGAACATTTTTGCTTTAAGGTGGACTATTTGAAAAAATTACACTTCAAAAACCAGTAACTCGAAAACAAATTTGTCCTATTATCCTATAACCATTTAAAAAAAAAGTATGTTAAGTAACAGTGTTTTATTATTAGAGGATGTTCTCCAAACTAGTTTTATATTCAACTAACTAAAAAAATACATTCAAGTTTTAAATATGTCTTTTTTTGTACAGTTTTACACATTTTAAAACAAATAAAGATGTTTTAAAAATGAATCCAAATTTAGGGTATTCGGTTAAAAAAATACTACTTTTTGATTCACTTTCTGTTCTAATAGCACTCATGGCGTGCAGGCTTTTGTAGAGAGTCTTTTAAAATACTCTACTTGCCATACACAATGACAGTTAGATTGATGTTTAACTAGTTTTAAAAATCTGACTGCCAGCAAAGAAAATAAATTGTCGCCGCAAATATGGATTCAGGGCTGAAAAAATACGGACACTGGAAAATACCGTCACCTTCTTAGTTATTTGCTACAATTGGTAGAAGATATCTCTTGTAAAGAAACATTGGATGTAACACTAGAAGAACTTTTTTTTATCAATGAGCAGACCACGAAGGCCTAAGTACTAGGTACCGTGGTTGCTTTAAATAAAGACAGAGAAAGTTTCTTGATGCGGGATTTAAAGACTTTCAGATTAGGAGAAGGAAAGGCATTTGCTGGCAATACATTCCATAATCGGGACACTGGGAATAAAGGAGCGAAGAAAGTGGGAGGTCCTTGGTCTAAGCAGTGGGCAGTGAAGGGATGCATGTGGGTCGATGCTCGTGTCTCCCTGGCTGAAATGACTGAAGAGGGCATAATGAATGATAATTCATCAGAACAGAATCAGTGATAATGTCTGTAAAACAGGGACAGATCGCCCATAATTCGACGATGCTCTAGTGATGCAAACTTCCTTGTGATGTTTGAATCAGGAAGGCCAGAGTCAGGATTGAAAGAGAGGCTATTCTCCATATATGCGAGCAATACTCGAGATAGGGTCTGATTTGCGAAGTGTAAACAAGTTGGCAGAAGAAAAGTATTTTGGTGCTGGGAAAAGAAATACCAATTTCGTCGTGGCTGCTGTGGCATCTTTCTGAAAAGTGATACCGACTAGGCTAAAGCAGTCTTTGGCTTCAAGCATTTGATTATTCATTTGAATGGTTTAAGCACTGGGAGATAATTGGTGAGAAAGTAAACAAGATTGTGACTTAATGGCTTTAAACTGGACAAGGTTCTTTGCTCCCCATTCTACGATTTTTATGAGGTCCTCGAGGGATAAATTCATTACTCTTCATTGTATATTAGAGTGGATTGTGCTATCCTCAGCAAAGCTAGAGCTAGTGGAGGAAAGTAGTGCAGGAGCAATAGGATAGGTGCCAACACTGAACCCTCGTAGTAAAAGTTTGATGAATGGCCGTCAATCACTACAGAAATACTTCTATTGGAAAGAAAACTGGCAGTCCAAGTACAAAGTTTTGTAGGCAGGAAGTTTGTTAAGAAGTGCGTCATGCCAGACTTGATCAAATGCTTTGGATATGTCGAGGACAATAATTTGGGCTTCACCATGGAGTTCGATGGACTTATTCCGGTTGTGGGTTAAGAAGATCTGCTGTGGATCTTTGTTATTATGTTATTATTTTCATTTATTTTGAGCTTATAGTAATTATTTTTGGTTTCAATTATGATCTTATTTAGTCTATTATGGTAATCCTTGTATTCTACTATTTTTTCTGGAATAAAATTTCTCTTCAATAACTTTTTCATTTTATCTCTTGTTTTTATGGAGGTTATGATCCCATTTGTTAACCAGGGTTTTATTTTACGAAATTTCGTATTTATGACAATGCTATGCTGTGATTTCTCGATTAAATCCTTTGTATTTTTAATTGAATATTCTACTGCTATTTCTGGATCAGAAAACTCATTTATTACCTGTTTCTCTGGGTCATGCAATTTTTTAAAATTAATTTTTTAAAGATAATTTGGTTATTCGGAGTTATTATGTTAGTTTTGTCTAGAGAAAGATTTACTATAATTGGTAAGTGGTTTTTTATATCATGATTTACTAGAGCTGGGTATACTTTTAATCAGTGGCGGCTATTCAGGTGAAGTAGGTGAAGTGCTACTTCACCAGGAAAAATAAACAAGCAAACATCTAACTATATTTATTATATATCTCTTGGTGGCGGAAGCCGTATTACGTGTTTATACCTTTCGAGGTAATATAAAAGATTATTATTAATATACTTCTGAATTTCCTTACTCATAAGTGAGAGGAGGGATATGGGTCTGTAGTTAGAAAGAAGAGTTTTGGATCCCTTTTTGGGGACAGCAGGTTTCCAGCTTTTAGGAAAAATTCCCTTGTCGTAGGACATTTGTAATAACCTGATGAGACCAGGGGCTATTTTAGAAGCGCACTTTTTTGGGACTATTTCCGGAATACCGTCAAGACCACAGGACATTTTGGTATTAAGTGTTTCCGTGCATATTGTATGGCAAAGCTGGTACTCATTGAAGGGGGAAGTGAAGAGGAGGGACTAAAGTAGAATCTGCCGTGAATTGTTTTGCAAAATGCCTTTGCTTTATGCGTGGAGACGATTTCATCACCAGAAGTTAGGGGTGGAATTAATATTTTTGGTAAGCGTCCAAAAGGAATGGCTACCATTTTGGCAAAAAGACCTTTGTCTTTTTTGCGTGTATTGAAGGCATTTTTGTCTTCGAGAATTATGCGACTGTAATGATTCCGTACCTCTTATTTACCCTGTAGATTTTCTGACATTTACTAAAATATTCAAGCAAATTTAAGGCCACTGAGTTTGGTGAGTGGTTTTTAAGTTAGATATTTACAGACGGACTCATGACAGCTCAAATCAGGTGTCTTAACGACATACCCTAAAAATTAACTTATTTTTGTTGTCACCATGCGTAATTGAGAACTATTGCTCCGATTCTGCAACAAAGTGTAAGTTAACATTGACCTATGAATGTAAAATTTGACACACTGAGTCATAATCACAAAACTTAGACAGGCATGCATTTTGTTGCATAATCATGGCATTCGTACGAAAAAAGATAAAACTTAACACAAAATATATAAATCTTGTCTAAACAAAAACAAACGAAATAACACTTTTAAAACAAGTTTGGGATATCAGCGCAAATATATGAGAAAAATCAAAATGACCAAAATGACATATGTCAAAATGAATGTCAGGTCAAGTTTTGCGATCACTATAGTGTCAAGTACATAATCATCTAACTTTATCGATAAACTTCATATCGGAAACTAAACCATCTCGCGAATATTGTTCGGGACTGTTCTTCATATCGGGGTCAATCGATGGAACGGAATCGCTTCGTTTTCGGAAAGTCAATGTCGACGGCGGACGTCGTTGACGGCGTCGTTGTTCCATTTTCGATGTTTGCTCCTCACCCCCGCTGACCTACTGAACTTAAACTACTTTTAGTTGAGTATTCTAATCACACGGCAGCGCCCAGTTAAAAGATAAGGAAGTTTTCTGAAGTTTAATGGAGTTTCATACAACGCTCGAATAATTGGGTCGTGGTAACTGAGTTCGTTGGAAGTATCATTTTATTATGAAACTTTGCTCTAATATTTTATTCATGCGTAAACACAGTGCAGTCATAATTATGAGCCATTGAAATATATTATACTGCACTAAAACTTTAAAAAGGAACACTTATATATTATACCTCCTTTTTTGTTACAAGAACTACCAATTTCAAGTTTTACATTGACGTATGGTTGGTTATAAGGAGGATTTTCACTAAAAAATGCTATCAGCTTTAATATTTGTAATGAAACACCCTTTGTATTCTTTGTTTTATTTTTGAATTCTACACAAAATTCTCAGTATAAAACATGTATCCTAGACTGTCAATTCTTGACAGTTTTCGAGAAAATAGCGACAGAAACTTCAAAAATGTCAGTGAGTAATTCTATGTTTTTGAAAAAATTGTTGTAGAAAAATACGTTTAAATACTATAAATGATATGTAATTAATTTTAGTCAGTGTGACAGGATACTTTCAGTTTACTCGGAAATGCCATATTTTCTCGTTTTACTTTAATGGGACGATCTAGAAAACTATTCAAAATCTAAATCTCCAAACAATTTTGAATATTTTTCATATATAATACTTTACACCCCCCAAATACTTTTCGAAATATTTCCATTAAACTGTGTGGTTATGCTTTTATAATCTAGACTAAATAACAAATATAAGGCTGCTTGGAAACAAAACAAAAAAGGCATGGCCGTCGTTCTTATATGCAGATTGTTCGCTTTGACATAGGATCTTAATCTTATTAATATTAGCGTTTGCAGATACGAATGCCACTTTGCCTTCCGTCGATATATATTATTGTAGATTTGATAAATAAGTTTTGTTGGATGTTCAATGTGAGATTTCTGGCGGCTCAGTGGTAGGATTCTCCCCATTGGATTCAAGGCTTGTGTGTTCGAATCCCCGTTCAGGCGTATGACTTCAATTTTTTTTTAACAAAACTTATAATTAACAAAAGTGTGGATTAGGCTGGGATTGTTTACGTTTGCTGTAAAGAAAGCGAGCAGTAGCGCGCCAACAAAATTCTGAGTCTATATTAAAACAAGGATTTTTACGGCACTTTGTGTGAATAGTGGTGGGAGGTATTTAAAGTTGCACTCCTATCTGTAGACGCTATTTTATTATCGATTTTCAAGGGCGATAGAGGAAAAAATACATTAGACATGTAAATAAACTAGCAAGTATCAATTAGAAACATGAGTTGCTTTTAATAAAAACCTTTTTTTGGAGGATATTTTTTTTTAGATATTTGTTCAACGTCGCCTCCTAAAATTTGGTGGTATACTACGGTTTTTCGGGATGCCACTATTATTAAAAAAAATCGCTAATATTTTTTTCCGAAAATCGACCTTCATTTAGATCCGTAAGTACATACGCCAATGGTGTATTTCAAATTTCACTTCATCCTTAGAGTCGCTTAAGGTCATGTATTATTATGTATCCAAGTTTGAAATTGATCCATCAAAAAATAACCGAAATATAGGGATGGCTCCCCGAAAAGCGCATCAGATTGTATATTTGCTGTAAAATCTAAGTAGGCAAAAAACGAACTTCACTTTTTATCTTAGTATTTTATAGTGGTTCTTCGTTCTCATTCTCATATTGTCAGTTTTCAAACCTTCATACATTTAAAAATTATATATAATATGCAACATGAAAAATTTTTAGAATTTTCAGCCTTTTTCAAATATGTCAAATAAAGATATTCCATTTAAAAAATACCATCGATGTTAATTAATCACTTTGTGTGTTTTGATATTTTTGTTAAAAATTAATTACCTGAATTTTATTAATTATCACGTATTTATCTATAAAAGAAAATTGTTTATTTGGAATTAAATTACTGCCAGCTTACTATAAAATACGCATCTGTTTATAAAATTCTTTTATATATCGAAAACTATTTAGTTACACATTTAGATTTACTGTCTTTCAAGCATTTTTACTGTGCTCCATTTGTTTCACCTAACTGGATTCGAACATATTTTGGATATATTACCAGTTTCTACCTATGCTATTTGATTTTTGGACATAATTAAAATAAATTGAATAAGTAGTATTTCCACTGAATCCATAAAAACCTGGGAGGGTGATTTTTTCGCGATTACAATACTCCCCTTTTACGAGGGAAGGAAAAAAAGATAGACATTTAACCACGTATAAAGTTGATGCTAAACTGGAAATGAAATTTAAAGACCAAACACATAAATTCTTCCCTTCCTCCAAAATATCGATTTCCGCTGTTAACCTTTCCAAAAATTTGTTTTTGTACTCTTTTTTTCGTTATCAAACTATGGGGTGTTTTCGACAAATGGCCTTTTTTTATAGGGTCCTGTATCTCGTTTATTATTAGTGATAGATGAAAAATAAATTGATTTTGTAGTTTTCTAGGTAGAATTCAGTTTTCAGTTCTATCTATTTCAGTTTTTGAGATATGACATAATGTTATGTTTTTCTCAATGGGACACTCTGTATATTTTTTTCTTCGATTAAAAATTAAATTATCTTCTCAACTATACCGAACTTAGTGTCTAAGTTTTTGCAAAATACTAATTTTTTAAAATTTAATTGTTCTTTTTATTTTTCCCATATAAGTAAGTTTTAAGCAAAACATCTAAGTAAATTTGTTTAAAGCTTTGGATGCTATTAACATAACTAAAACAACAAACTAAACATAACTAAATAACAACATAACATTACACACAACACATAATAAACATAAATAACAATAAACAATAAAATCAATAAACTTCCAAACTATTAATCCTAAAATACAAAAGCAATAATAATTCAAGTATCTAACAAAAAAGTTTAACATATCAACTTATCTCCTATTTTCGAATTTTAGACCATTATTCGCCAAACACTCTCCTCAGCGCCTCACACCCCTAAGAGCATTGAATATATGTAATTGCCTCACTTTTCCCAAACTATGTCTGAAACGGGTTTTTAATTTTTGAATAGTATTGTTCTTATTTTTGTAAATGATTTTCTTTAAAAAACCTCCAAAAAAAGAATCCAGTGGGGTAAGGTCAGGCGACCTAGGTGGTCCGACCCACCCCACCACTTATTGGGAAAATGTTGATCTAGAAACACTGCTACTCTTCGAGCATTATGACTTAGAGCGCCATCTTGCTGGTAACTGTTATTCATGCCTTGGATATTCGGAATCAGAATTTCAATATAGCTCTCAGCTGTTCACTTTCCATGAAAAATCATGTAGCACGATATTCATGTATTATATAGGGCACACCACACATTAAATCTAAAACCATCCTGTGATGTTCGATCGACGGTAATGGGGGAATTTTCATTAGCCCAATACAAATTATTATGGCGATTGAATATTTCATCGCTAGATATGCGCACTTCTGTCCCTATTAGCAATTGTCCAAATACCATAATCAAAATTACTGCGTCCCCTGGCTGTACATTTTGTACCTTCTTATAGCAATACTGTCGAAATTTCTGCTTCTTCAACATCTTCGTAATTTTTTTTCTATTGACGCCTATTTCGTCTCTAATCTATCTTGAAGATGAAGTTGTATTCGCTACAACATATGCGATTGTGTTGATTTCGTCTATTTCATTATTTTCCTTTGTATACGACTGTGACCTTGGCTTCTAAAAGTATCCCTGCAGCTTAAGATTTTATTCCAGTCGTTTAAAAATATTGGCATAGAGTTCCCGTTTTTCTGGGTACTTTTTAAAATATGGTTCCGATGCAGCAATACTTCTTTACTGGACTCAATGTAACAGTCATCATTTTCAATTTTTGCATATTCTCATATTCCATGTTATCGAAATATGTGTAACTCGTATAACTTTTAACTGTCAAAATGTTGGAAAAGATGGCGTCAAACAAGTGTTTCCAAAGCTTACTCCATATAAATATGTTTAAATGCCCCTGCGTGAGCGCCACTCAATTTTTTTACTTTGTTTTACACTTTATGCTTTTTAAAGTGCCATTTTGTTGCAGGAATGGCATTATTATTATTCAAATTAATTCAAATAGGATCTGGGGAAAATTAAATAGACTTGGGGGGGGAGTTAATAATTAAAAGTCCTAAAAATTGAGTGAAGTGGGTTTTTTCTTCGATTTATTCAGTTATTTTATCAAAGGTATTGTTAAAATTATATGTAATACCGGATATTTTATCAAGAGGTTTTTGTAGTTATCAAACATGAAGTTTAATCAA
Source organism: Kuschelorhynchus macadamiae (assembly GCA_030620095.1). NCBI lineage: Eukaryota > Metazoa > Arthropoda > Insecta > Coleoptera > Curculionidae > Kuschelorhynchus > Kuschelorhynchus macadamiae. The sequence continues at coordinate 733,216 of JAUTXW010000292.1, read as the reverse complement.
CCGCCTCCAAAGATATAATGACTAGGGTCACTCCTGACACAGCCTCTCAGTTGGATAGCATTTTTTCAAATATAAATAAGGATTACACATTGGGTAGAATTCTGAATACTGACATTTCTGACCACTATGCTCTTATGATCAATATACCCACAAATATGGATTGTGATGGTTCTAAGAAATTCCATATAAAGAGGTCGTTTAGTGAGGAGGCAACTCATGAATTTAAGTGGTACTTGGGCGCTGAGGATTGGTTAGAAATCTACCATATGACAGATCCAAATGAACAATATCAAGCCTTTTATAATATATTTAAATACTACTTTGATATGTGCTTTCCTATAAAAAATATTAGGTTAAAGGATTCAGCTAAGCCTTGGGTTACCTCTGAGATAAGGGAGTGGGGACAGAAACTCAAGGATATGTATTCACTATATAAGCAAACAAAAAATTCTGATTTACTTAGGAATTATAAAAATGAAAGGAGGTCTTATAAAAAATATATAGGGAACTATAAAAAAAGCTATAATGATAATATAGTAGTAAATTCAAATAATAAAACAAAGGCTACCTGGAAAGTATTTAATAACATTCAACACAAAAATAAGAAAATAGGTGAAATAAAACTGCAGTACAGGGATGAAATTGTGTCTGATCCTGAGACTGTTGCTAACTTGTTTGCTTCTCACTTTGATCATGTTGTCAGTATTGCTGATGGTGGCACTGGGCAAGACATGCCTAATCTTCCGATCATGCCATTTTCCTTCTACCTAGAGCCCACTACTCCAGAAGAAATACGTCGTATAATAGCCTTAGTACCTACCAAGTTTTCATCAGGGTTGGATGAGATACCGTCTGTGGTTGTAAAAGAGGTTGCAGATTCGGTTTGCTTTCCTTTGGCTAACATAATCAACAACAGCTTTGTTAAGGGCGAATTTCCAGACCTCCTCAAGATGGCCAAAATAGTACCCATTTACAAAAAAGGAGATCAGCAGGACATAAACAACTATCGACCAGTTTCGTTGCTGCCAATTTTTTCTAAAGTATTTGAAAGGGTGATATATTTGAAATTGTTAAACTATTTTCTGAGGTTTGATCTGTTCTATATAGGGCAACATGGCTTTTTACCGAAAAAGTCTACTGTTACAGCCATTTTTCAGGCTTTAAATTCCACCATTGAGGCCTTGGACCGCGGTGAAAAGGTTTCAGCCATCTGCTTTGATCTTAGTAAGGCCTTCGAACTTATTGACCACGAACTGTTGCTCTATAAACTAGAATGCCTTGGGGTGCGTGGGCCTGCCAATGAATTAATTAAGTCATACTTAACTAATAGATCTTTTAAAATTTCCATTACTTCACCAACTAATGGGATGAATTCCCTATCTGAGTCAGTTAGAATGAGCAGGGGGGTCCCACAAGGTTCAATCCTGGGTCCCATTTTGTTTCTTATATTCTCCAACGACATGCACTTAAAGATAAATATAAGTTCCCTCGTACAATTTGCAGATGATACCTCATGTATTGTGTCTGCCCCTGCAATTACTTCACTGTCCCCGAAAGTGAATGATTGGTGTCAAAATAATAACCTCACCGTAAATACATCCAAGACATCAGTCATTTTGTTCAGGCGTAACACTGTCTCTGAATCTTTGTATGTGAGAGTACAACATAAGATTCTTCAACAGGTGAGCTCAGCGAAGTTTCTGGGTGTATTTTTGGATGGAGATTTGGCTTGGACAAATGAGGTGAATTCGATTGTGTCAAAACTAAGTGTGGCCTGCTATGTGATTCGTTACCTAACAAACCATGTAAATGTGAATAGCATTCGTGTTTTTTACTTTGCCTCTGTTCAGTCAGTTATTGCATATAGTGTGATGTTCTGGTATATGTCCTCTGTGGCCCATTCATCTAGAGTTTTTATAGAAAAAGAATCATAAGGGCAATTATGGGTTTGCAATATCGCCAAAGTTGTCGAGGAGTTTTTAAAACGCTCGAAATTTTAACAGTCCCCTGTTTGTATATCTACAATTGTGCTGTATTTACCAGAAATAATCTAGAATTGTTCACCACTAATGGCTTCTATTCTAATAATTTGAATACTAGGGGAAGGAATGATCTTAGTGTACCAGCTCATCGTACAGCATTGTTTGATAAGGGACCTTTGATGTCTTGTATTAGGGTCTATAATGCATTACCAGTAGAAATTAAAGAAGTTCAGGGTAATGTTAGGTTTAAGTCAACCCTAAAAAAGTTTCTACTGGAAAAAGAATATTATTCACTTAATGAATTTTATGTAGATTAGTTCAAATGGCTTGTGTTAGTTCATAAGTTTTTTTTTAACTGTAATTCTAGTATAGCTTTTATAACGAATTTTATGTAAATTAGTTACAAATTTTTTGTGTTAGTTTATAAGTTGTTACTGTCATTTTTTTAATTGAATAGTTTTATGACAAATTAATAATAAAAAAAAATTAAATTAAAAAAAACGCAGTTGCTATGTTTACGTTAGTGACATGGAAAATATAATAACAAAATTATATCTATCAAAATATTGTTTTGATAGATATTGGTACCGTCGGAAAGGTAATTTAATTTTTAATCGACTGAGAAAAATTATGCAGGGTGTCCCATTGAAAAAAAAGACATAACTATATGTCATACATTAAAAGCTAGAATAGAAGTAAAAAAGTAAGAACGCCACTGAATAACGGCTAATAACGAGTCAAGTTAGCCATGAACATGGTTAGAGTTTATTATTAAATCGACATCGAAAATTTGTAATCGGTTTGCATATGCACCTACAGTTTTATCAGATCCCACTAAAAGTATCGAAAATGCGCCACCCTGTACTTTACTACACTACATAAAAATTATCCATCAAACTGTATAAATTATTGAGCATTTTTGCTTTGGTTATCATATTGTGTAATACATATCAACATTGCGTGTGCTTTTTTTAAGATAATATTTCATATAAAATTTTTTCAAGATCTGCATTATTATCTTATAAGAAAAAATAAGCACTACTAGACAATTATTTGGTCTATATTTTGCGTATTTTTTACATATTTTCTTAAAATGTGTGGTTTACTAATAAGTCACACACATTTCAGATCTCTTATTGCTAGTCAATATTTCAAATTTTTTCAAGATCTGCATTATTATCTTATAAGAAAAATAAGCTGGTTCTAAACTTTTTTTTGCGTAAAATATGCCCAGTTGGATAGAACTTTAGTAGTAGATTATAGTAATAGCAAAATTTGTCTCATGATGTCATTGAATTTATTTAAACAACCAACCATTGCGAGAAAATTGTATTCCTTTGCAAAATGGCTATGTTTTTGATTATACTTTAGATTTACGAAATAAGTGTACAATGCGCCTCTGATACGTTTCAACATTTTATGACTTACGTTAATATACATAACATATTTTTGTATAAAAAATCCGAAATATTTGTAGATGAATTGCAAATCGTAGGCATTGACAGGAATCGATACACTATATATTTGAGGCTTTAAATTTTTTCTCATATCGTTTTAAATTAAATTATTTATCTTCTTGTATAGCTGTCGACCACTTAGATGCTACCTAGTCCTAGAATTGAACAAACTGAATGTCGCCTGCTGGTTTTTTTTTGTATTTCACTCTTTTGTAATATATTTGTATGATCTGAATTACCGAAAATTAACCTGATTACTGATGGCGCAATCCATTCAACAACTGATCGGGCGGTTACTCTTTCCGTGCCGCAAACTGTGTCATTCGCTACATTCGGTTACGCTCCAAGAGTGTCCTTGTCTGCTCCGACTAAACAAAATTTTAAAATGTTTTTAATTTGTGCCATTTGCAGATTTAATTACACGCCATGAGGAAATTGTTTTTAATGGGGTTTTTGCTGAATCCCGACTTATCTGGCGCGAAATTAGGTTTTTAGAATACTTCAAACCCTTTGCCGGTTTTAATGTTTAATATAAAATCGAAATCATGTAGCTACTGCAAATAGGAAGCAATTTTGTTTCTGATGTTGGAAAATGGCAATTATTTCTGTTCAGGAAGGGAACAGGTGAGAATTATTTGAGCCTTACTGAAGAAAAGTTCACGTTGACCACAATTATAGCTTCGCTATCATTCTCGATAAGAAAAGTCCAAAATAGCCAATCTTTCTGGCGACTAGTATATTTTAAATGCAAGTCTGTTTATGAAGTTTAAAACTAATATGTAATACTTAGAACAAAATAAACAAAAATATAGCTCTTTATGACTAGTAATCAAAAAAAGGCTTTTTATTATACATAGGCGTGTGTTCATTCATTTATCCCGAAAATGGTACAAAATGCGAGAAAAACGCAAAATAAGGGGAATTGAAAATTTTAAAATTCAAAAAACATGTAGGTGCTGTTTATTACATTTTTAAACTGTGTTTAATTGTTGCTGTCACTTTAGGCAGTAATTTACTATTTTTTCAAAGAATTTCCGTTGCAAGTATCGCGACAGGAAAAACAATAGTTTTCAATTGGATTTGATATATCAACCTTATTTATCCAGCGTCATTGAGTTATATCTCAAGCCATTTCTGAATTTCTAAATATACTACACTTTAAAACAAAATATTTTTCTTTTTTATATCAGGCAGATCTTGTATCACATGATGAAAATAATTTAATAAACACAAATTAAAATAAATTTTTATCAAATTCGAATTCTAAAAATAGTTTTATTCAAGAATTCCAATACTTACAGTAATCAGTCTATAGATGCATATAATTATTTGGTAACAACTTTATACAAATCCTGTAAATGTGGTTTTGTTTAACTTTTTTTTAAGTTTTAATAAATAATAAACTTGTCAATCTTCATTGTGCTAACTTGGGGACAATTTATTCCTCTTCTTATATCTTTACCAAGAAGACAATTGTCTCGGAAAAATGTTGCAACAATGGTCTACATTTTACAACATTGAGATGTTACCGTTGATATATTACCGGTAAAGATAGCCCAAGATAATTAAATCAGCCCTTAATCTAATTTTGCAACAGGCGAGGCAAATAAATGCTAAATTTGAGACAAAAATTACTAACATGAGTGTCAAAATTTGTGAAATGGATCGCTTATTACATTCAAATACAAACGAGAACACAAATAAATAAAGAAATGTGAATTAACTTGTCTTTTTTTATTATGCCTAATCTAATTTGGCAACATGCGAGGCAGGAGGCATTAATTGCTCGTTCACAAGTGTAAGCATTTGAATTTCAATTCAAACGACAAACGAGAATTAAAAGTAAATAAAAAAATATGCATTAACGTGTCTAAAATATCTTCATTATGCTAACTTAATGTAATTTGGCAACAGGTATTAATGCTAAATTTGACACAAAACTTACTAAGAAAGTGTCAAAAGTTCTGAAGTTTTTATTTTGTTTTTAAGTTATTGTTCCTATTTTTTAGCACTATTCTGAAAATTATTTTCCTCTTTCAGACTATGGAAAGTATTATTTTATTATCCTATTTTGTTGTATGTTTAAACATCAAAATTGTTGAATTTAGCAACAATTTTTATAAACATATAAATATTTTCGCAAGTTGTCCATCGATTTTGATGCTTAACGCGTTGCATGTATTTTGAATCACTCTGCACAGCGCCTAGCGTCACGACATGACATGAAAATCCACATAACCGTAGGTAAGCTTTGAAGTTTTTCTTTCAACACATTTTTGACTTGACTTGAAGTTTGATTTGGTAATAAAAATTGTTCCAACGCTTTTATGCGACATTAATGTCCTTTAGAATGAACATACAAAATAAGACAATAAAAATTCACCGCAAATATTCTTTCTATATCTATGGATATTATTTTTTCAAGATTTAACTCAATAAAAAAACTGCATATATAACATAATGTAGGTCGGATTACAATGTAATAGTATGATGTTGTTATTGAACTGATACAGGGTCGTATTTGGGGGAAGGGGCCTATATCATAAATTAGACCTTTTTCCTGGTGTTCTTTTAAGTGGAATTTGCCTATACGTAGGTCATGTGACAGTGCAATAGTATGGTGTCATCGTGGGTGTGATTAAAATGGTCCAGGGGCCCTATTTAGGGAGAGAGGCTTAAATTTTAAATTAAATCCTTCTCCTGGTGTTCAATTCAGGTGAAATTTGACATATACATATGGTTATATAACAATGACATAAGAGGGGTCACTGAGCTGTTCCAGGTCTGTATTTGAAGGGGGGGGGGGCTTGAAATTTATATTTTATACTTCTTTTATTAATTTATTATATTAATTTAAATCCTAAATTTTACCCTTTTCCTGGTTTTCAATTGAGCTGAAATTTTGCATATACGTAAGTCACATGACAATGCAATATTATGGTGTCATTAAGCTGAATCAGCGTCGTAATTAGGAGGGGGGTGCTCAAATTCTAAGTTAAATTTGACCCACTTCATGATGTTTATGCAGAAATTTTACAATACGTATGTGAATCAGATGGCAAGGAAATATTATGGTGTCAGTGGCGTATTAAGGAGTTGGGAGCTCCAATTTTAGAAGTTAAATTTTGTTGACTAACAAGTAGTCATAACCCAGATCATAACCAATAAATAAAAAAAATAATACTTAGAGGTAAAAAAATATTTTTTAAAACAAGCTTTTATTTAGGTAGTAAAAAAAGAGCTAAAAGGTATTATTTCTAGGTTTATTCTAAGAAGGAATATGTCATTTTCTTAATTTTGTGTGTACCAGTTTCAAAGCGTGTTGCACTTTAAACTAAACAAACAAAGAATGAAAAAGTCCAACACGTTTTTATTGAACACTTCATATTATAAAAGTTGGGTTAAAATTAGAAAGAATAAAACCGAAAACAAAACTTGAAAAAATAATAGAAAAGCCTCGGAAGAAGCTATCATTATTAAATATTATAATAATGTTATAGACGTTAAAATGCGTATTTTCCAAAAACCGTATTTGAAAAAGAGTTCATCCATGCCGTAAGTCTTTTGTTTTTGGTATATTTATTCCCTGGGCACCTTCAGTTTTCCTCTGGTTATCCGTGGTTATTCTCGGTCATGTCTATAAACTATCCTCAGTGAAATCCCCTCAGAAGATATTTGAGGTCACCGGAAAAAAAATTTTTTCAATCTAAATATGTCTCCTTAACTATAACTAATATGAAAAAACTTTATTTACGATTTTTATGACATTTAAAACTGCCGTTTATTTTTTCAAATTTTTATAAGTTTTGGAATCCACTTGTAATTTTTTAAACATACATATATATCCGACCTAAAGTTGAATAGTGTCATAACAATTTTTTTCTTCAAGCACTAACTTTTATCAAAAATTTTTTTTTTTGAAAAATCAGTAATAAAAAGGTTTTCTATATGTTGCAAATATTATGGTCTACACTGTATAAGCATTCCTAAGAGGGCTGTTTATCTTCTTATAAAAGTGTTTTGTTTATTTTTAGAAACTTAATAATATGTGTGTGCTAATTCCCGTTTTTACCCAATATTTTCAAAACGCCTTTTGATATTTCTTTCAATTTTGATAGGTAATAAGCACGTATAAATACATATATATACATATACATTTTTGAAAAAAGATATGCTAGGGTATTTTTTCCAAAATGAAAATTACTTTGTAATCTCCTATTATTTTTTAATAAAAATGACCTCATTACTTTTTTCTGAACGATGACCGGTTAGATTAGATAATTGAAATACATTTATGAATTAGATGTTTAATTTAATTAATTTTTATGAACAAGTTAGAATGTTACTATGTGAAATGTCCTCCACCTATACGTACACAAGCATCAACTCTTCTTCGCATGGACTGACGTACATTTTTAAAGAGTCCTGCAGTGTTTCTTATATCTTGGCAGGGTGCTATTATACGATTTCGTAACTCTGCTTCAGTTTGGATCGGTACTGCGTAAACAAAACTTTTTAGGTGCCCCCAGAAAAAGTAGTCTAAACTACTAGGATCTAGGCCGCCATGACTCGTAAAGCGTCACAATTTTTGACGTTGTTTTCAATATTGTCTTTGTATTTAACACAATATTTATTGAAGTTGACATACTGAATACACTAAATAATTAATATTAGAGTAAGAGCTCAAATTTGATAAAGGAATGGTACATTTTATAAATAGTGAAATGGCTGACATGCATTTTACGACGGACTCGCTGACGGAAATGCATACGAGGCCAGGCGTATATATCAGGAGAGGTATCCAAATCGCGTGATACCCGATCTGAGAACATTTTCTCGAATTCATAGGCGTCTTCATGAGACTGAAACTTTGAATGTAGACCACCATGCTAAAGGAGCACATCAGACAGGACGAACACCGGAACTAGAGATTTCAAGTTGCGTATTAATTTCTGTGAGTGTTTTCTTCAAAAGCTCTTGGAAAATCCGTTATTTGACAGACACATTCTTTTAACGGATGAAGCTAATTTTTTCTAAATTCAATTAGAAATTTCCATCGTAACCATTGATGGCGACACAAAAACCCTCATGCAATTGTTGAATCAAATCATCAAGAACAGTTCTCATTAAATTTTGGGCTGGGATTATTGATTATTTGATTGGTCCATTTTTTTTCCCAAGAAGACTTGATGGACGATCATATTTACAATTTCTTTAAGAAGAACTGACGCTACTAATTGGAAATGTTCCTCTTTTATTAAGAAACCAGATATGACTAATGCACGATGGAGCACTATCACATTTTAGCAGTCATGGCCAGATCTGAATAATTTCGACTACTTTTTTTCTGGGGACACCTAAATAGTTTAGTTTACACAGTGCCGATTCAAATTGAGGAAGAGTTACGAAATCGTATAATAGCATCGTGTCAAGCTATAAGAAACACTGCAGGAATCCTTGAAAATGTACGTTAGTCCATGCGAAGAAGAGTAGATGCTTGCATACGTGTAGGGGGAGGACGCTTCCAACAATTCCTGTAAAATATCTGTTTTTCATTTCTTGATATTTTAAATTGTAAACGTTGTTTATTTATAATTGAAATTGATTTGATTTGGAATTTCATTCGAAAACGAAGCTTCAAGCGAAAAAAAGTCATAATAACTTACTCGCTATTAAATGAATTAAAATAAGAATAAAAACCGGTCATCGTTCAGAAAAATGTCAAGAGGTCATTTTTATTAAAAATAATAGGAGATTGCGAAAGTAATTTTTATTTTGGAATTTGTTTTTATTTTGCATTAGGAATATTAAAGGGTATGTTTAAGAGAGCGCCACTGAGGGGCTTTAAAAAAGATGCCTAAAAAATGTATTTTTATACGTGCTTAATATCTATCAAAATAATTGAAAGAAATATCAAAAGGCGTTTTAAAAAAATCGGATAAAAACGATTTTTTTCTTAAAATTTGAACACCCTGTATCTCGGAAAGGAGACATTTTCGGATCCATGCTTATTTGAACATCTAACTTTAAAATAATCCAAAGAATTGCCCCGTTCAATATATATATAGGCACTTTTTATCTGCTTTACTCCTTTTACTTTTCTGAGGAAAAAATTCAGTTAAAAATTCCACTCTATTTTATGTTTAATAGACAGCAGACACGCTCCGATTTCGACAACAGACCCTTGTAGTTAATAAAGTCCACAAAATGTTCTCCTAAAATTGCGCTCTATACCCTTTGTAAAAAAATTCAGGTAACATCATAAATTCATCAGTCAGATACCTGTTCAAATTTTATCGCTATAATTTCAGAACTCGTGTTTCCAAAACAGTACCATTGTACGGGACTTTCTCTTTCGATTGTCATCTATAGGGACAGATCGTGCAACAAAAACGTCTGGCTAAACTGTTTTCCAAACAAACACGGTAGGAACTTGTAAATTGAGATTTATAGCCGTTGTGACTTATTTTCTCTGCTTTGCCTAATGATCTTCTGTGTCCCTATATAAATGTCAAGCGATGGTATTTGTTATTGGAAATTATTTCAAGAAGTGTAAATTTTAAAATATTACACAATTTATACTATAATACCGCATTGTGTGTATGATTTAAAATAATTTTATTTTAGAAGTAATAAAGACAATCAATTCATTTATAGTGAATACTGACGACCTTTTGCTCTCAAAATGTAACCTTTGCATTTAAATGTCGATGTAGTTTTGGAATGAAATTATTTTAGGAGTATATAGTTGTGCTAAAAAATATTTTTTTAATAATAACTGTACTTCCGGTACATTGAAAACTATTTTTAAACTATGGGATTTCTGAACAATTGCAACACAAAATATTTATAACATATCTTTGACTTCTTCTTTGTTGAACCACCTTGTAAATAAAAACCTTTTCTTTCGTGTTTTTATACACGGTCAAGTGAAGACAGGGTGCAAGTTTATAACTAAACTAAAATCACAAATGTCAAAGACATAATTTGTGTGAAGGGGACGCATATTCAACAAACAGAAAGTTGATGCAGAGTGAGATAAATATAATTAAAAACTGAGATAGAAAAGTAGAAACCGTTTTACAGCATGTTAAAAAGGTTAAAATATCCAACATCAAACGTCGTTATTTCAGAAAGAATTTAGCTATAGGGTATGATTTATGAAATGTGTTTAGACTTTCTCCGCATGATTTATGAAATGTTGTTAGACATCCCGAAATGTAGTAATATTCATGGTATACTATTAAAAAACACAACTTTAGGCAAAAACGCTTTATTGAGACAACCTGTATATATCAAAATATGTTATTAAAAATATATAATCTAAACACTAAAGCTTTTGTATTTAACATTTTGTACAGGGTGTTTCATATAAATTGGGTGCTTTTGGCTTTGCTAAACTGACTTACTAAATGTTGCATATTTTGAAAACAGAAGACATCAACCGGCAGTTTTCAATGTTTAATGGGAAATGTCTTTCAATAATACCAGATAGTGTCCAATTTTTATTATTGGAAGTCGTTACAGTTTCCATTTCAATTTATGTTTTGCATTTAATTTTAAATGCCCGGTTCGGTTGTATAGGTATGTCCAGCTAGCCAAGCTCTGGTGAACTTCGACTGGTGGTTGAAGCTTCCCATATGAAAAGCATAGATAGCTCTCACATGCTTGTCAAGATACCATTTAATTTAACCTCAATGGAAAAGTTTTAGCTGTTCAGTGTGAAACTGAAATGAAACATAAAATTTAATTTTTCGGTTTTTTTCCTAACAAATCTTTTTTTCCAAAAAAGGTAGGATGACGTCCAATTTTTGTAAAAAGGAAATTTTTTTGTTCGCTGAAAATCTTATATCCCGAGTATTTCTGTAAATATTAACTAGGTTACTTACTAGTTTGACTTGAATATTTTTTCAACTAGTGGAGTGCAAGGAGTTGATAAAAATGATGAATATTTTAGATAGAGTATATTGTTCCTTTTCGAATCACTTTGAATATAGTGGATACATAAATTACCATAATACATAAATTAAAAAAGCAAAATTTTCGGTAAAAGTTTTATGATGTAGACTGCTTAAAACAGAAAACCCAAAAATAACTTGACCTGTTTTCTCATTTCATTAATTTTCAATTAATTTCATAAATAATTAAAGTTTGGAAAACAAACCTTTGTGTCATATCTTATAAAGTAATTGAATTATTTTTAGGAATTCAGTTACCTGTTAAGTACCTGAAGTACTTGAAAACACAAAAATCGAATTACCAATTTCAATTAGATTGAAAAAGTAATTCAATGATCAATTACTTTTTGAGGTATTCAAGAAGTGTAATTGAATTAAAGAAATTCAAGTTCCTAAAGTGACTGAATTACTTTTTCAATTCTTTTAATTCAGTTACTTGACAGCTCTGAGTACGAGGCACTATCAAAAAATATATATTTATGATAATCTCAAAAATATCTTGTTAAACTCAGCCAGTTATGACAAGGCGTAAAAATTTCAGTTTTTTCAGAAGAGGAACTAGCATTAATATGTTTTTCAATGTAAGGGTTCCGGCGAAATAAAAAATCTATCAAATGCTTTATTCTTAACTCTTCTGCATAATAACACCGAACATTAACAACAACTTGTTAATGTTCGGTGATAATAATAAATTCAGTTTTTTGAATAACAGTCCCAGTAGGCAAAAGTAATATTTTTTTATATAGTTGGTGGAAGTGTGCTTAATGTTTTAACAAATTAGTAACCATAGGAAAGATTGAGTTGCACCAAAATTTGGTTACATTTAAACAACATAATCAAAATATTTACGACAGTATTTGAATCTCGATTTGAATATAAGTAAGGTCGAGAGTACACAACCAGCTGCTGATTTCTATTCTGATAATGACCCAGACCTTGAAACGCCTTATTGATTGTTAAATATTTGTCCGAGAATCGGAAAATATTTTGTCATAGATGTGGAAATAATTTTTTTAAAATTATTCTGCCTGGTGTTATTTTTCACATCCTGACAGAGCTTTGGCAGGAAAATTAACTGCTCATTTTTTCCTTGATAATTCATTGCTCTAGCTGGTTTTGTTCCATAAATCCTGTTTCTAAAACTGTGCCCCTTAAAGGAAACTTATATTATTAATAAAAATGATTGCACTATTAGCAATTTTTTTCGGTATATTGGCAAAAAAGTTATTTTCGCTCATTAACGGCAATTTTTTAGCTTGGTGAGCCTGCCATGTATGTTGATTCGAAAGAACTTGAAAAGAGACATATTTTTTAAAAAGCCCTATCAATAACTGGTATACTGCCCGAGGTATTCCGACTAGGGATGGGCGTTTTATCGATATATTGATAGTTATCGATAAGTCATGGACATCGAATAACAAAAGGTAAATAAAAAACATTGATAAGTGTCGCTAGGTGAGCAATAATGCCAATAGATAAACTTTATCTAAAATGTTTCTTCAGATATTCACCAAAAACGAATTTTTGATTTAATTTTTTGTAAAAACGCATGGGGGTCTCGTGGTAAACTTCTGATACCCCTCATATGTACAAAGTTATTGGAAAGAGCTTTAAATACAAAAGTTATAGGATTTTTACTCTATTATCTTTTGGTATTATCAAACTTTAAAAGCGTTCTCCGTCTCTCTCTGTAACACATTGTCTCTTGTGACTTAATGTGTTGGGTTCATTTTAACTTATAAAATATTTTAAAGTTTAATCTTTTTCCTTATTTATTTAATGTTTAATCTTTTTCCATTTCCAAAAATAAAAGGCGTATGTGAGTGTCAAAATATAATGAATAACCCTGTACAAGATAAAAAATCGGTAAATTTCCTTTACTCGATGCCTCCCTCGTTATGAACATTTACTTTTATTAGGAATAGTAAAGTCTGTCTTTTCGGGCATTTTTACTGGGCGCCATTTTGTTCCATCATATTGGATTCCTGTCAATATTTGTCCAGTTTCTGTCTATTATCACACTTGATTTTTAGACATAATTTTAAATAAATTTAATAAGTATTTACATTGAAACACACCACCATTTGGTTATGTCATGTTGAATTCGTAACAGTTTATTTCTATATCACATTTAATTTTTCCGCAAAATTTCGAGTCAACTGAATAAGATTTTCTACCTTGATTTTTTAACATTTTATTTAGCCGCCATTTTGTTCCACGATCTTGAATTCGTACCACAATTTTACCAGTTTATCTCTCTATCACAATTAATGCTTGCTCAAAATTTGAAAGTTATCAGTTCATTCCTATGTAACACTTGATTTTCAATTTTGAAATCAGTCCATAAAGCATTTTCTTTAGCCTGAACTTTTAAATATTTTATTAAGCCGCCATTTTGTTTTTATACCAAAATTTTACGAGTTGAGTCCTACATAATACTTGATTTTTGCGCAAAATTTGAGATAAAGATAGCTTTTTAGTAATAATTTTTTTAACATTTCACTAGGCCGCTATTTTGTTTTGCTTTATTGGATTTTTACCAAAATATTACCAGGTCATCCCCCATATGACCCTTAATTTTTGACCAAAATTTGAAGTCAATCGGGTAAGTAGTTTTTTAGCTATGCCACAGACAGACAGATCGGAATTGAGAAAACATCTAGGAACCCTGAAACGTAAAGATCTGAAAAAATCTAGGAGAGTGATTTTTTCACGATTACAATACTTCCCTTATACGAGGGAAGTAAGAAGGTTTGGTTAGCTACCAACATTTTTTGAAGAACGACCCCAAATAATTCTTGGACTATTAGGAAGCTCTTTAGAACTAAAATAACTGAAATACTTTTCTAATTGACTACTGCCACTCAACTTGATTGAGGCGATTTAAATATAGTCATTTGATTTTATTAAACAGACAAAAAACAAATAAATAGCCCATTCATAAACGATTTCCTAAGTATCCAAACATATAATCCTTTATTAACAACAATGGCTAATATTTCGTCGTGTTGAACAATAAAATAGCCTTGGCACATTTTTCTGTGGAATATGTTGTATTTGATGTTGATGATTGTTACTGTTACTATACCATGCATAATTTACTATGTGATTGAGATAGGTAAAGTTTAATTTGTAGTTTTTGTATGACGTAAATATTATCTTTTTAAATTAAACATGTTCCCTGCATTGTGAATATAATAATTGCATTCGATCATAGTTAGCAAACTGTTTTTATTGCTTGCTGATTATTGAATCAAGATAAAAAATATACAGAAAATACAAAAATAAATTGTAATTGTAAATTGGCCTTATCCAGGATATTCCTCATTACGAATCCTTCATGCTGAAGTATGATTTTTTTATCTTTTTATTTTTTTGATATCTTTTATTTTGATTTATTGATATCTAATTTTTGTAATATTTTGTTCGACCGTATTAGATCCACAAACATTTTACCATTTTGTTTTTTGTTTAAGATTTCATTAATTTATTTTGGATATTGGATTCGTACCAAAATCTTACTAATTCTTGTACAAAATTTAAATTTAATTCAGTACTTTTCTAGACGGATTTTTGAAACATTTTATCAGGTCCTCGTATTGTTCCGCCATATTGGATTCGTATCAAAATCTTTCCAGTGAATTTTTATTTCACACTTGATTTTTGTACATACAAAATTTTAAGTTAATCAAATAACTAGTTTTTTACAATGATTTTTTAAACATTTTAATCACATTTGATTTTGCACAAACAAAAGAAGTCAATGACGAAATTAGTTTTTTAAAACGTTTTATGAGCCATTTTGTTCTGCGTTACTAAGGTCTTACCAGTTAGTTATTACTAACTGGTAAGATTATTAAACTTAATTATTGCGCAAAATTTGAGTTCAAATAAATTAGAATTTTTTTACACCAGTTTTTTTACATTTTATTAGGCCGATATATTGGATTCGCACAAATATTTTGTTTCCATGTCACAATTGATAGTTGTACAAAATTTGAGGTCAATTGAATAATCAGTATTTTTACAATAATTTTTTAAACAATTTATTAAGCCACCATTTTTCACCAAATGGTGACCAGCTTATCCCCATGTGGCCCTTGATTTCTGTAGCAAATTTCAGCAAAACTAAAAAGTTTTGTAGCTATGCCGTGAATGGACATACCAACGAAATTGAGAAAATATGTTTTTGGAAAATATGAAAAAAATCTCGAAGGTAACATAGAACGGAAGCTTTCACGGCTTTGGTCAATTAAGAAAATCATGGTTCTTGGGATTAGATTATTTCTTAATCTCGAAGGGTGATTTTTTTCACAACTACAATACTTTCCTCTCATGCTGATAAAAATAAACTCATATTTTTAGCTGTTAAAAACGAAAATACTAAAGTCAGTATAGAACTGCATACAACTAAAATAAATTTTAATGTATGTATTATCAGTTCAGCTTTCTTGTTGTGTCAAAGAAGTTTGCATTTTAATTTAATAGAAGTCATTTTAAGTGGTGAAGTGAGAAAGTTATTTCAAGTTTCGTTATGACACAGTTTATACACCCAACAGACGATCCAGCCAATGTAAAATAATTGATCCTCTATATGGATCCCAACTTTGTCGTCTTTCACTATGAGTAGTGGGGGTTCATCGAGAGATTTTCCATAGCTCATTATCACGGCCAGTGTTCCCAGTATTTTTCGGCCTTTGACATTAATTTTGTTTTGCATTTTAATTTCCAATAGCCTTAAAATTCGCATATAAGTAGATCGAAATCGCGCTGCTAACATTATTGCACCAAGTCTTGCTGCATTCCAGCTAACATTACAAATAAACGAGCGAATTGATGTGGTGAATTTATGAAAGTAACTGATGAACTAACTATTCGAAATTTAATCTTCCTCAGGATAAGGTAATATATTTTCACTAAAATGGCTAAAAATAATTTGCACTTAGAACAGAAATTGGAGGCAAAATATTTAAATAATAGTTAATTTCGATGTTAATTCATAGGTGAAATGGTGCAGATAGGTCCAGAACATCAATGCAAAACACTTCCTCCTCCGGGAATATTGTATTTTTGAAATATTTTACCCCCAAGGGTTTTTTTTAAATGAACTATTTCGTACAAACTCACCGACAAAAAAAACCGACATCTAAAATATTTTAACAATTTTGATATGGCATAACATTTTTGTTTTTGATTTTATTGAAATGATTTTTTCGCTGGCTGATAGACCAATTTATTAAGATTACGTTGCAGTTTGTCGTGATGAAATTTTGGTTGCTTGAACGTTTATATACCAGGGTATGTCAAAACGATGTTTTTAGTCGTAAGCTTGAAACACCCGACCCTGTGGAAAAAACATGCCAAAGAACCCTGTTCCAAGGTGATTTACAATAGAGCTGGATGTGTTCCTAACGTTCTGTTTCTTAAATCATCTGTTTATATCTTTTCTTTCATGAGCTATGCATTTTTAAATCAAACGCCATTTGAAAACATTTTTTATTTCAAACATTATTTAAAGTAGCCGTAATGGCAGCCTGCATTCGTCTGGCGACGAATCACTTCGATTGAGTATCTTTTCTCCAGGAATAGCTTCATATTATTTATTTAATGCTAACCTGACCTCTGCCAAAGTTGTATAGTCTTGATGAGCCGGTGACGAACGTGTCTTTAATGCATCCCAAAAATACTTATCAGTCGGGTTGAGATCTCTGCTGCAGTTTGGCCGTTCTAGCCTCCGAATTTTCTGCTTTCATACATTGTCTTGCATAAACTCTTCTCCAATGAAAGGGCCAAATGGAATAACAGCTTCCAGTAGTTCTTCTGGTGGTTATTACTAACGTTATTCCCACATACCTGTTGTAGGTCATGTTTTAGTTAACTGGCAATAGTTCTTCGATCATCTAATGATTTTAGCAATATGAAACGGCTGTGAGCTAAGGTCGCTGATTTTTTCTTCCCGACCCTGGCTTTCTGGTATAATTTGTCTTTTCTAGATATCTTGTACCATTGATCCCGGAATTCGTTCGGGCAATATACAATTTATCACGACCATCTTATGATGATTAAAAAAACAAGATACTCGGAACGAGGTTGGGGGGCTAAGCTCCTAGGGGGGCCGAGGCAACTAAGGGGGTAGTTGCGCCACTGCCCCCAACTTAGAATCTTAGATCCCTAAATTTGAACCATGGGTTTTTTATTTTAGGGGATGAATTCTATTTTTTTGTATTCACCTCAAAAAGTGCCAATTTCTTAAGAGAAGTACTCCCAGCTGGCACTAAAGTAGCTATAACTGTTTCCACTACTACTCTTTAAAGGTTTTTACGTATTTATTACTAATAATCCTACTATATATCAATAACCACTTTGGGTTATACGTTTTTAAGTATTATATATATATTTGTTACTGAGAATAATACTTTATAGTAATTAATAATACGTAAAATAAATTATATAATTACTACTGCCAAGCATTTACTTTCAAAATTGACTCCAAGGTCGTTATTTATTTTCAGTGACATAATAGTGATTTTTCAAAGTTACTGCTTCTAATTTGTTTACTTAATTACCACTTTTAAGTATCAGAACCTTCCTGAACCTTGCAGCGACTACTCCATTACGTCCAAATGTATTCGTATAAGGTATTACTATAAAGTAAAACGAGTCGAAAAAGTTATCGTCTAATGTTACTTTAAACTGCCTATTACCAGCCTTTATTCTTATGTTGAAATAGGAATGTTTGGCGTATTTTTTCACAGAGTATTTTAAACTTACGTATAAAAACATCATTTTGACCTACCCCGGTATATAAACATCAAGCAAACAAATTTTCATCAGGACAAACCGCAGCGTAATCTTAATCGCGTAAAAAATCATTGCAATAAAATCAAAAGTAAAAAAGTTATGCCATATCAAAATTCTTAAAAAAATTTAGGTACCGGATTTTTTTGTCGGTGAATTTATTTATTTTTTTTATTTAGCGTAAAGACTTTTTTGTGTAGAAAAAATACTTATTAAAGTTATTTTTTTAAAATGTTTATATTTAAAATGTTACTTATTATCTTGGGTATATATAAACTTGTAAATCCAGGTTGTAAACGTACTATAAAAACCTTGGTGTATATATGTTTTCACGGCTCTGGTCAATTAAAAAATCGTGGTTCTTGGGATTAGACCGTGTCAAATTGGAATTACTATCCGACGTTTCGCCTTCCATTGCACGAGGCATCTTCAGGGATCTTTACTCTACGAGTAGTTAATGTACTATAGATATTACATTTTGAATCCAAAGTGAAAATATTTTATTACTAATCAGCCAGACATATAAAAAACTTCTAGAAAATATGTATAATTGTTTTTGTTAAAAGTTATTAGATAAGAATACAAAATTTAAAGTTATTTTTTATCAACATTTTTAGATAGTTTTATTATATTTTAATATTTGTTTTAAGTTAAAGAGTATAAAATAATAAACATATTTTTATGATTAAAATGTAAGTAATTAATAATATAAATAATATATTCGTTTTGTATATTGGCTTTATTTGTTTTTCGTAGTATGGGTTTTTCTTTCAAAAGATTGATAACTGTTATTGTATTTATATCTGTGCCACCGTGTTAAGTTTTTAGATTAAATATAATAATATTCTGATATCTTGAGATAGAAGGTTTGGATTAAAAAAAAAATCAGATAGGGTTGCATCAGAAAAACAAACTATGGATATTTCGCAATTGATATACAGGTTCTCATATAAAGGAAAAATGGCGTCATTAACAGCTAATCCTAACCTGCTCCCGATATTAAATCATGCATTAAAACAGTTAATAGGCACTGAGCACGAGGCATGCTCGCCAATAAATATTTCAAAGGTCCTACTGCCGTACGGTATGGCATATGAGCCAACACACACATTTTCTAAAGAAATATAATGGGAACAATACATGCATAAACTATCATTTTGCATTATTGCACTTTGGTATTTTCAATTATTTAGGACAGTGAATCGATTCGGCGTGGGTTGGCGAGATGTCGAGAGTCACTGGCAGTGTCCGTTGTAATAAAGCAGATGCAATTACTTAACTGAATCAATATACCACTGTGGCTCATTCTGAAAAACAATCTTGACCTGAATTAATTGCAGCTTCCGATTTTGAGATTTGAAGATATCAATATGTTGATTTTAAATATTTATTTGTTGATATTTAAAAGAGGTTACATATATTTTAAAATTGCAGTGATCATATATTCTTGTTTACAAAATATCTATTTATCAAAACGGTGCGTAATCGTAAATAGTCGGTTTTCAAGGATCCTAAAAATTATTAAAGTTTTTGATTTATGTTTTCCTTGTTTGTAAAAGGGTTAAAAAACATGTTTTCTTTTTTTTAATTTTTAAACCGGCCTTTTTTTTGTTTTGTTTCAAATAATTTTTTTTAAATATTTTTAATTACAAGTAAAACTTGTTTAAAACATTTGTTTTAAACTTTGTTATTATAGTTCAACTTAAGTATTTTACCTTGGTTTGCTTTGTTTATATTTACATTGATGTGTATTTATGTTTTATTATTAGAGTAAGTTCTTTCATTAAATAATTGATACGAATAGTTTTCTTGGTTTTTTTTATTTCCTTCTGATAGACAAGAAAAAATCACCCTCCTGTACTATAGTATACATATAAAGACTGGTAATTGCGTAACACATACCCATATCCCTTGCAATTATGTGTATGTTAGTAAAATAAAACGTCAATTCTAGTTTTTTTTAATATCCTTGAAATGCATAAGCTACCCCACAATAAGCCATACATATGGCTTTTATTGCCAAAGATCTGCAGGAGAATAACTCACATTGCATTTGATCGAGCAATCAGCATTGTCCAGTTTATCTCTAACCTAACCCTAAAAAATGGTTTTTGTCTGCTAACCTATGTATCGAACATATAACTTGATTAAAGTTATCTTGATACATACACATGTCCTTAAATTTTTTGGGAACAAAATTAAAACCCTCATTTTAGAGTCCTGCATAAAATCCAATGAAGTTCACTCTGGAAAACAATCTGGACCTGAATTAATTGCATCTTCCGTTTTTTAGATTTGAAAATATCAATAAATTGATTGCTACATTCATTTGGTAATTATTATTTAAGAGAGTTTAATGCATTTCAAAATTCCAGAAATCATGTATTTAAATTTAACAAAATATATTACATAGACGGTGCAAAAAAATGTTTTTACTTCTCCTTGAAAAAATTACCATCCGAGATTTTTTTAGTTCTTCACGTTTCAGGGTCTCTAGATGTCGAGAAGCATTTTTGCTCAATTTTCTCTGTCTGTCTGTCTGTTCGCAGCGTATCTAAAAAAACTACTTGCCCGATTGATTTCAAATTTTGGTCAAAAATTAAGGGTTATATAGGAATGACCTGGTAATATTTTGGCTAAAATTAAAAATATGGAGAAACACAATGGTGGTCTAATTATTATACTTATACTACTTATACAATTTCTCACGAATTTTGCAAAATCATTAAATATTATATTGGAATCAACTGGTAAGATCGTGGTACGAATCCAAGATGGTGCAACAAAATGGAAGCTTAATAAAATATTTAAAAATTAAGCCTGAAAACCCTGTTTTTTTATTTCAAATTGTGTGCTATAACTAATTCTGGTATAGGGATCAACTAGTAAAATTGTGGCAAAATCACCCTCTAAAGTTTTACTCATCTTTACGTTTTAGTGTCCCTAGATGTCAAAAAAATATGTTTTATCAATTCCGTCTGTCTGACAGTTCGCGCATAGCGACTTCAATTTTCATCAAAAATTAAAGGTCATATGACCTGGAAATATTTTGGTAAAAATCCAATATGGCGGAACAATGTTAAAAAATTAGAGTGGTATATTATTTGGGGTTAGGCTCCAGTAAGAAAACAAGTCTTTTTTAAATCGTCGACGTTTCGCAACTTTATTGTTGCATCCTCAGGACACATCCTATATCCTGCATGAAACCAATAGTCAGTATTTACCTACTCCGTTAATCCGCATATATTTCCCAAATATTAAGTTTCTAAATGGTTCTCGTTAATAATCCTCTTGTTGTTATGTTAGAGTGGTGTATTATTTGGGGTTAGGATCCAGTAAAAAAAACAAAAGCCTATTTTTAAATGGTCGACGTTTCGCAACTTTATTGTTGCATCCTCAGGACACATATAGATTCTATATCCTGCATGAAACCCATATTATCAGTCTTTACCCATTCCGTTAGTCTGGAGATATTTCCCAGATATTGTTCTAAATTGTTTTCGTCAACGATCCTCTGGTTGTTATGTTAGAGTGCTGGATTATTTGGGGTTACGATCCAGTATGTGTGAAACCCGTATTATTATTCTTTTCTTACTCCGTTGGTCCGCAGATATTTTCCAGATACCTATTAAGTTTGTAAACGGTTTTCGTTAACGATCCTCTCGTTGTTATGTTAGAGTGGTATATTATGTTAACGATCCTTTTGTTTTTATGTTAGAGTGGTGTATTATTTGGTCATTAAATAAAAATAAATAAATAAATAAATAAATAAAGCTTCATTTAGCACTTGGCTATATAAACTAGTTTTACAATAATATAATTTATATTTATATTAATTATATACCTTAACTTAACAAACCAACAGTATACATATATATCACCCCCTAGACACAAAGAAAAAAAAATCTATTTATTAAGATAAAATTTTTTAATATTGTTTATAAATAATTTTAGTTTCTTTATTTCTTTAATCTGTGTTGGAAGAGCATTAAAAAGTCGTAGACCATTACCAAATAAATGTTTTTGCATCTACGTACTTCGTTCAAACTGAATTTCATAGTTGTTTCTTGAACGAATATTATATGTATATCTTTCGGATCTTGGTATTAGGAAATGTTGTAGGTAAGACGGCATTAAATTATTTTTAATTTTAAACAATATTACAATATTTGACACTTCAATACTCTGCTCAACACTAAGCCATCCTAGTGATTTCAACATAAAATTTATAGGTGTATACCTGTTACATCCCAAAATAATCCGCATGACTTTGTTTTGTAAAAGTTGTAATCTATTCATTTCCACTTTATTGCATGCCAAAAGTAAAGAATTACAGTAATTAAAATGTGGATAAAGTATAGTATTATAAATTAGTAGTTTGGACCAATAACTTAAATTTTTTAGATATTCTATAGAAAAAACCTATCTTTTTACCTAATTTTTTGCATATGAAATCAATGTGAGTAGAGAACTTAAGTTGAGGATCAAGAATAACTCCCAAATATTTCATTTGATCAACTACATCAATTTTATGGTCATCAATATATACATTATACTCACTGTCACTGTATGACTTACAATTAAGCTTGCTACCTAACACCATATATTTTGTTTTTTCCGAATTAAGTTTTAATTTATTTACACAAAGCCAATTAAACAATATAGACAATTCAGAATTTAAGTCACTAACCATCTGAGCGTAGTCTTTTCCAGTTACTGAAATTAGGGTATCGTCTGAAAATAAGCTTAAAAATGATTTTTTTAATATTTTATGTAAATCGTTTATATAAACAACAAACAACAACGGCCCCAGGACACTACCCTGGGGGACGCCTATGTCGTTCCTTACAAGTCCCGATAAGACACCTCTCACTTTTGTTTTTTGATATCTGTCACATAAATAATTTCTGAGCCATTTAACCGCACCTGACAACACGCCATAGCTTTTAAGTTTCTTTATTAAATCATCGCGGCTGATGGTCTCGAACGCACGTTTGAGATCCACAAAGACACTGAGAACCACATTGCCATCATTTATGTCCTTACGCCACTTTGTACATACATACTGAAGTGCAGATTCGCATGAGTGGTTTTCTCGGAACCCCGATTGGCCCGAGAAAATATAGTTATTTTTCTCAAAATAAGTCCGAAGCTGTCTGCATACCACTGTTTCCAGGATCTTGTCGACGACTGGCAACAAATTGATAGGTCTGAACTCTCCTGGCTGGGTTGGATTCTGTATCTTTGGTATTGGCACTATAACACTAACTTTAACGTCTTTTGGTATTTGTCCTGTTGATAATGAGGTATTAACCAAATGAAGAAGGGGATAGCCAACTTGTCCAAAAACACCCTTCAGAAACTTTATATTAAATAGTTCGTCAGAAGTTGATTTATTTTTCAATGACATAACTATGTTTCTTAGTTGGGATAAATTTATTAAGCTGAAACTATTTAGCTCATTATCACGATCACAACCGACACTTTCGAATTTATTATCATGCTTTGATATACTTTCTGCTATTTCTCTGATGCTGTTGGCATAGTAGGTATTAAAATTGTCTTCTAAGGTACCGGTATCATTCTGGAACAAAACATTCTCGAACACACCATCCTGACCTTTTCCATTACCCACCAAGTCCTTTAATGTACGCCACATTTTTTTGCTGTTACCTTTACAACTGTCTATATTTTTTTCATAGAAAGCCTTTTTTTCACTTCTTATGATTGAAACAACTTTATTTCTTTTATTTTTGTAATCAGTCCAATCGTTTTCCGTTTTTGTCAATTGAAATTTTTTGTAAGCAATGTCCCTTTCCTTTTGTGATGTTTTAATCCTATTTGTGATCCAAGGCACTGTACAAACACTAATGTTTTTTTTGGGCGCTACTTTTTCCACTGCCTCGGTAATATTACTTAAAAAATGTGCATAGAGTATATCCACATTAGTAGAGCTGTAATTCCACTCTTTGCCAATCAGTTCTAATCTAATTTTGTCCATGTTTTCTTCCTTAAGATTACGCACACGTTTATATTCATATTTTTTTATGCAAATCCCTTGCCGATTCTCTCAGATTATAGTCATTAGTGAACAAAAGATCAATCAATGTCGAAGTGTTCAAGGACACACGTGTATTGTTTTCAATTATTTGTCTCAAACCAGCATCGTTGCTTATTTCTTCTAATTTTCTTTTATTTGTAGAGTTAGATCTCCAGTCTATGTTGAAATCTCCCATAAAAATGGACTTATATGATGCAATGCTTGAATCATTAACTAAGTCATCCCAAAAATGCATGAACACATCGGCACTGCCATTTGGTGAGCGGTATACGGCCCCTATTACAATGTCCTGTGTTTTAAGTTTTATTCTTACTAATATTGCCCAATAGTGGCCCGGGCTCGATGTACTCTTTACAATATAGGCAGGTACAGTATCCTTAACATACATTATTACACCACCAGTATGACGACTTTGTGTTTGATTAGGATCCAGTAAAAAAAACAAAAGTTATTATTTTAATTGTCGACGTTTCCCAACTTTATTGTTGCATCCTCAGGTCACATATATAGGTTTTATATCCTGCATGAAACCCATATATCAGTCGGGTTAGGAAACAACAACAAAACGGAGTATGTATAGACTGATTGTATGGGTTTTATGCTGGATATAAAATCTATATGACAATTCAAAAAAAGACTTTTTACTGGATCCTGCCCAAAATAATACACCACTCTAATATAACAACAAGAGGAACGTTAACGTTATTATCCAATCTACCTCACATCTTTCACAAATGTCAAGTGTTACATAGAAATGAACTGGTAACATTTTGGTATAGCACAACAAGATAACGGCCTAATAAAATATTTAAAAAATATTATTTATTAAACTAATGTCAATTTTTGTGCAAGAATTAAGTGTGATATAGAGATAAATTGGTAAAGCTGTGGTACGAATTTAAGATGGCGAAACAAAATGGAGGCCAAATAAAGATTTTAAAAAATCTTGTTTATTTGACTTTAAATTTTGCGGAAAAATTAAATGTGAAAACTTGTCAAAATTTAGGTTTAATTTATATGTACTTCAATAGTCAAAATGACAATGCCGATGGTTGTAACTGAAATAGTATACAAACCTCTGTGGAAAGTTTAATTATTACTGTCACGAGAATAAAGTTAACTAACTAATCTCTCGACAGTGATGAAACACTTTTCACCTCGGTATGTAATATAACTATTACGCATGAAACCTGGATCGTCGCTCAAAAATACAAAGAAAACTGTCGAGTTAAACACGTTTAAAACACTTGCTTTTAATCAGAATATTTAAAACACAACGACCCTGTTTGGTAAAGAACCAGTATATTATGTAGGTTCTTTTTTAATTATATCTGGTCTTTGTATATACTTTTGTTTATGGGATGTTTCTGAATCTTTTTTTCAAATGTATTTCTGGGAGATTTTTAAGGATTAAGTTCTTCATTTAGCTAACACATTTTCTAAAGAGAAAAAAATATAACATGGGAACAATACGTGTACAAATTACCATTTTGCATAGTCGTATTTTGGTATTTTCAATTATTTAGGACAGAGAATCGATTCTGCGTGGATTGGCAAGATGTCGAGAGTCGAGAAATATAATATGGGAACAATACATGTATAAATTACCATTTTGCATTGTCGCACTTTGGTATTTTCAATTATTTAGGACAGTGAATCGATTCTGCGTGGATTGGCAAGATGTCGAGAGTCACTGGCAATGTCCGTCGTCATAAAACAGATGCAAATATTACTATACCACTGGGATTCACTCTAGAATGAGTTTTTTAAGATTTGAAAATATAAATAAATTTTTTACTACATTTATTTGTTGATATTTAAGGTAGGTTACGTACATTTCAAAAATGCAGTGATCGTGTATTTTTGTTTAACGATGTATCTAATTATGGAAACGGTGCGTAATCATGAATAATCCATCCTAGATTTGTAAAAAACTACAAATACATGGAAACAATCGATTTTTGACAAAATTTCCCTTTCGTCACGGGCTGACTGAACATGATGTTTTCGAGGATCGTGAAAATTACTAAAGATTTTGATTTATTTTTTTTCACTTGTGTGAAAAAACAGGTTTTTTTATATTTTTAAACAAAACACAAGCACTTTTTGGTTTAAAATATTTTTTTTAAACTTGTTTATAATTTCAAGGTGAAGATTAAGTTTGAAACAAACAAAAAAAGTAAGGAATCATATTCTTGAGTTTAGTCAGTGTCCATATAAAACCACTTTGCGCCGTTTCGCCTTCGATTGCACGAGTCATATTCAGGCATCGTTAATCCTCGAGATCGGATCACATTCGGTGTTTTCAGTGGAGATCCCTGAAGTTACCGCGTGCAATCGAAGGCGAAACGTCAAACGTGATTCCATTTTGACACAGTCTAAACTAAACCACTATGATTAATTGACCAAATCCGTGAAGGCTTTCGTTCTGTTAAAGAAAAACTTGTTTAAATCACTAGTTTCACTCTATGTACTTTTTACCCTTCTTTGCTTTGTTTATTATTACCTTGATGTATTCTCTGAATAACTATGTTTTGTTACTAGAGTAGTGTTATTTCGTTAAAGAATTGATATGAATAGTTTTCTGGATTTTTTGTCCTTCTGAAAGGCAAATAAAGTAGTTTGATATTAAATTAACTTGAAAAAAAAAAGCTTATTTAAAACATATAATTTTGGTTAAAAAAAACTGGTCAATGCTCTTACACGCAAATTTACTTGTATATATTTTTTTATCAAGTTAAAAATTATATCATCTAAAATTTTCAAAAAACATTACAATTTTAACCTATTATTTTTTATATATTAAATAATCTAACTGTATTTTCTAGTAAATAATCAAAAATTAAACAAATTTTATTACATTTTCACCGTTTTAAAAACAATATAACCCTCATTATCACAATAAAACAAACCATTATATGTTATTGTTATCCGATTAGGCAATCTCATTTGTGTTTTAATTAAAGTTAAAATAATTGTTGCTTCCTCTCCTAAAATCTATTCCATCATAATCAGATACAGCGTGGGGTTATCTGTGTCAAGGCTTTACCTAAATTACAAAATTAGGATTCGATGCGTTTTTGTTCGGTATACATAGGTGCGTAGCGAACTCGGTTCTTTTTTGCCTAGTTTTGTGCGTGAATGGGTGTGCTCGTAATTACCATGTAATTAGACCAGATTTCGACTTGTCCGCAAGAATATTGTCCATTGTAGTAATAAGAAAAAATCAGGCAGTCAAAATTAACACCGTCTTTGGTATTAATGTTTTTTTTTTTAGTTTTAAATAATACCAACATAATATGTACTGTTAATATGGAAGAGCTACTTTCGACACGTGACTTAGCACTGTTGCATTTAAACGGTCCGTATACGTATTTGGCACCTAGGGCTTTTATATTGGTTTCATTAGTATTTCTAGCCAACAGGAGTGCTAGATTATATATAGAATATTATTTGATACAGTTTGGCAAATTTTAATAATGTGAAATTTAACGTCCTAATAAATTTAAGAATAGATGTGTAGCGAGTTTAGGACAGAAATAAACATCCTTTTTTCTTAAAAAAGAGCCGACGTTTTGACTATATATTTAGTCTTCTTCAACAGCAGTTGCTGTTGTCCGTCCATACTGAATGTTGGGTTTGTCTTTTTATTGTAAAAATAATGTCATCGTCTTCCTTAGGTTTCATATAGACATGTATGTATTTTTATTTGTTGACATACATCGTATATTTAAAAATATCCCTGAGGAAGACTAAATATATAGTCGAAACGTCGGATCTTTTTTAAGAAAACGGGATTTTTATTTCTGTCCTAAACCGGCTACACATCTATTCGCAAATTTTACTATTATAAATAAAATTTATTTACAACTTGAAAATAGAAAAAAAGTATTTTAGTGTGCATCGCCATGCTTTGTTGCGTTAGGCTGGTGTACGGGGTGGCCAACTAAGAATGGACGCCGGCCATAACTCGCTAACCGTTAATCATATAACTTGGGGAAAAAAAATTATTAGCTAAATCGACTAAGAGAAATCGCTGGAAAATATTTTGAAGTTCCGCATATGGCCGCTAGGGGGCGCAACTGTTATGGTCAATCAGAAAAAGGGCTGTTTCTTAAAAAATATTCATGTAAAGGTATATTATAAATACTGCCATCGTAAAGAGTAGAAAAATTGTGATTTTTTTGTTAAGGATATTTTGCTCTATCTCGTAAAATGTAGTGGTGGGGGAAGGTCAAACATGTTTTTATTTAAATGTCAATAACTCCGTTATAAGTCAACGGAATTGAACAAACTAGGTCTCGTTTAAAAGAGCCCATCTTAACTAATAATCTGATGTAAAAAAAAAATCCGATTTGATTTCGCCGTGGTAACTAGAGGGCGCTGATTGACATCACAACAATTATTACGCATTATTTTGAAAATTTTAAATAGCACGCTATATCTCTTTTAACACAATTTAATAGAGGAGGAAATTCTCAATAAGTCAGTGCAAATTTCAGCTTCCTAACTTTTTTCAAACCGGAAATATAAATAAAACAAATATTAGGGCGCTGGGTACGCAACATCTCCCTAATCTGTATGGACATAGCCTACATCACAATAATTCAGTAATAATACCACAGATAATATTCAACGCAAATCGCTAAAAATTATACTAATGTTCTGAAATAACCACCAGGTGGCGCAGTAGACGTTAATAAGCATAGTTTTACTCGCAATTTTACTTTTCTCTATATTTTTTTGTAGTTTACTCTATTTTCAGTAAGTTAGATATTATAAGGTAATAAGTAAGAAAAATCCTAATATATTCGAACGTTGCAAATCTCCGTCTTTCTTAAAATCGACAATTTATGCACAAGAATAACAATAAACTAAAAACATAGATAAATAATAATTCCTTAGCAATTTTCTGCTACATCAAGCAAAAAAAATAGTAGGCTGTGAAAACAAAATTGAAAGTAATACGTCAAAAAATAAACAATAGTTTCTTGTCAGTGCCTTTTAGTTGCTATTTATCGTTCTTGAATTTCCTAATAGTATTGCTATCATTTCGCGTTTTTGTCCGAGATTTTCGTGTTTTTTGAGTTTTTCTAGTTGCTGTTGTTCATGTTATTGTTGTAGTTCGTATTTTTCTTGTTCAAGATTTGTTATTGTTCGTTTTGCGTTGTGTTAAGAACAAAATGATTTATACAAATCAAGAACTATTCGACATGATAGGTGTTTATTTTGAATGTTTGAGAAATGCTACGGTTGCTGCAAGAGTATATGCGCAGGAATATCCGCAGAGACGCCACCCAAGTAAAAAGGTTTTTCTTCGAGTGATCCAATATTTGCGAACCACTGGAAACGTGCATATTCCCGTATACCGCAGAGAACGCAGAGGACGCACCGAAGAGAATGTAATTAATGTGCTAGCGTATATCGAGTTTAATCCTCAACTAAGTACTCGAATTATTGCGCTAGACCTAGGAGTAACGCGAACCACTGTTCAAAATATACTCAAAGAGCACAGGTAAGCAACGACATTGCAAATATAAACTGGACATATTTTTTTACAAAAGTCACGTGATTCTGATGTCACATAGGTCTTTAAGCCTAGAAAACCAATAATTTCCTGGAACATCAATTAAATATCTTCATCTTGTTTTAGGTTACATCCATATCACTTAGTGCTGCATCAGGAATTGACTGCTGCAGATTTTGATCACAGACTAAACCATTGTCACTGGCTTTTGGGTGTAATGAGGGAAGATCGGCAATTTCTGAGGCGAATATTGTGGACCGATGAGGCTACCTTCCAGAGCGATGGACGTGTCAATCTTCACAATACACATTATTGGTCCAGAACAAATCCACATTGGATGCGCGAAGTCCAGCACCAAGGCCGTTGGTCTGTAAATTGTTGGGCAGGGATTTTAGGCGGACGAATTATCGGACCATTTTTTTTCGATAATCCATTGAATGGTGAGAGATATCTAAGATTTTTAAGGGAGGAATTGCCGATTTTGTTGGAGGACGTACCTCTGAACGTCCGACAACGATTGGTATACCAGCACGATGTTTGTCCAGCGCACTTCGCCGTCAACGTTCGGGAATTTTTAGATGCCCACTATCCTGGCCGATGGATAGGGCGAGGCGGCACCCTTCCATGGCCAGCTAGGTCACCCGACCTAACGTGTTTAGATTTTTATTTATGGGGTCGAGTGAAAGATTTAGTTTTTGCCACCAGACCCACTACACGGGAAAATATGATTCAGCGAATAAGAGACTGTATAAATACTATTTCAGTTGCTGAACTGGAGGCTGCAGTTTTATCCACGCGAGATAGGATGCATCAGTGCATCGAAAACGATGGCCGACAATTTGAACATTAGGGCGGCATTAATTGAATTATATTTTTATTATCGTTTCTTTCACACGTTCCATTTAAATGGCTTTCATTTCCCATTATAATGAAAATTTAATATTGCACTTATTGACTCCTACTGCGCCACCTGGTGGTTATTTCAGAACATTAGTATAATTTTTAGCGATTTGCGTTGAATATTATCTGTGGTATTATTACTGAATTATTGTGATGTAGGCTATGTCCATACAGATTAGGGAGATGTTGCGTACCCAGCGCCCTAATATTTGTTTTATTTATATTTCCGGTTTGAAAAAAGTTAGGAAGCTGAAATTTGCACTGACTTATTGAGAATTTCCTCCTCTATTAAATTGTGTTAAAAGAGATATAGCGTGCTATTTAAAATTTTCAAAATAATGCGTAATAATTGTTGTGATGTCAATCAGCGCCCTCTAGTTACCACAGCGAAATCAAATCGGATTTTTTTTTTACATCAGATTATTAGTTAAGATGGGCTCTTTTAAACGAGACCTAGTTTCTTCAATTCCGTTGACTTATAACGGAGTTATTGACATTTAAATAAAAACATGTTTGACCTTCCCCCACCACTACATTTTACGAGATAGAGCAAAATATCCTTAACAAAAAAATCACAATTTTTCTACTCTTTACGATGGCAGTATTTATAATATACCTTTACATGAATATTTTTTAAGAAACAGCCCTTTTTCTGATTGACCATAACAGTTGCGCCCCCTAGCGGCCATATGCGGAACTTCAAAATATTTTCCAGCGATTTCTCTTAGTCGATTTAGCTAATAATTTGTTTTCCCCCAAGTTATATGATTAACGGTTAGCGAGTTATGGCCGGCGTCCATTCTTAGTTGGCCACCCGGTACATTAACATTAATAAGTACATAAACTGTGACGCCTTTTTAGTATTTTTAGGAAATATTCTCCCTTCGCTGGTCGTCTATGTGAGAGCCTTTTGGAGGCTCTTGTAATACCAGCCTCTCTCCTGCTTATCTCTGGCTGTTGGCTGCACTCTTATATTATCTCTAAAATTAGAAGTTGTGCCAAATTCTTTATTTTTTCTTTTAGCATATCCAGCACTTAAAAACAGTTCAATTTTTCGTTCTTTTGGTTTTTTCTGATTGGTCGTCTCTTTCTTCTATATTAGTATGTAATAAAATATTCAATTAATTTGAAATTGTAGTTCTTTCTGAAACAGAAGTGGGTGCTAGGGTGGGTTCGGACCTGAGTGAATTATAAAATGAGGAAGTAACTGTAGCAATGTGCAAGTGCCGCTTGATATTTTCAAAGTGGCTTTAACCTTTCTGTCTCACAGCTTCAAAATCCGGCCATTATATAAACTTCATAAAAAATCTCTTTATTTTGCCCATTACGGACTTTATATAACTAATTCCAAAGTTTAGTTATAGACTTTTCTAAATACTTATTTTTTTCTAGTTGCTCTAGGTAATCTTGGATTCTATAGTATTCGTCGAGTGTAGTACAGCAAAAGTCCAAGAATGTTTTGTTCCTACGAAGCACTGTCGTTAAAAAGCGACAAGCGCTTACATTCTGGTACACGCGATCCGGAATCGTAGTCACAGCAAAGTCCCAGATAAACCTACATAACATTAACTAATTACACCTTCCTATATAAGTACTATTTCATGTTTTTAAAGAATATATGTTTCCTACCTAGGTGTTGAATTGTAGATATTTTATTTTTAAATAAATAAAGATCATCTAGTATACAATATTGATTTAGTTTATTTTAAAATTGTGTGTCCTGGGGCAAAGTCGAAACGGCCAGTGGGATTAATATCAGTGCTTTTCTGTTATTTAAAAGTAATTGAGCTTCATCATTGACAGACAATTTTAATTTATTATATACTCGTATATTATTTAATTTTAGATGATCTTGTTTTTTTTTAAATACAATATCTACAATTCAAAACCTAGGTAGGAAACATATATTCTTTAAAAAAATTAGTTAATGTTATTATTATTTAACAGCAACATCAACATGGCAATTTTTGTTTGTTCTTCAGTTGTAGGTTTGGACACTTCTGATTTTGTTGTGTTTGCCTTCTTCTTTTTCTTTGTGGATAATTGGCTTTGAGGAGTTATTTTTTTGTTGTTTCAGCATATGACCGTTTTAGTTGCGGACAAGCGGTCTCCTCCACATCATCTATTTAACGAGCCGTTAAATGATTAGTAGTTTAGAATTTCTATGTAAAAAATCCTTGCTATTATATAGTTGGAATTTTGTTGGCGCGCTACCGTGCGCTTTCTTTACAGCAAACCTGACTAATCCTAACTTAACCTAATCCACATTTTTATTAATCATTATCAATTTTCGTTGAACAACATTGATTATACTATTTTAATTTCTAAATCTAAAAAAAAATAACTAGATATCCGCCGTTACGACTTTGCTTTGATTGGACGGTACCGAATTGCCTGTACCAGAATGTAAACGGTTGTTTAAAAGCATTACTATAATTTCGATAAAATTAAAGTTTTGTGTCCATAAGTTGAAGCAAATTTGAATTACAAGTTTTGTGTCCGTAAATTGAATCATCTAAGCACGAGTTTTCGATTGTGGAAATTGTACATTTTCAGAAGCGATTTAAAATCATCATGGGCTTTTTCCTCAATAGATGCCACTAACATATTTTGAAAGGTTTTGGTACATAAATTGCCGATGATCTTGTGATATTCCGTTTTTCTTTTCGCAAAACTAGCGCCATACAGATTGACATATATGAAACCAGCATAGATGCCCTTTCGAAATTGGCCAAACAGTTTTTAGAATTAAATAGAATCTTTTAAAAGTTGATAATCAGCAGCATAATATAATCTTTAATTATCTGCCCTATAACTGTACCAATTTGGCATGGTCTTAACATAAACGATGCTGACTTAAGGAATCAAAGATTACTATCTGTAAAAACAATATCTTTTGTAAATAGTAGGTTATGCGCTCACTGCATAAGGGGGGTTACGCTAATGATAGCAAACGGTGTCTCGTTATACTAACTATGACGCTATTTTTCATTCTCTAGTTTTTCTTTTATTTTCTGGAAAATAATATATTAAAAATTAAGCTGAACGATTTTCAATTATACCCAAAAATTATTCACCTCTAAGACACGCGAGGTCCTAAATTTGAACTCGTCCATATGTCATGCCAGTTTTGCCAGTGCTGTACAGTGCGGTATTTTGGATTAATTGTTGCATGTTCTAGATTTTTGTTATCTGGACCAAGCTGCAGTTCTAATTAGATTCATGAAAATCCAGCGATTCCTTAATATTCACGATACTATCAAAATATGTACTAAATTATAACCTGGAATCATTAGATGACCGCAAATATGACAGACTTTCAGCTTATTCCAAAATGATTGTGATTATCGAGGATACTGATAATGCCTGGCAAACCTTCCTTAAATTTAAACACAATAATTACTTTGGTTTACATGGGAATTTGGAAAGATATTTTTCCACGCCAATCATAAAAATAATAATTTATGTAAGAATTGCATAAAGGTACTACTCTTTTCTATGACTGTTTAATAATTCACATATTATCAAAGCATTGTCTAACAAGTAATTATATTCATTACTCAGTTCGTGAGTAATAACTTATTACTCACCTGTTCGCAACCAATA
Source organism: Kuschelorhynchus macadamiae (assembly GCA_030620095.1). Classification (NCBI taxonomy): domain Eukaryota; kingdom Metazoa; phylum Arthropoda; class Insecta; order Coleoptera; family Curculionidae; genus Kuschelorhynchus; species Kuschelorhynchus macadamiae. Next base: position 698,927 of record JAUTXW010000292.1, on the reverse strand, counting down.
ACAAAGCTTCATTTTCATTGCTTCCGCGGAGTTAAAAGTTAATTTATGGGAGAACGTCAAATTTTTAGGTACCTACTATTCTTAATTCGAAAATGACCATTTGAAAAAAATAATAAATACCAACGTCGCCCAACAACGTGCTGCGCGGACGTCATTGTCATAGGAGATTTGACTCCGCTATTTACATTTTATTGCGAGGAGACCATGAAAAAATTAAACGTTACAAAAAAATTTTCAAAATTAAGATCATAACATCAACATTTTAATGGTATCACAATATTTTACCTGAATACATAATAATAGACTATTTTTTCTACTTTTTCTGTCTTCTTCAGTCTGAAAAAGTACTCCTGCCGTATATGATTTAGTTTGATTAAACTGCATTTAAAAGGTTTTCGGCCGATCCATTCTTAACAATAAGTTTTTACTAATCACAAATACCAACAAACCTGTTGAAAATAAACCGAAATGAATTCCGCTTCTAACAAAATCCTATGCGCGAAAAGGAATGTGTGCCTTTATCGTCGGACAACAGTTTGCATTAATGGATTTCGCATTGGATAACAATCCAGATGAAGATATCGCACTTAGTCGCTTGTTGGTTTAAAACGGTCACATCATTCTACTAACCAGTAGAAAAGCCCTAGGTGCCAGATACGTTTTTTTGTTAAGTTGAATTTCTGAGATAAATTGAGCGAAAACTATAGCAAAATTTCTCCCAAAAATTTTTTGAACTTTTTTTCCTTAATATTTTTACAGATTAAATCGTCTTTTTATAAATAATCCTTTATTCACTTTTTTCGTGACATCAATTTCTAAATTTAATGAAAATGGATTACGCGGAAAACGCTTCAGCAGCTGCCGCATTGTGTGCGCCCGTTGCCGATATGCACAGTTTGCATCACATATTGTAGCCACGGATTTGCTTATTTAAATTATTTTTTAAACATCAGACAATATTTTTCGGAGGAATTACTAAAAAGTTGGGCTCCGGACAATTTCATTTTCCTTTTAATTTAACAGGAGATATCATTCGGAGAAAATCACTAGATTCCGATCGATTTATTTTAGCAACTATCATATTTAGGGAAAAATCATCAGCGCTATTTTTCTACAGGTTAACCTTTATTTTTTACATTTACATATTTTTTTTTTAACTTGCGGTGGTTTACTAAACTAAAACCAATTTAAAAGACCTGTCAATGAGCTACAATTAAATAAATTGGCTTTCCCAATTTTGGTTGATGATTGATTGATGAATTAATGTTCTAGAGAAAGTTTCTTACAACATTATATTCTGGTTTGAGGTCAGGGCAAGTTTTTAAAATCCTACTGCACAGACTAAGGACGTCCTGCTTTTTTTAGTTCTCTTATTTCCAGAACTTTCCTAGTATCAAACCCCATACTGACAAAGGTCTTTTCGTCATCCTACAGTACATTTAGATTATTGGTAAATTTACTTTATGCATTTCCTTAACTTCTCTCGTTATGAATCTTTTTTATCAGGATTAGGATTAGTGAAGTGTGACCCAATTTAGTTCCGCATATAGCTATTTTGTAATACATATAGGTATACTTTTTTTTCGGTATATTTGTTGGGCGCCTTTTTGTTCCACAATATTGGATTCGTACCAATATTTTACTAGTTTCTCCCTATGTCACACTTGATTTTTGAACATAATTTAAAATAAATTGAATAAGTAGGTTTTACACTGATTTTTTAAAAATTCATTACATCGCCATTTTGTCCTCTCATATTCTGTTCGTACCAAATAAGGATATCATATCTAATTTTTCTGCAAAAATTGGAGTCAATTGAGTAAGAGGTTTTTTTTCCATTTTATTCCGCCATCTTCAATTCGTACCACATTTTTCTCAGTTTATTTTTATATCACACTTAATTCTTGCATAAAATTTGAATTCAATCTAATCATCACAGTGAGTCATGCGTCGCGTCGATGGGCACAGGTCGGGTATAAATACCTGAACTCTGTTCATGGGAGCTCGCTCAGTGTTTTGATCTTGTGCAGTGAAGATCCGTGAAGATGCCTCGTGCAATTGCAGCCGAAACGTTGGAAAGTAATTCCAATTTGACACGGTCTAAACCCAAGAACCATAATTTCATAATTGACTCAAGCCGTGAAAGTTTTCGTACTAACTTGAGATTTAGTTTTGAAAAGTCAAATTTCGTTAAATGTGAAGCAAAAATTACGGACTGCTTAAAGGTTTATGAATACTCCCGCAAAAACGACCTAAAGTTAAACGCTAGTAAGTCAGCTGTTGTATTCTTTGGGCCAAATGGTAAATGGGCCTTGGACAATATGAGAGTGGTGGAACCGCAATACCTATGGTAAAAGAGAATAAAAATCTTGGCATGATATTTGACACTAATCTTAGGTTTAGAATTATGGTGGGTAAAGTGGTTCAGAAATCTTATTTCTCACGTAAAAATCTCTATAAGAACATATATGTTTTAAGACCATATATGAAAAAAATTATGTGAAGGACTTGCAGTGTAATACCAGATTACGGAGAATCCAAAATTCTTGTATTGGCTTTGTATATGGGTTGGGAGCAAGAGATCATGTACATTTTGCTTTTTTTCTCTCCATCTCTCACTTTCATCTGGTATTCCATGTTTGCAACTTATCTTAATGACTTTTTGGATGTTCTAAGGCATCGAACTGCTCTATTTCAATGTAGTTTCTTTTATTTGGAAACACAAATATTCTGTACAGAACAGTGGCGTATAAAAAGGTCTTCAGTTTTTGTTTTCTACCTATTTGAGCGTAAATAATATGAAGAAAAAAAAGGTTATTACTTTATTTTAAACGTAGGTAAAACCGGCTCAGGGGGGTTTGCCCGCCAATCCCGAAAGGGTCTACTCTATACTATTTCTATCATTTTTTCTTAAATAAAAGTGACTCTGAGGGGTGTCAACCCCCAAACCTTCCTTTTATACGCCACTGGTACAGAACTATACAATAAAATGGACAATATAGGTTAGAATTCATTTAAGTCAAGGTATAAAAGCGATCTATGCTGAGTGAATATTAAATACTGTCTCCAAGACATATTGGCAGCTTCCTAAAGATAGTTTTTGTTTTGATTTGTTTTAGTTTTAATTATTTATTATTATTATTATTTTTTTTTGGTAAATGCAAATGCAAATATTTTCATTTTCTTTTATTGTAAAGACGTATAGTAGTAACTTTCTGTTGGGCAGGTTTGGATAATTCAGATTGTGAAACATATTATGTAATGTATATTTTTGTATTTTGTTTTTGCAAGCTCGGTTAAGCAAACAGCTCTGCAGACCTTCGCCGAGTTTAAAATAAAGACGTTTACTATCATTAATATTATAAAGTTTACCGTTTTTCAATAAATGTATGCGGCCGTTTTGCTTTGCTGCGTTTATACCCTATGACGTAAAAATGCTATATTGGGCCTTCAAACAAAAGTGTAAAATTGTATTTTATATCCGGTCGTATAAAAATCTTTTGTCTCACATATACGAGTGTATATTATTTGAAACCCTCTCTAGTGCGATTTAATTCAGTGAGAAATATTTAATGTTATTTGAAAAAAAGATTAGCGTACAAAAAACCTTGTGCTTTGATCATTAATGCAAGAACAAGAACTCGAAAACAGATGGCTGCAAGTTAATTTATATCCTAGTCGAAGAGTGTTAAAAGCTTTCATAACACCTATTACCCTTTTGAGGCTAAACGCTTCTATTATCTACCTAGTTCTTTAAATTTAATTTGATGTCAAATAATAAATTGCCCATATAAATCTCCAGTTGAACATGGATTGTCTAATCTGCCTCGTCAAACGAAGCTTTTTTACAACCGCGTTTTTTAGGTAAATAGGTTAATGATGTTATTTTGCGCGGTGTTTTGTCGACAATTTTCAAAATTATTTTTATCGTTCTCCTTTCTGCCGTTTAAATTTCAGTACAGAAGGAGATCTACAGTGAGCTCCAAAAATTATATTATGTCATCGCATAGTAAAAAAATTGAGAAATAAAGTTAGCGATTATATTTTCAAAAATGATGATTTACTAAATATATGAAGAACCCGAATATCTGGAATCCTTTCGAGGGCGCTTTCCAGAAACAAAATTGTTTAAACTTATCTTATTTACCGATTTTATATTCCTTGTAGTTTACGATACCCCCTTACATGTAAGAGAAATCATGGTTTCTTAGATTAGACTGTGTCAAATTAGAATTACTATCCAACGTTTCGCCTTCGATCGCACCAGGCATCTTTCCTCTACGAGATCTGAACACTTACATAAAACATGTTTCCTTAATTCCGTTAGTTTGTCTGGCTGTTTATCAATTCGCGGAATAAATAAAGAACTACTTACCCGAATCACTACAAATTTTAGTCAAAAATGAGGGGTTATGTGAGGATGATCTGGTAATATTTTGGTAAAAATCCGTGGAATTGTTAAAAAATTCATTAATAAAAAACTAATTGCCCAATTTACTTCAAATATTGCACAACAATCGTTATCTAGGAAGAAACTTGTAACATTTTGGTACGAATTCTTAGATAGCAGAACAAAATGGCGACCTAATAAATTATTTGAAAAATCAACCTGAAACTTATTAAATTAATTTCAAATTTTGAGCATTGAGTGTGATATAGAGATAAACTGGTAAAATTGTAGTATGAATTCGAGGTGGCGAAACAAAATGGCGACCAAATAAAATGTCTAAAAAATCTTCTTATTCAATATTTCAAAATATTGGTACGAATGCAATATGGTGAAAGGAAATGACGTCCAATAAAAATCATTGAAAATACAATATTATATGTGTTACTAAATGACCATGTGCGGAACTAACTTGGGTCACATTTTACTATATATTCCTACTAAAAGGCTTTCACAACGAGGGAAGTTCCGTGTTAAGAAAGTTTACCTATTTTTGTAATATGTAGAGAGATTATAAAAAAGTAAGATAGAAACATGCTTTTCATTTGTTTTTATTAGGTATCGATTTTTCATAACGCCAGTACGGAAAAGAAAAATTGGATATTTTACCTTAAATATCTGGAAAACGATTATATTATTTACATAGGACATTTTATATAAAATTTTCCTAGTTTTGTCCGTTGATTCTAAAAATTTAGTAAAATATGGGTCATTACATTTTAAAACAAGAAAGTGTTAATGATTTTATCACATATCTTTCTTAAGTAATGTGTGTTGTAACTGTGTTTTCGAAAATAATAAAAAAATGAAAAATAAATCCCACTTTTTTTAAATTTTTTTTTAGGTTTTACATCAACGAAGATATATAGCATTTTTACTATCCTTTGCATCGCCCTATACATGTGAAAGTACTTCCTTTTGTTAATTATTCGTTCAAAGTAATTTAAAAATCTAGAGAACTTTTTCTTTTCAGGTACAGCATTGTTTTTTGGAATATTAAGACCCTCCTGGCCTTCAAACAGATAATTGGAAGCATTTACAATATGAAAGTATAACCGCGCAAGTCTTTATGCAACTCAGTTTTCATCAGTAGTTGATTTGCACAACAATACCGCACTTCATCCTCCAGACGCGGGTATATAAAAAAAAGAAACTTCTTGGGAACCGCGCTTAAATCACCGGAGTCCGACTTTTATTACTTTACGCCTTTGGAGCACGTGTGGCTCTGTCTGGTGACCTGATTCCGTTTATCCGGGCCCCGAAACACTTTCTCTCCTTAAAACAAAGAGATGATAATTTAAATCAAATTGCTAATATTACCATTTTTAAAGACATTAAAATAAGAAGAGCCATAAATAAATAACTTTTTAATTTTCGAAACGGAAGAAGAGTGTTCAAAGCAGGGTTGATTTTTTTTATTTTTAAACAAACGATTTATTTTAAACAGTTTAAAACACTTATTTTATGCTCTGAGGCTTTAAGTTATTATAATTTATTAATGTATTCATTGTATAACTATGTTTTGTTATTAGATTATGTTATTCAAACTAGTTTTATATTAAAGTAACTAAAAAAACACATTTAAGTTTTAAATATGTTTTTTTGTACAGTTTTAGATAGTTTAAATAGGGATTTCAGCGACTTGGAATACCTGGAAAACGTGGATTTTGGAATTCTGACATAAACGACGTTGGTCAAGATATTTTACCTCTACTTTTTCACGACATACTACTGCCCAAGATATTTTAAAGTTAAAGACGCTATTACTGAATCCATGAATGGACTCAATGTTAATAAGACATTTATAAAAAAATTAAAATGACTTAGTGAAGTTTGTGCAGACAGTCAAACTCTTGAATATTGGTAGTTGGGGTACTTATTCTTCATTGTGCCTTTAAATGTGGCATGAAAAATACGTTGGGAAAATAAAATTTTTAAGAACGTTTCCATGACAAGTGCAGATTTTTTAAGGGTTCCACGTTTCCTCTAAAATTGTGTTACTCTGGTTCACAAACTCAAAATGGTGTTAATTCTTGCTACTGCTAGGAAAAATATAAATGAGAGTAATTCGGAATGACGTCTAGAAAAATGCACATCAATAATTTCAAAAGTTACAAATTAAGATTTAAAAAAAAAGGAGTTTAGTTTTTTTAAAATAACTATTTTAAAAAAAGGTTCTTAAAGAGGAAGAGATTTCTAATAAAAAAGTCCCGACTCCCGAAACGCTATCTTTATTATTATTAATTTTAATTTAATGTTGAAAATAGAGCTCTGCGTCGAGCACTAAGTCGTTACGAAGCCCCAAAACCGGCCGTAACAAATAAAGTCTTTTTATACTGTTAAAAATTTTAAAAAAAGTTTTCACTTGTTTTTCATAAAATGGGCCTATTGTTAATGGACAATTTTTTTATAGTTTTCTAAGTGAGTTACAAAAAATCGTTTAAACTACCCTGATAAATAAACTGCTGTTAAAATTGTATATTTTAAGATATTGACGTAGTAAAACTATCTGATGAATCTGGTTTTGTTGGGTGTGTTTGGTTTGGCACTGTTTGTACTCGTCTCTGAACTATATTGTTTAAGATTTTTAGTCATAAACAAGCAAATTTCATTATGGTTCATTTCAAAAAATGCCTTTCTCTACTTTTATAGTTCTGCCTCCTTAATATTATTAGTCAGGGATATTTATTTTCAGTGAGCTCTGGAAGTCCTGTTTAAACAAGTAATGATGTTTCAAATACGTTTAAAAAACTCATTTTTAATCAAAATATTTAATACAAAACTGTTTAAAACCCTTGTTTTTAATTAAAACGTTTAACATAATCTTGGTTTAAAGAATCTAAGTTTGTAAGTAAAAATTGTACCTAAATCAGATTATGAGTATTTACTAGTTTCAAAATATACAAGTTATGTAACAAGTATATTGAATATTTTCGATCATTTTTGTATTTTTGAGTGGACTCGAGCCTTTTTTCTGGTTCTGTTTGCATAGGTGATTATTCAAGGCTCCTACCAATACTATGTAATGTTATATTTGTTGTGTTAGAATGTCGTAAACAAAATTGTCTTAATACACTTGTAAGGCATCGGATGACACTGAAAAATAAAGTTGGGCAAAAAGAGAAAACTCCTTTAGAGTTGTTGTATTTATGTAGGTAATTTATTTAAGGAACACATATTTTTTATGCAAGGGACTGACTAATAATAAAAATATAAGGGTGACCCATTAAAAAATACATGTAAGAATAATTTTATTCACAATGATAATTTAATTTGTTAGGAAAGTAATTAAAAAGTATTATATGGTAATTAACATAATTTTGTGATGTGATGAGCCCAGCAAGTTCAATAAGATTTTCAAGCTATCAATGGTTTTTTTTTGTTTTGTAAAATAAAAAGATTTTTTTTATTGAAATATTTTAGAATCATTTTGAAGAGAATAAAAAACCTACATTTGAGTCATTTAAACATAGACATCTGAAACTAGTTGTTTTATCGAACATTTGAAAACGCATGCTTTTTTTTGTTCCTATCGGACCGATAAAGATCGCTTTACTTATGTTTTTGCTAAATAAAAATGTCAGAAATGCCATTTTTCTACAAGTTTTCTACAAACATTAAAAATATAAACTGTGTTCTGAAATTAACGGTTAATATTTTTACACAGTAATCTCTGCCTTAAAAGAGGACTAAAATGTCATGTAAATAAATATATATCGAAAATTGCGTCGAAGTTGGTATTCTAACGAATTAAACCAGAAGTAAGTACCTTTCTTTTCTAGATAATCTTAACTTTTTATAATTTGGAATTGTAAATTGAAAAAAATTTATACAGAAAAAAGTTACGGCGACTCCTTCCCCCCTCCCATTCGGGACGCCCCTAATTTAATATTGATATTTTAAGTTCAGGAATCGGCTCAGCGTATAAAAATTACCAAAATACGAAAATTTCATAATCCAGTCCTTAAACGTTTCGAAAATATTCGGGAAGAAACATCTTCAAAGAGGCTCATTCTGTGGGCTGTATTCCCTACCTAGTAATTTCCGGTATATATTTACCTGATATTTTGTTCTTCTTTTATGACATAGATTATTCTGTACAAATATTAACAACTTCGAAATTACGAGACACCCTGTATAAAGTAGAAAAATATATGGCTTCCAGTCGCCGTACAATGCAAAAACTCGGGATTCCCTAAAGTGGCTTATATACAGGGTGGCCCGATAGTGTGATAAAGCTCGATACATCCGAGACTACTCAATATGGAGAATTACTTTGAATACAAAAGTTGTAGGAGGTCAAACGCTGATAGTGTAAAATTATTTGCCACTTTACGCAGTGGTCCAAAAAAGGGTAAAATTCTATATATGACACCAACTTTAGTTGGACTCAACCTTGCGACGTTCCCAAATAAATCGGAAAAATCCTTAAATTTTTGAAAAAACATACTAAGTATGATAAAATGCTTAATAATTTTCTTCCAATATAATCTAAAAGAAAATTAATTGATAATATTGTTAGTTCCCAAGATGTAATACATATATTTATTCTCTTATACATGGTGTTTTCAATAGTCGTACCAAGTACGAAATCGAAAACTAATTTTAGCATCTTTTTTAGGGATTTTCATCCTATTCAAAATGTATTGTTGTATTTCCATTTGCGATATTTTACTTTTTAAGAAGAAACTAGTCAAAAAATAAGCTACTTTACGATTCTAATCAAGGCAGCCATGACTAAACATAAAACAAATTCTTTTTTTTGACTAAAATTAAATTTTATACTAATAATAAGAATATAGGTAGGGTTTTTACAACAATTCAAAATTAAACAGAATTAAAATGCAAAGTACGGCATTAATAAGCGGAATAGAGTTTATACATTATATTCAGATTTATTCAAATGTGGTTTAATAATGAGAATTCAAGAACTAACTTTGTCATAACATGATCAGTAATAACAACAAAAAGGAACTATGTCAACTAGTATTCTGTACGTTTAGGCAAGTAAAGTTCTACCTAATTAACTGTTGAAAATCTCCCTCGTGAACACCGATACCCAGTTGAAGGCGGTTTTCAAGCGAAAAACTCGTGTTTCTGCACTTTTCAGCACTTAAACTTGCAAAACAATTTCTAATGCAAATTTGTATGTCCCCTCTCATAATGAGGATACGTTGTATACTTGATCCTTACAAATCCCCATAACCCTAAATCCATCTTGTTCATGCTGTGTAACCTAGGCGGCCATAGCATTGGCCCTCTCTTCTAATCTACTGTGCTCGCTACATCATGTTAAAAACCACAAACGTTCGCGAATTTCATTTGGTATATGAGCTATCAGTTGAGGTAAATGATTTTTGTAAAAAGTCCAAATACACTTCCCCCATTACTCCTTCAAAAAAACATTTCCCTTACATGTACCTAGAACTCCTCCCCACATGTTTAAAGACCATCTATTTTGTGTGTGTAGGTATTCTAATAAAATGTGGTTCGCTTAGGCGTAATAATGAAAATTATTTCGGTTCACGTTATCGTTCCCGCGAAATATTGCTTCGTAACAGAATGCACTAAATGTGCAAAAAATTAAGTCTTCTTGGTAACCTTCTTCATTTAATTCCTGTATAAGCTGTACTTGGTAAGGATACATTTTGTTCGTATGCAAAACGTGGAACATTCATTTGGTCGGAAAGGCCTCGTTGGCCGATTTTCCGTTACTGCCAAAATAATATTTGAACTGTTCTGTTCCGTTAATATACGTTTTCTCGTTTTTACTGTAATTCACACACCCTGATGCTGGAAAAAGCTTTGCATTTCTGTTTGGCTGTCGCCTTTCTGGATATTTTCATGATTTATTCTTCTCGCAGGTAAACAATTTTTGTCCCTAGCTCTAAAAACCAAAATCATATCATTCCTTTTGACTTTTTCGACGGAATTTAACATTTACTCTGATTGTATTTGCAAATAAAATCCAACCAGTCAGTGACTATATTGAATCCACAGAAGAGAAGACTTTTTTATTGATCCGGAAGATATCTCAAATCATGAAATGGAAGAAATTATTGATGGTTTAGATGCTAAAAAAGCTGGTTTTGACAAAATTCCTATTAAAATTATTAAATATGTAAATAAAATAATTAATTCCTATATTACTTTTTTTGACAAAATTTTCTATTCATCAAAGTATTTTTCAAAGAAAAAAAAAAAGAAAAGGTAATTCCAAAATTTAAAAATGGAAAGCGATATGAATGTAATAGTTTATCGACCAATAACTATATTACCAGTGTTTTCTAAAATAACAGAAAAAAATATTAATAATAGATTAATTTTTTATTGACTGGATCGTTACTTGATGAAAATTCATTATCAAATAGATAACACAGGGTAACAAAATGAAAACAAAAATTTGGTGCCGGAAATCTAACTTTAGTCTAATCTAAAATCTAATTTTAGATGTTTTTAATGTGCTGATTCCAAAAATGCCACCAGATTTTTGACAGAAGATGATACAGAAACATCAACGTCTGATGAAGTTCAAAGAATTCAATCAGAAAACGACAGCGAATTTGAAGCAGATTTAGCAACTCCGCAGTGTTTCAATCAAGAAGAACTAAACGATCTTATAAGAGACCTGAATCTCTCAAAGGAATCCTCTGAATTACTTGCATCCAGATTAAAAGAAAAAAATCTACTTTGTCCAGGTACTAATATTACATTTTATCGTAAAATTGATAAAGATCTGCTGCCTTTTTTCGCTCAGGAAAATGACTTGGTATTCTGTAACAATATAAAAGGGCTATTAGAATGGGTTTGCCCGAATACACTCCAGGTGATTGGCATTATGTTGATTTAAAAATGGTTAACTTCCTCCTTGGACAGCAGAGTGGTTATACAAAATATCGTTGTTTTTTATGCCTTTGGGACAGCAGAGCTAAACATGAGCCGTGCGTTAACAAAAATTGGCCGTCAAGAGATGTCATGATTCAAGGAAAACAAAACGTGATCAACGAACGTTTGGTTTCAAGATAAAAAATCTTACTTCCGCCCTTGCATATCAAGCTCGGCCTAATGAAGCAATTTGTGAAGGCTTTAAATCGAGATGGAAATTGTTTTGGGTATTTGTCACGTAAATTTCCTGACATTAGCACGGAAAAACTAAAAGCTGGTATATTTGATCGTCCTCAAATAAGGCAACTTGTTAAAGATCCATAATTCACCACACCAATGAACGAGACTGAATCTAACGCTTGGTGTTCATTTGTACAAGTAGTACAAAATATTCTTGGCAATCATAAAGCAGAAAATTACGTAGAATTAGTGGAAACTATGCTTTCAAATTTTAATATTTTCGACTGTAACAGGAGTATAAAAGTTCACTACCTCCACAGCCACCTAGATCGTTTTCCAGAAAACTTAGGTGATTGTAGTGAAGAACAAGGGGAAAGATTCCATCAGGATATTAAAACTATGGAAGATCGTTATCAAGGACGATGGGATAGCCACATGATGGCGGACTACTGCTGGAGCCTTCAGCGAGACTGCCCTAGTAAACTCCATTCTAGAAAGTCGTATAAAAGAAAATTTTAATGCCATTAGTGACTAATGTAATTATGTAAATTAAGTTTTTGCAATAAATACTTAAATCCATGTGTCTTTATTTTTTTAACTGTCAATAGTAATATTATATATTATAACAGTTATAACGTAAAATATATACACATTTTTTTTTTTTAACTAGATTTGATAGAGAAAATCTGAGAACTTTTTTACATTCTGCGTCCAAAAATTACCCAGGAACAGTTAAAAAATCGCAGGCACCAAAATGTGTGTTGGCCTGTGTAATAAAACACTCAGTATGTTTTAAATTTTGAAATATATTCACAACTTGTGACGAATGTTTCGCTAACACTGTTGCTTCTTCAGACAAGAGGTACTTCTACTTACATTAACAGAAATGAACTAAATGAATTTCGAGACATAATAAATACATATTTTTTATGAGTCTAAAATTCCTGACCTATTTTTACAATACTGGGTCTGAGAGTTTAAAGCTTTGGAAAACCCAAGTGTTTTACGTAAAGAAATTCAACAGAGGTGAACCATTTGTCTCTGTTTCGTCATTTAGAATATACTGGGTGTTTTTAATTTTATTGATTTCTTTTATTGGATTCTAAAAGAGTTAATTTTTTGCTTTTGTTTATAGTGTGCAAAATCTTAAAAAACAAGTCACAAGTTGTGAATATATGTGAAAATTTAAGACATACTGAGTGTTTTATTATCTATTTAATAATAGATTACATCAATATTTGGAAAATTTACTATTTAATAAACAATATGGCTTTCACAGATTCAGGGATACAGAAACAGTAGTTATGGTTGCCGTAACAGATATTCAAATTAAAGTTGATAATAATAAATAATTCTGTTTACTAACCTTGGATCTGTGTAAGGTGTTTGATACAATAAATCATCATTTTCATTTACGAAAATTATATAGTATTGGAATAAGAGGCAATAAGTAATGAAAAGGAAATAGTTTGTGAAGTACCACTGTTATTTTTGGTTTATATAATTAATTTATTCCTGGCTTAAATCTCACAACTGTCCTTAAATTTAGGTAAATCTTCTTTTATGTTAATAATTAAAACAAAGACACATCCTGGAATTTCCCCACTAGTAAAAAACATTAAATGTTCAAACACAATAAAATTTTGAGGATTAATTGTAGATTAAGTGGGAAAAATTATATTGAGTATAAGAACCGCTATAACTCCATTAATAGGAGTATTATACAAAGCAAGATATTTCACACCAAATTCTTGAAGAAAATATTATTTAATATATTCTAAATTACAATATTTAATTTTTATTTGTTCGTCACATTAAACCTTCAAGAAAAAATTGCAAATTAAAACTTACCATATGTATTAATCTATATAAACCTCAGGGATTTTTAAAATAGTTATAGTTTAAAAATTTGCATTTTAATACACTCCATTATTAATAATGGAAAAAAATCAAATAAACTTGGTTTGGAATAAACTATCAAAATACACGTTAAACTGTCCGTTCTATGTTAAAACTGTCGTTTATATGGGAAATCAAATTGGGTTTTTATGTGTAATTATGCTTGATTAGCTAATTTTTTAGTAGATTTTTGATAAAAAATAAGATAATGTCAAAATTATTAGAGATGGGTATAGAAATACACTAATTTGAAGTGGATGTAAGTACCTAAACGAAAAAGTGATAAAATATATGGCGTCCGATTTGAAAAACCAGTGTAAATTAGGTTGGAATTTTGTACTATTGGTACGTCTATTGGAAACACCTTGTATAAGATAATAAATATATTGCACCTTGGGAGCCCTCCGCAATATAATGGTAGAAAATTATTGAAAATCATAAAACTATAAACTGGAACACGGGGCACCTCGGTCAAACTTGTGAACTCTGGACACACCCTAATAGCTGAATTGAATCCACTTCCTTAACCTAGCAGTCTATTGTTTTATTGAGAAATGTGATAATTTTGTTAGTGTGTGAATTAATACGTGTCAGATTTCTGATCTTTAATGATTTTTGGTATATGTTATGTTAGATGTTTATATTTTTCTTCAACGAAGCCATAAAACTTAATGTAGGTTTACAACAGTCGTCTAGTTGTTATTAATCCAAAGAGAAAGCACTAAACTTTATTATGCCTCATTCGGTACAGAAAAACCCTCTTTCACTTCCGATACCCCAGACAAATCAAGTATAAATCACATCAGAAATAACACACGCGTCTTTTTCGAGATGAGATGGGGGAGCATTTAATAGACCTCCGACAGTCGAAACCCTTCGGAGAATAGAGGGGCGCCCTTGACCTAATTCCTGCAGTGAGTACGGGGATTGCTTAGGAACGCAACAGTATTCTTTATTTCACAGGAAGGAAGCTCGTGCGCCCTACAGGAATTCTGGTTTTTATTGTTCCTGCTTCCTTAAAGGACGATAAGTTGCCGACAATACGAGTATAGAATCAAAAGCTCAAACGCAGCTGCTAAGGGAGAATTTGCAGCCTTTGTATTATTAGAAACGCCGCTCAAGACCGGTTTTAATTACAACTTTCAAGTTTTTAAACTTTAAAGATGATGTCGATCCGTTTTCGAACCTCTTAAATGTAAATATTTAATATTTATAGTTAAAATTTAACTAATAAAGTAATATTCAAAGAAATTGTGGATTATGCCATATTTCTTACATATGGGTCTCTCTGTACATTTTGAATATATATAAAAAAATGCTTAATAAAAACGAAAAATGTATTGGCTTTTCGCAAAGAAAAGAAACTCTAAGATTTACTCTACATGCAAGTTTAAATAAGCATGCCCCTCCTTTGTACAGGGTGTCTCACGTTCGCTAGAATTAAAATTCAAAAACCTAACCTCAGGTTATTATAAAAAAAAACAATTAAAAACATGGCAGAAAATTGAGTTGAAAAAATGTTCCCACTGTCTATAATATAAGTGGGTTTGATAGTGGATGTGATATGAAATTTTTATATATTCGGTTTTTAAATTTCACTTCCGGTTTACCTGGAAACAAAACCGGAAGCAAAATTTTTGTGCATATCCCCATTGAATTTCAGCATAGATTGATATAACCCTTTCTCCTGATATCAAGAATATATAGATTTATATATTTATCTTTTAAAGCTTCTGAGATATTCGCATTTTAATATTACTACGGCCTTTGACTAGTAGACTAAATGGACCTATTTAAAAGCCATAATCTCGAAAACTGTAAAAGATAAATATATAATATATATTTTTGAAATCAGGGGAAAGAGCTTGATCGATCTGTGCTAAAATTTCATGCATGATAATTTTGCGTCCGATGTTATTTCCGGTTAAACCGGAAGTGAATCTTAAAATCCATTTTTTCCATCATTTTGTTTATTTGACTTTCAATTGTTTTTTGGTTGCCATAATCCGATAGCCCAAAAAACTTCTGAATCTATCTATAATCAAATACAATATAGTGGCGGGCTTACGCGACACACCCTGTACCCTAAATTTCGTTATTTATAGAATTGAAAGACAGACAACAAGCATGCCTGCCTAGAATTAACAATAATTAACAGTTGAACGGTTTGTTATATATAAAACGGGGTCTACAAGCTTAACTTTTAAAGTTATCAAAAAATATTTAATACAAAAATTTAATGATCTTAACTATACCGACAGGGTTCTTTAAAAAATAACAAATGATTGGAAATTTAGTTAAGTAGCATTCTCCATTTTTTTTTTAAATAAACGTCCTGTATAATATGTATGTCTCATTAAATTGATCTCAACATACTGATTTTAAATATACCAAGTTGATTTTCTATCTTTGAAGGCAGTTAAGAAAATTGACAAACACGCTGTGATAAAAGGCGATGTGTTGTAAAGACAGAGAACTTCTAGCACATTGTGAACTGATTAGAATTACATTGCCCAAACTTTCTCGCTTGTCTCTAAATGTATGGAATCTGCATTATTTCCATAAATTTAGGTTTACTGATTTTAAATATACCTGGTTTGTTACCTTTATCTTTAAAGGTAGTTCAGGAAATTGACAAACATGCTGTCCTAAGGTGATGTGTTAGAAAGAGAGAGAAATTCTAACACGCTGTGGACTCAATAGGAGTACGTTGCCCCAATTTCCTTGCCTGTCTTTAAAGATAAAAGTACTAACCCTGCATTATTTCCATAAATTTATGTTTGCTGATTTTAAATATACATGTTTGATACCCTTATCTTTAAAGGAATTGACAAACACTCTGCCTGTGTTGAAATTTTAGAAATAGAGAGAACTTCTAACACATGGTGTACTGAATCGAAGTACATTCCTCAATTTTTTCTCTTTATTTTATAAGTTTAGGTTAGATTCTTAGAATGAATTTTAAAAAATACTTACATTTCCGAAAACGCAAGGCAAATGATCTTAGTGACCGAGAAGGCGTGTCAAAAAAAATTAGGTGATCTTTAGTTCTTAGTCAAACTTTGACAATTATGCGTAATCCTATTTTCACACATTTGAACATCTTTTAAGTGCTCCAGACCAGCCTGTCTTTATTTAAATAGTTGTAAAATACATTTGCGGTAAGACCGATTTAACAGACACAAAGTCAAGGAACTAAGAAACTTAATTTTGATAAAACAGTTCTTAGCAAGGTTAAAAAAACATGTTTATATTTTAATAAAAGATTATGTGTTCTTTTGCGTTTTAAATAAGTTTTTCTGTTTCAAACCTGTTTTTAACACCCAGGGAAGGATTTTATGTAAAGCAGAAAAAACTTGTTTAAAACCCTTATTTTAAAATGTATTACAATAATTCAACCTGTATATTCTTTATTTGCTTTACTTATTATTATTACCGTGGCAAATTCATTATATAACTGTAACCCTTCTTAGTCATTAAAATCGCGCAAGCAGCTAAAGTAGCGAAACTTTGAGTATTAAGTACAATCCTACTTCCTTACAAAAAAGTCTGGTGTAGAGTTACTTTTTTTTCGAGTATTGTAAGTGCGTTTGGCAATAGAGGTTATATGAAATATTTTTATGTATTCGGTTTTTAAATTTTACTTCCAGTTTGAACGGAAACGACACTGGAAGCAAACTTTTGTTCTTAACCTCATTGAATTTCAGGACAGATCGATATAGCTCTTTCTTCCGAGATATCCGCATTTGAATATTACCACAGCCTACTATTTGACTAATAGACTATATGGACATATTCATATTCAATTTCGATAATCTCGAAAACTGAAAAAGATAAATATATAATACTATATATTTTTTAAACCAGGGGAAAGAGCTCTATCAATCTATGCTAAAATTTCATGGGGTTATGCATGAAAAATTTCCTTTGATGTCGTGCTCGTCACTTACAGCACCACAATTTTCCGGAAAATAATCCAGATGAGAATCCAGGAAATGAATTTTCAACGACATATTACACCCAAGGTTTTGGTGACATAAAAGAAGTTGAACCATTAGGTCTTTATAGTTTTCTGCTTTTATGTGTCCCAAAAAAATTTACTGCAACCATTTTAAAGGAATTCCAAACGTCTCTTTCCTTGCTTTCAAGTATGGAATCGAACTGCGCATCTCCGAAAAGTTTCCCAATCTAATCGACACTGATTCTAGGGAACTTTTCTTTTAAATAACTGAAAGCACGATCTTCTTTGTCCATGGCCTTCACAAAGTCCCAATTTTATATGAAGTGGCGGTAGTAAAATATCTTCAGGGGGAACTAATGGCGCGCTGGTTACATTCTTCGTTCCTGGTTCAAAAGACTCTCTCGGTGGCCAAATTTCTATCTGTAGTGATCCGATCGTGCTCGACTGTCTCATTCACAGAGGAAGCAGCACTTTGGTATAACCTAGCTGCATTCCAAACAAAATCACCACAATTTTTATATCCCCACAAATTTGCCATTTATATATTTCATATTGTATGGTCTCCAGCAACAATTTCAAATTCCTACACGTTTCTTTCATGTGGACTACATGACCAATTGGAACGAAAGCGATTCGTTTTCATTATGGAGTAACACAGCTTTAAGACTTACTTTTGAAGAATCAATGAAAAGTCTCTAGTCTGTTGTCTTAATGTCCCTACAGGCTACCAAATTGTTTTCCATGTTAAAAAATGGTGTTGAAGTAAATTAAAAATTAATAAAAAAAAAAGTAAAATTGCAATCGAGAGGCCAGCAGTTCTGCTTTTTTCTTGGGCAATTCTAAATCCGTTATAAGGTTTATTCAAGTTATTATAACTTAATTCACTTTGACTTTTTTTTGTGAGGATATATTACTGGGAAGTTCACAGCGAAAATCTGAGTCTTGCGAGGTTAATGGGCCGGTGACATTTTCCGGTACACTACCGTCACTATTGTAAATTTAACTGTATCGTAGACCTTTTTTTATCCGAATAACCTTTTTTAATGGGATGTTCAAGTAAGATCATAGGAACAGCGAAGGACTTCTTACGCTTTTTTCCTCTTACGCAGCCGCGAATGTTGGATACACATTTGTTGCAGCAGTTATGGGGAAACCAATTTTCATCCTGGTCTCCAAATTTGCAGCCAAAATACAAATGGTAAGCCTTTTTATTAAAGGGATAAGAGTACTTTTTGTTCCACAAAAGTCACGTAAAACCACGTATATAACAAAAATGATCCGGCTTATTTACACAAACTCACGACATGTTGCTCAAAACTGTCTCTAGATCAACTGGTGGTTGAAATACAACTAACAATTTAGGATTTATGCTATATGTATGTAAATCCCTGATATAATAAATCCAGGTATTTCTCATTTAATGGTCAAACGTACACATGCATTAAGGGCGGGTAGGTAAATTATCACAATAAGTATGGATCTATAAAACCGCAGCCAACTTTGTAAGACAGATTGTTAATTAGTATAATAAAATTAGTAAGATTTTGCTATGTTGGTCTCGGAAACATTTTTGCTCTTCCCAAGTGTAATTAATAATTAATCTTTGGGATCCTAGCATTTGCATACTTCGAATGGCTATTTTTATAGTCATTATAGGCGTCGTTATTCAATAGTCCACACCTTCGAGTTAATAGACATTTCTATAAAAAAATTTTCATTATTATCCAACGAAATTTGGTCGCTTCTTTCGATAATTAGCAAAGCATTAAAATATACGAACATTATATATTACGAGAGATGTTATGAAATCAAATTTCAATAATTTGAGTCAGCCCCAATGCCAGACTTTTGCGAAATTTTTCACTGTGTGTGCTAAATAATTAGCACCAAATATAAAATTTAAACAAAATCATAGAATTTCTCATGACAAATGTATAAGTGTTAACTTTAAATACACTGTTCATATTTTAGTACGCATCGCATAATCATGCGTAGTATTACAAGATATCCCTTTTAGTTGCGTAATACTGCTCGACTATGCCCGATTGTACTCAATGGCCCATTAGCTATGTCACTATGTATAGACATATATTAACTGGGCCAAATGTTTTACTAAAAATTGCATATAATATACTATTAAAATAATCCCCGAAAAGGAATTATGTTCTACCTCAAAATGTTTTGTCATTAATAACCAACAATCCTGTATTGTCATTATTACATCATTAATACGAAAGTACCCATTAGGTATAAATGCGTAGATAACGAGATTGGGTCAAAATTTGGAGAAAGTGGACTTTAACGCATAAATGTTAATTTTGTTCAAATATAAATAAGCACGCAAAATATTGCATAAATCTGACCAAATTTTGTGCGTGTCTTAACTGGACCGCCGTCGATGTGCAATATAGTTACAAAAATAGCGATAATAGATTTCTTGTCATGTTGCCATTTTTTATGAGAGTTAATTGTTAACGTTGCAAATCAAAATACATATATGAAGTAAACTCATTGTTTGATTTTCTGAAAATTAAGGTCCTTGTTTAGTTGGTACACAGTTAGATGTAGTTTTTCTGAGCTCAGTTGAAATACCAATAATGAGTTGGAATATTATTTTGTTAGACTCTGTCTAATAAACGTTTTTTTTGTATTTTTTGATAAATTACCTGAAAATTTACTCAAGATTAACAACGAAAATGGCATATGCTGATTCAAAAAATGTGGGCCATCGCTTAATTATATTTCTCGGCATAAAATGAGACAAATATATATATATATATATATATATATATATATATATATATATATATATATATATAAATGGCTCGCAACGCCTTCATTTTCGAGATACAGGATGTTAAAAGACTTTCTTAATTTGGTTTTTCCCTTGTACGTTCTAACCGCATTATTAGATTGGAAAGAAATTGGTACAGTAAGAACATATACACAAATATATTTTATTGTGGTACATTCTTGTCAGTATTACATGTCAGTGGCGTACAAGTGAGTAAGATTATATATTTCTCGTTATTATTCGACGATCACTTTTATGTTGACATTTTTGACAATTTGGTATATGCCACTTATCGTCTGACTATTTTACACAAAAAGGGTAGTTTTAGTTGAAGTCGATAAAAGCAATTGTGTTCAGCTATTTTAATTTGAAATAATTTATTTTATTCTTCGCAGAAATTTTTTGGCAGAAAAATGTTTGGAGTGGCAAGCAAAGCAAAGTTTTCATGTAAATGATTTCAGGTATACTAAAGTGTAAATAATGAAAATTATGATTTTCCGCAGAAAAATCATTATTTTTCGCTATAGAGAGAAACTTCTAGAAGACATAAAGCTAGTTAGTTTCCTTATAACTGATTTCAGGTGAACGAAAGTTGATCCGAAGTTACAAAGTCAAGGTACTAAGAAACATATAATTAGGCTATTCGTAGCAGGATATATATGTATATATATATATATATATATATATATATATATATATATATATATATATATATATATTGTACCTTGTACTCTCTAACCGCATTATTAGATTTGAAAGAAATTAGGTATAGTAGCAACATGTACAGAAACATATTTTATTATGATACATTTTTGTCAGTATTACATTCAGTGGCGTACAAGTGAGCAAGATTATATATTTCTACTTATTATTCGGCGATAACTTTTTTATGTTGGCATTTTTGACAATTTGGTATATGCCACTTATCGTCTAATTACTTTGATTGCAATTTTAAATAATTATTTTTATACATTGTTTAAAATCACAAACATTTTGGTGTGGTCACATAAATATTCGTAAACAAACAAAAATCCTTTTTGGCTATTTCGCATAAATATTCGTAGTGGGTCTGTCTAATTTTAGTTAACAAATGGGAAACTTTTTTATTAACGAATTTAGCAAAAAAGTTATTCTTCATAAAAAGTGTTGCCTATTAAAAAAATAAGTTTGGCTACAAGAAATTTCCCGTATAATTAATATACAAGGTGCCTAAAAAATACGTACATGCAGGTAGGCAAGACAGAAAAGGGTGAAATCCAAATATTTTGAGATAGCCGAATAAGATAGCGTAGAAATATGAGTTAAAAAGTTAGTTAAGTTTTTTTTTGCACTGTGAGTAATTCAATGGCCAATGAGTCGAAAATTTTATATGAAGCATGCATTAAATTTACACATTCATTATTAATTTTCTCAAAAGGTTCTTTAATTTAGCTATTTCAAAAATTTGAAGTAGATTTTTTTTGGTTTGCAAAATTCTATTTCTGTATTTGTCTATAAAAATGTTTTCCATTTGTTAACGAAAAGTTGATATTATTTACAGAGTTGCAGAATTTGCCTAATGTGAAATAAAATTTGCATATTGTGTTTTCCAGAAATACTATAGTATGGCTAAATATTTGAAACAAACTCCTAATTTAAACTAAAGAAACAATCTTTGGTGGGTTTTTATTTATTAATATTTGATGAATTTTCGAATTTATTTTGTATAAGCGAATTCTTTATTCAAAATATATTCATTAATCCCGTCCAAAAAACGCTCGTCACTTTGCACTTTTTCGATATTCGGCACCATTTGGAAGCTATCGATTCATCTATGGCAAAGTGGAGAGGAAAAGCCTAATATATAGAATTTTACTCGTATGTAAAGGTTTCTGTAGTACAATATCATATGTAAAAAAGAGTATTTTGCTAAATAACTCTCTAATAATGCCAGATATAAAGAAAGTGCAAGAAGTAAAAAAGTTTGGGGCATTAAAAGAGATCGTGACCCCATGAAAAAAATCACTCTGTACATTAATCCAAATTCCAGTGATATTGTTTTTTAGATTCTACAAAAGGTAATATGTGTTCCAATTTTCGTTAATTTTATTTTTATAAAAATATTGCTGTCAATTAAAGAAGCGAATTAAAACTAAAAAAAACTAAAAAAAAATATTCAAAGAGTCACAATCTGGATGTTATCTGTCAACAAAAACAAAGACTAAAAGAATCATAGGAACTGTTAAAAGTAAAAACCGTTATTGATTCGGCTATACAGAAAATGTAATAATAACAATATAAATGTAAGTCCTAACACTGGAACCTGTGGTGGACGATAGATCAAAATACAAGAGTTCTAACCACACTACAACCCAACTTGTTAGCATCATCAGCAGATGATATAAACAGTTTATATCATCTGCTGATGATGCTAACTTGGTTAGCGAAACCCGCGTCCAGAACGTAACAATTTGTGGAGTAGTGTGGTTAGAACTCTTGTATTTTGAAATATAAATGTATAAAAAATTAATATAAATCACAATTTTCTTTGCTTAAAAAATATTTTTGCTTGTATTTTTATATATTAACGTATGCAGAATAGTCTAAAAATTGAGATATACAATGTCTTAAACTATTTTTTATATAATATGCTTATTAAACATTGTTCTGAATGAAACCTGTCGACACTCAACAGCCACTATAATATAAATTACACCTGAAAACTATAAAATAAAAAATGGTCCCCGTATCCCAGGACTCAACGGTGTGGATGGATATATTATTATTTTAAACATTTTTGGTCGTGTTATATTAGCGATTATTTCAATTTTTAAATAGACACAAAAGCAGCTTATAACATTTCTCCAACATACACTTCCCCACTTGTGTAACTTGGGGGGAACCGTATAAATCAGAGAATCTTGAAACTGCTTGGTTTTAATGATTTCTTCTCCGCTGATGGTAAACTGGATGCGTTAATCGGATTGGTGTGCGTCTTTCTATTCTACTTGTAGGATCTGCCGGCATAACCTTATAGGTGTTTTATCAAAATACAAGAGTTCTACCATACTCCACTACAACTTGTTACGTTCTGGACGCGCGTTTCGCTAACCAAGTTAGCATCATATATAAACTTGAGTTTATACCATATATTATTATAAACTCAGTTTATATCATCTTCTGATGATGCTAACTTGGTTAGCGAAACGCGCGTCAGAACGTAACATGCAAACAACAGTTGTGGTGTAGTGTGGTTAGAACTCTTGTATTTTGATCTATCTTCCACCACATGTTCCAGT
The DNA here is from genome assembly GCA_030620095.1 of Kuschelorhynchus macadamiae. Lineage (NCBI taxonomy): Eukaryota > Metazoa > Arthropoda > Insecta > Coleoptera > Curculionidae > Kuschelorhynchus > Kuschelorhynchus macadamiae. Next base: position 675,483 of record JAUTXW010000292.1, on the reverse strand, counting down.
GTTAGGACTTATAGGTGTTGTCCAAAAGTTGAGTTATATTTTCCACGTATTCCGTTCTGTCCATGACGACTGTAGCATTTATCTGCTGAAAGGACCAGAATGTTTGCATCTTCTATTAAGGTCTTCATCGCTATTTTTTCGGCTGCGGAGAGATTCGCTGATTTTGAATTTTTAATGATCTTAGCTGTCTCATATCTGACCTCATCGGCTTGCCCCACTGATTGCTGTTTCAACAGAGCATACTATATCTTCTACAGGAATGGTACACGCTGCTATTGCGAAATTTTAGCCTTTGGAAAGGACGGAATGTTCTGCTTTGATGACAAGTTGATAACGGTATTCTGTGGAGATTTCACTGGATTTTTTTTATTCAGGAGTGCTTCAAACTTCTTTTGTTGCTTAAATGTATCTTCTTGATGGATTTTCTTTGCCTGTATTGGTAATATTGTCCAAAGTTGTATATATGGTTCTTTTAAGTCTCAAAGCTAATTTCAGGTGAATTTCTAATAGTTTGCGGGTATTCGTATCTAAATCACGACGTATTGCCTTAATCCTTTTTCTAACTAATGCATTGCTGGTACGCTTATAAGTATTATTTGCAGTTCTAGAAGTAACGTGATGTCTCATCTGTAGTGATTTGGGTACTACATCCTCATCTCCGAAGAAGCTGGAAATTCCTTTCAAAGTAATAATAATGGCAGCCTAAGAACTAAGTACTGTTGCAGGCATTGAATGAAGAAATTGTTTTAGTTTTCTGTATATTTAAAACATTAAGATAGATTTTTCAGTAGGTTTGTGACAGAGTTGTAATGCATCAATTTTCATGATTTATTTTTGAAATGATCGTCTGGTTACCAAGACCTTTCAACACTATTTTTTGTACTGTTTTATTGTGTTTTTTTTTTATAAAACCAATTTGTTTTTCTTTAATAACACTTCTAGACGGTGTGGTGAATGCGCCTCATATTCTTATAATTCCACTGGAAAGTCATCGTGCCATCTAACAGACAAGGCAGAACAAGGTCTCCCGGGACAGCTAGTTCGGTTTAAATCACAAAATTTAAAATAAAAACATCGGTATTTAAATTGTCAACTAATAATTTAAATCGTCGCAACTCTGGTGATGAATAAATAAATGTACTATTATGATGCCATTTGTTGTGTTATTTTTATCTTTCTTGAATATAATTGACGAACAGAAAATGATGAATCTCTAATAACATGATTATAAACAGTTTTAATAGTGCCAGAAACAAAGACCCTATTGACGTACCTTACATGTAAACATTCTAATGTTTGAGCCTATTGTTTTTATTGCATAAATAGTTTGTTAGGAATTATAAATTATACACAAGAAGCCTGTAAACGGAATAAACGTAAGTTCCGAGTATTTCAAGAAATTATACAAATATGTTAATATTTATCTATATATACCCACGAATTCTAGTAGGCAAATGTCGAAGAGTTGAGTGACACAAATTAGGTGGATTAATTTGCCCTCTTTTTAACAACCTTAAGAACTTGGGCTACAAATTTACTGAAAATGTGTCTGGGAATTGTCGATATAATTTTTTTATAAAAAAAGTTGTAGCAATTATATTACTCTTTAAATGCAAATTATACAAGAGGAATACCTAACTCTTTCTTAAGCTTAAGATTTAAGCTTTTCTATTGTTGTTATTTAATCTATGTTTTGGAGGTGCCTATAAACTCTTCTGAAAACAAAGATTTTTATAAAAAATAAAATCAACTTAAAAAAAGCTCTAAAAAGTAAAAAATGCCTTGAATCTAAAACCACAAGTATAATGTCTACTGTCTTAATACCAGTTTTTCGCCGACTTCATAAAATCAACTTCAAGTCACAGCTCAATGTCTTTACATTCTTGCCCTCTAATTTTTATTTTCACATTATACAACCCAATGAGAAATTCACGAAAAGCAAGTATCTGCCAATTAGCATTTTTGGACCCATTTTAGGTAATGTTTCTATAATAGCGTGTCTGTTTCTTGAAACAAAATGGTAAGCGATATGCTACAAATAGGAAACATTTATATTTGATATGGCTTGATTGCATGTATTTCTAGCGTCGCGGTCGTGGCACTACACTTGTAGAGAAAATGTTTCGATTGTAATCTTGTTGTTCCCGTTTTCAGCAGCCACTGTTTCTAAATGTGGAGAAACAATATACTAAATTAAAATAGAAACACATTATACTTTTAAACAGGTACCTATCTAAAATAAAGTCTATATGAAGTTTTATGTGAATATGGATTCCAAAAACAAAGCAAACAAGTCGACATTCGCCATAATTATTTTATTTTTCGTCTATTCTTATAATAAAGACTTTGTTTTCAGGTTTCACCGCACAAAAAATGTCTGGCGAAAGCAAATTCATAGTTTAATTTAGTAATGTACTTTCATATTTGTAATCTCTCCTCTATATATAATTATTTGTTAATAAAAAATAAAATATTTTTGTAGGGAATATGTAGTTTTATTTTTTATCTATATCATAGTTTTAAAAAGAAAAGCAAGAAAAATTAATGTAAGTAGAACGTGTTCTTAAGGGTTTAAAAGCGCAGCAACCGATAAAAACACATATTTTTTGTTAAACACGTTATCACTATCCAGCATTTCGGAATTTGTATACATTCGTTTTTTAAAATGAACATGGAGTGGGACACAAATCATCTGCATGATATCATATTTCGGTCTAAAAGACAGAAACTCCTAATTTCCAAATGAATCTAAAATAAATGGAATCCCTAATGCGGTTCAAAAATGTTTCGATTTAGTTTCTCTGAACAAACACAGTCAAAACAAGGGGCTCTACCTGTGTTCAAATTTCGAACTAGTTATCTTTCAACAATTTTATTGTCATTAATGAAAATCAACGTCAAACAAAAATTTTTTGTTTGGTATTTTGTCGTTTTTGTTTGATTTGCATTATTTGAAACAAAATTAAAACATAAAAACATATGCCATTGTGGAAACAAGAGAAACAACATCTCTGTAATGTGTATAATAGATAATTATAAAATTACATAAGAAAAGTCTCTGTTGATATCTCCTCACCATGTTGTTGCTTTTGATTTTTTTAAATTATACTATACAATCTTGAAGAATATTTAAATTATTTTGTCTTCCCCATTTTGTTAAAACTGCAGGACCAAATCCAAACAATAAAGTAAGGTATTGTTCTCATTTCTGACAGAATCTTTATTAAATAAATTATGGAAACTTACAAAACGAGTTCGAATTGGTAACACATGTATCAAAAATGTATCGAATTAATTTTAAAACTTTTGTGCCTTGACGCAAATATCTTCATTGTTTTGAAACTGTTTTGCAGTTTTTCCCAGCTCAGATTTTGTTTCGATTTTGTGTCAGAAAATGCTACTTGAGTTGTTGTATCCAAATTATCATAAAAATAATAGTATTCAATTCTTAAAATAGTATCCGGTAATTTTATCTGCAGAAAATATCCTATCTATTTTATCAGATAGATGCTTTTTGCATATCACTACACGATACTATTATATAAAAGCGCCGTCTATAGAAAATCCGCAATACACATTGTCAAAAATTAAAGTGATCAGTAAAACTGAACTTGTGTCCATTACGAACCTATATGGTTTTCTCATATGAAACAATAGTTTTTTAACATCCCCCTGTTTTCCACTTAGCTCCCCTCCCATGTTATAGACTTCACTCATTGACCAGAAATGTTTTGTGCCAAGAATAAAGATATTTGATATTTTCAACATTCATTAAGATTTATATTAACCGGAATAACTTGACGAAAAAATAGTTTTTATCGCCGAAGCTCTGAGGTAGAAAATGTTTCAAAATTGCGCCATTCCGACATTTTTAAGGTTTTATAATAAACCATTTAGAAAAAAATACATATTTAATTTTTAGACATTTGTTTTTTAAATCAAAATATTTGAATCAAAATAGTTTAAATCAAGTAATGATGTTTTAAAACCATTGTTTTTAATAGCAATGTTTAAGATATAAAATCCTTACTGTTTGGTCTTCAGTTAGATGGCGTTGTAGAGAGAGCTCTTTACTGATTCAATTATCTTTTAATATTTATTTAATAGGTTTAAAACTCTCATAAATCCGTCGCAAGTCGTTAAAGCCCAACAAGGAATGTACCTTATACTAACATCATATTTGACTTAAGACTTTTTTAGGAAAAAGGCAATACATTCATTGTACCCCGAAATACCTTTAGAGAGCTTTGCACGCCCCATTAACTTGTCAGTTATTATCAAAACAAAGAGATGCACTGCCTTTTGATATTTTTGCACCTTGTCACAACAAAAGCGTGTTTATCCTGTTTACGAAATTCTTTAATTAATAGAATGAAGCATGACGAAGAGACCGTACGAAAATAAAGGCAGTCGCACTTCTTTGCACTGTGGTAGACATCGTGTACCTGTAAACATTAATTTTACGGGTTTAAATTGGCTCGTAAATCTGGCTAAAAGCCCTCTTTGTCAAAGCAGGGCTATTTTTTATTTGGGACTTGGATTTCTGGCTCTACTAGGTATATCCGGTGCCTTTTTGAAATTTACACGGTCTTATCAATGGGCTTCTTGTGAAAGCTCACGCTGTAAATTATCTTGAATATAATATGAATTAGGTGATATATGCGAAAATTGAGGACCACCCTAGACCTACACAATACTGTCAAAGATTTGCCATGCACGGATATCATGAGCATGGTTATTTTTAGTAAGGAATCTTTATTGCCTGATAAATTTGGGCTAAAGCTCCTAGAAAGAGCTTTTTTAGTTATCCGATTTCAAATTTAGCTGTAACTCTTGTACCTTGAATTTAAAGAATTCTTTAGAATCTAGTAGTAACAGGCTTATTTAATGATGGTACGTTAACATATATCATATATTATTCTTAGATATGGTATTGCTAGAAGACTGAAATTGTACAAACAACTACCACATTGTTAGTACATTTATTTGGTCACAGTTTTATTTATGACCCTAGGCTAGCTAGGTGAGGAAACAGTTTATGTATAAAATCTTGAACGATAAGATCCTTAACCAATTTTATTTTTACTTTTTCTGTACAGAGTGTACCACGTAAGTGGCTTACTCGACTTTATTCCTCAAATCTTTGCACAAAATTAAAAAAAACAGATCTTTCTTAGGGCTATAGGAATAAGGAATCGAGAAAAAAATTATTAAATGTTTTCTGATAAAATGTAGAAAAAAAACTAAACATTTATGCAAATTTTAACACTCAATTTTCAACGGGGGTGAATATGTTTTATGAAAATAATAATTATATATATTTGATTTTTGAATTGCACTTCTGGTTTAGTCGGAAACGAGACCAACTTAATTTTTTCCACTTAAACAATTAACTTTTGGTGGTTCCTAGCAGGTGGTGGCTATCCAACGGTACCATCTGATAGCTAGTAAATTAAGACAAGAAAGTCTATTCACTTATCCCTTTTCTCTTTGCACACATTCAAAACTTCCAAACGGCCGATTTTCAAATTTCAAAATTATTATAATACAGATGGAAACGGTTTGACCAATAAAGCTGAACCTTGTTTGAAAATGTTTATTCAGAGAGACCACTGTCTGAGATGAACGTTTTTTTTTTTTAATCCTATGACATGGAAATTATTGATATGGAAACAGGTAATTTTTATCAAAATAGTCTTATTCATCAGGGGATCAACACTCAATAGCCATTTTAAAAATACTTTTGTGTAATTGAAAAGTATTAGGGAAAACTTAGAAAACTAATGCAAACATTTTTAAAGTAAGTATTGAAAGTGGGCGGCACCATCTTTGTTTATACAAGCACGGTGACGGTGAATTAAGGTTTCACTAACTGCTTGGACAGTATACTGGAGTATTTTTATCAGCTCCACTTCGGCAAAAATTCTATTGTGAAAATCGTTTTCGTTAACAATTTGACCACCATGGTACACTAATATCTTCATATGAACCCAGAAAAAAAATTTACGGAGTTAGTGTGCTTGAATTGCTTTTACTGGTTCTCGAACACGTTGATATAGACACAGATATTCTATTATTTGGTCGTCTTCTGTCTGGAAGTGTGTTTTGTCAAGCTTCACCGTAAATAAACATATTCAGCTGTTGTGTACAGTCTGACCAGTAAAGTTTGCATCATATGGGATTTTTTTAAAAATTAATTTACGTCGAATTTGAGTTGGCAAAAATAATGTCAAATCACAATACAAATTTCATAATAGTCACGTGATTCATCCCATCTGTCAAGTTTGAGTTTTTGTTTAATGGCAGAAAGCAGCAATTTTCCGTAATATTTTAAAAAATGGTAAAGGAAACATTTTCTTTTGATTTGACATGACATTTCAAGTTTTAACGGTTAACTTTTTGAAATTATTCTAATTTTTTTTAACTTGCTTTTTCACTTTACCGATTGTAAGCAAAGCTGAATTAAACTATCTATTTTTGATAAATTGTTTAAATGCATATTTTATTTATTTTTTTTATTTTAAAAGCCATTTTGTTGATGAGAACATAATTGAGTCCAAAAAAAAGAACATTTTTTCTCAATTTCTATATCGTCGAATCTAAAATAAATATAATTTTTTTATTAAATTATTAAAATAACCAAATAAAGCTTAAATTAAAGTAGCCTATGGAAACAATTGAATAAAATCTTCATCCAACGATTCTATTAATAATGTGCTTACGTAAGATCAATTTTAAAATATGCTTCTCCTGTCTGGTCTCCTTATTACAGGGTTTATATCGAGCAGTTGGAAAGAGTGCAAAGAAAGTTTCTGAGATTGATAGGATATAAAATGAAAATTAAAGTCTAAGATATTAATTTTAAAGACATCCAGTTGATGATAAACTTAAATTCATTAGAAAATAGAAGAAAAATTCAAGATCTTTGTACATTGTATAAAATAATAAATTCCAATATTAATTGCCGAGAACTCTTAGATAAAATATCATTTTCAGTTTTACCAAGACAGACGCGTAGTAAAACCCTCTTTCATGTACCTTCGTACTATGGTACTTCATGTTCAACTACTAGGTTCTGCAATATTGGAAATACTTATTCTGGTAGTATAAATTTAGATTTTTTCAATGTAGCTTTTAACTCCTTCAAAAATCAAATAAAAAGGGAGATTAATATGAATAAATTATGAAAATACAAATTTATATAACAGGTTTAAACATATAATATTTTTTAAATCTGTATTTGTGTATGGCATTGCCGTAAATAAATAAATAAATAATAGAGCAGTGTTGGTTTAATTCAGGTTTGATGACATTCGGTTATCTAAGTGAAAAAAACATTAAGTAAAAAAAGAGAAAATTTTGAAGTCTACCAGTCAAGTTGAAATTTGGTTTTCTGGTATATTTTGACAAGTAATATATCATGACTAACTTGTTTATTGTCAATTTGCATTATTTTTCAAGCGAAAACTTTCTGCCAACTCAAATTTTGTTAAGGGCAGTTATTAAAAAACACATTATGTATGTATGTACACACGAATATTACTGTATCACAAAATCTCTGTGCCTGAAATTTACATGGATATAATAGTCTATTATATAACGAGAATGATAAAGGGCTTATTACAAGGCAATATTACCAGGTTGTCCCCATCTAACCCTTAATTTTTCACCAAAATATGAAGTCAGAAGGGTAGTTTTTTAGTTATACCGCGAACAGACAGACATACCCACAGACTAACGGAAATGAGAAGACCGGGGCCGTAAAACATGAAGAAGTAAAAACCTGCGAGGGTGATTTTTTTCACGATTACAATACTTCCCTTTTACGAGGGAAGTAAAAATAAGAGTCCACAAGGCACTATAGAATATACTTATTAACCAAATTCCTTTTTTTGCCGATAAACAGATAAATCGTGAATATAGGCGACAAGAATAGTGAAATTATAAACAAATCTCCAATCGAGGAGTAAGATGCAAAATTGCTCTATGACGACTGTTTATTGGCATCAAATTCAGACCATTATTCCCATTTTAACGATTTTTCAGAAGTTCTAAGTCTAACATCCGTCTTCTACTGTGAACAAAAAAAGTCAACTTTTGTTGTAGCTAATTCGTCTTAAAAGGTCCTAAACGTCAAAACAGTCTTTTGTCGGAAGGGCATCTGGTATAAATCAGCTCTTCTACCTAAATCAGATATACCTGTCATCAGACTTATTGCTTGTCAGGGGAAAATGTACCTGTCTAATTTTGCACGGGTAATTTGAACTTGGCACGCGAACGAATAGTTTTGTAAATAAGGCACATATCATGAGCGTAGGGAAAATATTTTACAGGTTATTGATAATAAATCCACTTAACTTTTACAAAATTAGTTTTAGAACAAAATGTTTTACTTAAAAGTTGTAGCTAGTAAGCTGATTTTTTTTGGTAGAAGCCATTTATAAACAGAGTGGTCAAATTTGCTCATATATTTTAGTTCCAAATTTCATTGCAATATACCGGACTTTATGTTCTCACTGTATATCACATATGTAGTTATCTATAGTAGTATCTTCATTTGTTTTTGCTATACACGATGTCCTGATAAAAGCTTCAAAAGGCCGTAGCTCACTAGTACTTCGTCCTAGAGTTTCGAGAAAAAAATATAGCTAAAGTGGACTAGATAATTAATTTTATCAAACATATTTCTAATTTTGTCCTCGGGGAGAATGTTTTACCTTAAGTTTGTCCAGCGTCTCGACTATTTTTAATTTTATTAAAAGTCAAAAGTTAAGGGATTTACAAAATAATAACCCTGTACACTAAAGGGTAAGTTATTAATTTTACTTCTTTCGTAAGAGGGAAGTATTGTAATCTTGAATCACCAACCCAAATTTTTACAGAACTGACGTTTTAGATTTCTTTGATGCCAAAAAACATGTTTTCTCAATTCCGCCTCTCTGTCTGTCTGTTCGCGAATAGCTAAAAAACTACTTACCCGATTGACTTCAAATTTTGGTCAAGAACTAAGGACCATATAGGGATGACTTGCTAACATTTTGGCAAAAATCCAATGTGACAGAACAAAATGACGGCCTATTGAAATATTAAAAACATTATTACTAAAAAACTTATCCAATTAACCTCAAATTTTTCATAAAACTCGAGTATTGCGTAGGAATAAACTAGTAAAATTTTGGTACAAATCCAAGATGGCGAAACAAAACGGCAGCTTAAAAAAATCAACGTGCAAAAATGATTTATTATATTAATTCCAAATTTTGTGCTAAAATTAAGCGTGTTATAGAGATGAACTGGTAAAGTTGGGCTATGAATTTAAGCTAGCGGAATAAAATAGTAGTCAAATAAAATTATCCTCTCAAGTTTTTACATATCATCACATGGTTCATATGGGGATGATTGGCAACATTTTGGTAAAAATCCAATGTCAGAACAAAATGGTCTACTGAATTGTTAAAAAAAATATATTATTAAAAAACTAGTTATCGATTTTACTCCAGATTTTACACAGAAATCAAGTGTTACATAGGAATGAACTGGAAATATTTTGGTACGAATTGAAGATGGCAAAACAAAATGGCGGGCTAATAAAATATTTAAAAAATCGCGCTGAAAAAACTACTAGATTGATTTATAGAGATAAACTGGAAGATGTGTGATGCGAATTTAAGATGACGGACAAATAAAAAGTTTAAAAAATCAACGCAAAAAAGACTCATTCAATTTACTTTTTTACACAAATATTAGATGTGATAAATTTTAAAAATCCAGTGTAAACAACTATTTATTCTATTGATTTTAAAATATGACCATAAATCAAGTGTGACATAAACAGAAGCCAGTAAAATATTTGTTTTAATCCAATGTGGTGGAACAAAATGTCGCCGAATAGAAATGTTTAAAAAGATAGTATAAATTGCGCCACAATTCACTATTGCTGGAATGGAAAGGTTTATAATGAGAGAAGTACCGGGTAATGTTTTTTTACCAATTTTTTAAATTAATAACATAATTTCTATTAACGATGAAATACTTGATTTTTAGCTACGTATATCATGTCCAACAGTTTTTAAACCGGGGCTATAGTAAACAGTTTAAATATTCAATGAATGCATTTAACCTCTTCGTCAGGTAGAAATAAAATCTAAAATTAAATAAAATATTACCCAAAAGGCAAAAAAATATTAAAATAATTGGTATATGTTTTTGAGTCATAAAATCTTTTATTTCCATACACTGGAAAACCGCTTATATTTTGGAGGTTTAAGTGAAAACTATATTTTGTAATCAATTATGACGATATTTGCCGAATTTTGAAGGCAGAATAATTGATTTTCCTTAAAAAATTATTTTTAACATTTTGAACCAATTTAAGTTATTAAATATTTTTGATGGTTTATGGACAAAAAACATTTAATCAAAATATTTTCTTCACGTAACTTTAAAAAATCATTTGTGATTGATTTCTTCATAAATTAAGTTCTTGTTCTCATGCATTTAAAAATTAAAATATTTTTTGAATGTCCATTTAAAATTAACATTTTGTTAAATATATTTCTTTGTAAACTAGTCAACGCTACTAACCAAATTATCAGTATTTTGTTTGTTATTATGCATTTCATTTTTTTATTTGTAAATGTATTCCAATTATAAAAAGATCAAGTTATCTATCTTTGAATTTTTATTACAAACGTGTCTTTGTTATGGGTAAAAGCATATTTTTAAACGTTTCTAGTTATTCCGGCTTCAGAGGTGTTTTTGCGTAAAATGTAGGTCAATCGGATAAGCAAGTTTTTTAGCTATGTCACGAACAGCTCGATAGATGGACCGACGAAAATAGGAGAAAATATTTTTCAGCATCTAGAAACTCGAAGACGTTAAGATCTAAAAAATCTCGAAGAATGTTTTTTCTCGATTACAATAAATACTTCCCTTCCTTACGAGAGAAGTTAAATAAATCGACGCCACTGATTGATGTTAATGCTAACGCAAGGGGGGTGTAAAACAACCCCTAACGTCGGGTTGCTTTATAGCTATTTTTCAATAAAATGTATGTCTTGTTGCCACACGCTAGGTTTGTTGGCATACATTTAGATTTATTCGAGAGTCGGAGATACGGAACGTATTTCTTTATTAGGCTGACAGCATAATGCCTTGTTTTTCTGTAGCGGCTAAACGCTTTGTGAATTTGATGTTGCTGCGAAGCTGTGTATTTATTGTATGGGCTATTTATTGGCCGACTGGTGTTTATTGTTATGTTTTAGTTGGCATCATTGCAAATCTTATATGTACGAAATTGTAGTCCGTTTCAGAATTATTCGTTGATTTCTTGCCTGCAAAAAATTTTCTTGGTACCCTTAGCCTTAAAGCCCTATACAGGGTTAGGAGAAATTACTAGAATGGTCGACTATTTCAAAAGATACTGGAGTTATCAAAAAATGTCTTATATAAAAGTGGTAAGGCTTTTAAAAATCTACATATCTGTAATACATCTGAATACCTGTATATGTTCGCCTACATGAATAATAAAACTTTTTTTTAAATGGAACATCCCGTATATTATTACTTATTTTGATCGTCCAGGCAATTTAGAAAAAAATTTATCAACCATACGTTATTCCTCGATTCATTAGTTTCCGAGATATCATGACATTTTGATTAGTTACAAAACAAATAAATTTCAATAAACAATTTAATAACTTAACATGAAAAAACATCGGTGTAACAAGTCATGGAAAAACGGCTCTGTTTTATAATAAATGTTGAAAATGGTCCACATTTACTAACTGACAATGACATAAATTGTCGCAAAAATGTCTTTTTATTTAATACCATTTCCCTTGGTATTCTTTCACTTTAAATTAAAATTTGAATTTATAATTCTTATGAATTACCGGATTTATTCCAATAAACATTGTTTTTCAGGTGACCCCAATAAAACAATCGAGGGACCGTGAAGGCCTCTTCTTCCTATCCATCTATTTGGGAACGTGACATCCGACACCTGTCTAACTTCACGAGTACAATGCGGAGGAGCTCCATCTTGCTGATAATAGATTAAGTTAATATCTGGAGTTAAATAGTTTATAGTTGAAACTATTTCTTGCCGAAGAAACTGGAGATACCGTTCACCAGTCAAATTTCCCTTGATAAAAAAGGGTCCAATTACATGCCCCGCAGATAATCCAGTCCAGCCATTAGCTTTTTCTGGGAGCTGTGTATGCAGTTCTTCTTACCAGTGTGGGTTATTTCGCCCCAGTAACAATAATTTTGTTTACAGACTATTCCGTGTAGAGTGAAAAAACAATATTGTTTGGAAAATGCTGGTTCTCTTCAATCTTTCTCGTAATTATTTCGCAAAATTCTAGTCTTCGATCATAGTCAACGTCACAAAGTTCTTGTACAACATGAACTTTATATAGATAAAGTGCGGGACACGAAAGAAAACCCGGCGGTCCTTAAAATAAAGGTTCATAGTCTTAAGCAAGCGGAAAAGTAAAATTTGTGTACGCAAATAAATTTTATATTATTTTATTTGTTGTAATAGTTTGCCGCTTCAACTATAAAGTGCGCCAGCTGAGCTGTACGAAAAATTAATCGAGGATTTAGTAAATTTCGCACTGGTCCACTTGTAATTGGGATGTGCCTAGAGTCTCCATGCACTTGCCGCTAGAAGGTTTTTGCTATTTCCAGTGGCGCCTATACATTTCGATCATTTTTCATTTCTATATAAATGCGTTTCGTTGAATTTGAATTATTATTTCGAAGTAACGATGACGAGCAAAAGAGGAAAAACAATTCGAAGCGGATCACGTGAAGTTATTGCGAGCGTTATAGAGGCCTGTACTAGAGAAGCTGAAAATAATAGTTAGACTATTCAAATTCAAAATCGAACAGAACGCGCTGCATTTTACACTGGTGTTTCGAAAAGTAGTGTAAGAAGAATTCAAAGAGAACATAATGATCGCTCATGTTCTACTTCACCTTTAAAATCTCCTGGTAAAAAAAGACCCCAATTATCATACAAAGATAAAATTGACGATGGTGATTTTCAAATAATTCGACGAACAATAGAGGATTTTTATATAAACTTGAAGAAGGTTCCGACCTGCAAACTACTTCGTGCTGTAAAGAACAAAATAGATTTTCTGTACGGGTATAAAAAAATCTTAAATCGGCTTTTACGATCAAACGGTTTTGTTTGGCGCCAGTGCCAAAATAAACGAAAATTGTTCATTGAGAGACCAAATATTTTTCACTGGCGCGGCGGGTGAAATATCTATCAACTGTAAGGCAATATAGGCAAGAAGGACGCAATACTGTGTATCTAGACGAAACCTGGTAGATAATGATATGACAGTGAACAAATGCTGGCAAAGTGAAAGTGTTACAGGTGTTGTTCAGGGAATCCGGTCTAGTAGTCGCTTTATTATAGTTCATGTTGGTTCAGAAGCCGGATTTGTTTGAGGTGCTGCTTTAGTTTTTCGCTCGGGACTAACAACTGGAGACTATCATGGACAGAGGAATAGAGATAATTTTGAAAAGTGGTTGCTCGAGAAGCTTCTACCTAACATTCCTCCCAAATCAGTCGTGGTAATGGATAATGCGTCTTATCATTCTCACGTAGAAGATAAAGTGCAAACTAAATACTCTACAAAAGCTCATATGATATCGTGGCTTAAATCGAACAATCTTGTATGCGATTCAACATGGAGAAAATATCAATTATATGAAGTAATATCAGCCAACAAGCCTAGAGAAAAAAGTATAAAATTGACGGTCTTTTACGTAACGTCGGTCATACACCTTTAAGGCTGCCTCCATACATGTGCGACCTCAACCCTATTGAATTTGCATGGGCAGGAGTAAAAAAATATATTCGAGAGCGCAACACCGGTGAACTTTCAATTAAAGATTTAAATAAAATAACATCAGAAGCTATTGACTCAATATCGGCTGAAAATTGGAAAACGTATGTTAAACATGTTCGTTCTATTGAAGTAGATGACAAAATTGAAACGGTTATTGGTGATTGAGTTATCACACTGGGATCTTCAAGTAGTGACGACGAAACCTCATCATTTTCAGAGGAAGACAACGATTTAGAAGGAATCGAACCATTAGAATCACAGCCGTCAACCTCAAAAATGGCTTAGTTTTTTTTTCATATATTTGGTAAAATTGTTTAAAAAGTAGCTGTCAATAAACTGCTTCAAAATAATTAATTTTCTGTTCAATACCGAGTGTCAAAAACATCAAATATTGCAATTACTATTTGAAAAACTACAGAACCCATATTTTTCCAAAATTAACACATCAGTGTAATTATAGTAGGGGAGCCAGCACTGATTCCAGTGAACAAGATTTATCAAAATTTTAACTTATGGAGTTCGACTTTCGGCTATTCGGGTATGCCAAAAGTGACCGTTTGTCTCCGTCTGCCATACTATTTTGTACAGGGGGCGTCATTGTGAAGTACTATACAGGGCGTTTCCTAATTGCGTGCTAATGTTAAAGGGGGGTGATTCTTGGACCTTTTTAAGAAAAAAGTTTAATATGAACCTAAAAGTCTTAACTTTGGAGATACATATTATAATACTTATAATATTTATAATACCTGATGCTATTATAAATAAATAACGGTGTGAAATTTGATACACGTCTTTTATGCATAAAAGGCCATTTTTTATTAACAGTCAATTTTTGAAATTTCTACCAGTGGCGTGCATATGTAATTAACCTGGGTAAATCCGTATGCTCCTTAATGCATAGAAGACGTGTGTCAAATTTCATGCAGTTATCTACAAGAGCATCAGAAATGGGATGAAAAATGTTTTCTTTTTAAACTTTACCATCCTGTATCTCAAAAGTTAAGACTTTTAGGACATAAACACACCCCCTTTAACATCAGCATGCAATTAGGAAAGGCTCTGTGTAGTACTTCACAATGACGGCCCCTGTATAAAGTAATATGACAAACGGAGACAGACGGCCACTTTTGGCATACCCGAGTAGTCCAAAGTCGAACTGCATAAATTAAAATTTTGATAAATCTCGTTCACTGGATCTGATGCTGGCTGCCCTTATAAAATCTGGACTTGTAAATCGTGTATCACTATACTGGGTGGTCCAATAATAGTGGACGTAGGCAGTAGCCCGGGAACCGTTAATGAAAAAACTCAAGAAAAAATATATTTATAGGTAAATTGATCAAGAAAAATCAAAATTAAATAATTTTAAAATTCGAAAGTTCGCCGTTTTTGAAATACAAAAGAGATATAGAAGTGCGGTGCACGAAAGAAAACAGACAAATATAGATAAAGGTCATTAAGCATAGTTACATTTTTTATTTATAAGAAGTGCGTATAGTCAAAAAGGAGTGCCAAATTATTTAAAAACCGACGGGACACCACTGGTGTAAAGAGATTTCTTGGCCAACCTTCCTAAACCGATTGACTCCGCTCGGTTTTCTTTCGTGTCCCGCACTTTACTTCACGATCCAAAGCAAGCTGATTGGTGGATTGTCTGGGATTTTCTTGTATGGGAAGCAGAATGTCTAATTTTTTATCATCGGCGGTAGCACTTCTAGGTCTTCCAGAAACTGTTTTTTTTTTCTCATTTGCCTGTCTGGGTGCAAATTGTTACAAATATCACATACCTGTTGATATGATTTCTGTTTATTACTATACCCCCTTAAAATTAGAGTATCAATACTCTCTGTTTCAGTAAGTAAAAACGCCGTGCTATTTCCTTCTTTACTTAATTCTGTAAGAACTTGACTTTCAAATGCCAAATTATTATTGTCAAAGGCCATACCTAATTTGTTGCTCAGGTAAATACGATTACATTCGAAAATCGCATTGGTATCGGTTATTATTTGAAATACCGATATCTCGGAAACTAATGAATTTAAGCATAACGTATGGTTAACAAAAATGTCCAAAATCTACTGGACGATCAAAATAAGTAATAATATACGGAATGTCCAATTTAAAAAAATATAACTTTTATTCTTCACAACTTTGTGGGTGAACCTGTATATTCCAATTTACTACAGATTTGTAGATTTTTAAAAGCCTTACAACTTTTATATAGGACATTTTTTGATAACACTGTATATTTTGATATAAACCACCGTTCTGGTAATTTCTCCTAACTCTGTATATAGTGGCTACCTTTACATTAGTATTTGTGTGTTTGTCAAACTGCATTTGGTAAAATATTTGTTACTTTTTCAAAGTTAGAACTATGTTATTGTGTTATCAAGTTTAAAAAAAATATGAAAAATGATACTAATAGTGCGTCCGGAAGTGGTATATCAAAAAAAAATGTATCCCTTGATGCCAAGGAAATTGTAGAAACCATTTATTTATCTCTTAAAGAAAGGGTATAGTCAAATCAATGTTTGGGCGAAACGTGCTTTTTAACTAAAGTTCCTTCATCGACGGTAAAAAAATATCGTTACCAAAACCATTACACCAAGGAAACAACGGCCCGATATCGGCAAATTTAGCAGTATTGAAGAACCTGATAAAGAGTGAAGAAGAAAAAATTATGACATGCCTAGTAAACAAATGATTTCTACAATAGATGGATGGATGGATGGATGAATGGACGATAATGAAATTTACCTAACACCTATCGATGGCTGAAAACTAGTCGATTAGATTAAGTTATCGATAGGTGTTGCTACCTAACGATAAAAATATATTGAAAAAAAGTCCTTACCTTTGTAAATATTAAATCCATTTTATTTATCCTTAACTATCGATGTTATCGACATTATTGGATACCTATTAGCACTTATCAATATATCGATAAAACGTTCATCTCTACTTCTAATATCTAAAAAATTTAAAGTACTTTAACTCGAAATTTATTTATTTCGATTTATAACCTTTAGTTAAACCTAACTTAACTTGAAAGTTATTAAATTCTAGATCTAATCTAGAGATAGAGAAGATCTAATATAATAGTTAGAAGTCGAAATTTAAAGGTCGAGATCGGAATTTAATAAATTCTAAAATTTAAGTCGTTAACAAACATTCTTTGTGGCCCTTCTAAGCTTTCGGGCCATGCGGTATATTCCGTCTATACGTGAAATAGAATCAGATCAATTCGACGATGCTTTAATGAGGCAGACTTACTTACGTAATGTTTGAATTATCTATCATGCGAATTGCTCTTCTTTGGACACAGTCAAGAATGTTGAGGTTTGAGGAGGCTGCTTTCCCAGTCTTCATACCTACGAAGAAATTTTTGGATTTGGATTTTATTAAATGATGTGGCTATTGAAAAATAATTTGTGACAGTGAAATCTTAGTGGCGTTAAACTATACAATTATTATTTTTGCTCCCTGAATTTTATAGATCCTGGGTTGAAGCAAATCAGGATTTAGAAACATGAATTAAAAAAAATCAAAAGTAGCTGATTTAATTTAAAGAGATCTTGATTTTTTTTGAGTTTTTTAAAATAATTTTTAAATTTTATTTGTAGTCTCAGTAACGCTTTTTTTTTCAAATGCAATACAGAAAAATAAAAACACGATTAGGAATTCGGTTGAAAATCTGACAAGAACAGAAACTTGCAACATGCGAACCCTCAGTCGCGGATGTGCCGGCTATTGGCTGGCGAACTGAAAACTGCTTCGCATTTACCCTTTTGCTCTGAAAGTTGACACACGTCGCATCCCAAAGTTAATTATTATGGCTAGTCAAGGCAGGAAAGAAAACACAATGTGTTATGGGCAGACTAGGATATCGCGCAAGATGTAATGTTAAATATAGTCGATAAGTTAAAAATCACTGGGAAATATGTAATGAGTTACGTGAGTTAGGTGATGGAGAAACAACTCCCCAGGATTCCAGGTCAATAAAAAAACAAAAATGTGATAACCATAACGCCGCCGGCGGATATTTAGGATACCAAGCTAGTGAAAGCAGCACTAATTTAACCTCCTTGTCCTCCTTTGTTGTAAGAACGTATCAAGATAAGAAAGAACTAGATAGCAACTAGCAAGAGCAATTTTTACCACAAAGTGCTTTTTCGGGGCAATTGAACATACAGAGGTTGTTAAGGCTATCGAAATGTTAGGACCAGGCTACAAACCACCTTCAATATTTCAGTTGTCGTCAACCATGTAAAACGAAATATTTGAAGAAAAAAAATCAAAATCTTTTAAGAAATTATCTGGTCAGTATCTTTGGATGGTTGGCCCAATATTCACAACAAGTCTATAATATGTGTGTCTTTGACAATAGAATATGGATATAGTGTTCTTCTAGAAAGTGTTGATACTTCCGGTTATTCCCACCCAGCTGGCAGATATGGCCATTAGTTTAATAAAAAATATAATGCTCCAGTTTTGTTACAGACAATGCAACAAATATGAACAGTACGCGAAAAAAAATTGTGGATGTACTGGATTACCCCTCATGTATAGAATTTGCTTTCCAATTATTTAGAAGTAGACATGTGAAAGATCATGTGGTGCAAATTGTAAAATACTTTCAAAATACTCATTTGCCAAATGCTTGGTCCAAACAAAAAGGAGGAAAGAAGCTAATAGTACCACAAGATGTTCAATGTAATATAGTTTCTAACTGTAAGGAAATATAGATCAGTGATTGGCCAAAGCCGTTGCACATTTGTGAAGAACACAAAGATGACATTGATTCAGTGATTTTTCAAAAACTATCAAATTTTCATATCAAACGAATAGCTGAGAAGTTTTTAAAAATTCTTAAACAAATTTTGGTGTTACTGAATATGGTTCAGTAAAAAGGTATCTCTTTGTGTAATGCAGTTGACGCATGGAGAAACTTATGGCTGTTTTGGTAATGTCGAAAATGAGGACACAAATTTACATCAATATGAGCTCTTCAAAACCAGATGTAATCAAGGTTTAATAATTAATAACCCTCTATCAAGCGGAAAAAAAGCTGCTTTAGATATTGCTGGTAAACATTTCCCCAACACAGGAGTATTACCATGACTAACCAAGTAAAAAGCCAAATCAGACCCCATGTTTTCTAGCGAAGTATTACAAAATGTGACCGCACTGCAGTGGTGGAGATCTCAAGAAGCCGTTCCAAAAATCAATAAGGTACTACACGTATTGTTCCCAATGTACCTGTGCATCTTCTACAGACTTGGAAATCATTTTTTGTACACATGGATTTGTTTATTCTGATTTAGAAATAGACTTGACAATGAAAAAAACCTCTAAATTAGTATTTCTCTTTGAAAAATTTAATACTCAATTGTTTATGGAATCTTATTTTAAGCATTTAGCTTTTTTGAGCTTGTGTAATGTTTTAGTTAGTTTTTAATTATATACATATAAGACTTTATCAGAAAGCCAATGAATATATTACTTTCAAATTTTGTCTCTGGCCATAGATGAACATAAACACTCTTTTTAAAATAATTTAAATTGTGCAGTGTTGCCGTTTTTCCCTTAAACAAGTGGCAACATCCGTTTTCTAAATGGATTGCCTTGTATATTATTGCATTTTTGTATTGTTCTGAGCATTCTAAACGCTTTTTGTCTCATGTTTTATTTATAGTAGATTAAGATCTACGGTTTAGAAATATTATGGTATGGATTTCAAGGCTATTGGAATTTAAAGAGACAAATTGAATTGCTAGTTATAGATCGGCGGCCGCCGCGAATCAAAGCTGTGTCTCAGCTTTGAGTCTTCTACTTTTTAATCTTTATACGGCAGACTTTCATTCACTAGACTTAAGTGCTTCGGTGTTACAATTTGCAAACGACTTCTGTATTTATTGCAAAAATAAAACAATCCAAGAATGTAAAATAAACCTTAACCGAATTATGTGTAATTACAATTCATATTTCCCTGAAAATGGGTTTAATATTTTAAATAAAAAGTCAGCTTTAGTTTATTTTTTCTGGTTAAATTCGTTTAAATATTTCGGTTATACATCAAACATTGACATGGAACGGTCACATTAATCACGTCATAACCAAAGCTGAGAAAAGCCTTAATATTCTATGTCTTCCGTGTTTACAGCCGAGGCTGTAGCTATTCTAAAAGCATTAGAATACGTTTCCTCTGAGAACATCTTATCTAATATTACCATATTCTCTGATTCTCAGTTAGTCTTATTGTCTCTAAGAAATTGTGACACATCCAAGAACTCAATTATTGCAAATATATTAAGTGTGGTCTCTAACTTATATAGTAATAAAATAAATGTTAAATTTGTCTGGGTAAAAGGTCATTCTGGACGGTAACGAATTGGTTGGCAAAGCTGCGAAAGAAGCTATTGTATCAGGAATACCCTTCCAAGACATTCCCTATTCTGATATATATCCACATATCAAAAACATTTCCTTAGACCCTTAGAAGCAATCCTATAAAAATTATTCAGCTGACTCTCCCAGCTTATATAATACAGTATATCCTGAGTTAAATAACAGACCTTTAATATTTAGGGAATGTTTATCACGACACATTTTTCTGTCCTACTGTAGATTTTTGGTCGGGCATGGAAATTTCAATAGGCATCTTTTTAAAATGAAGTTAGCTAACAGTCCATTCTGCTCATGCGATAATGTATCTATAGATGATTTAAACCACAAGCTTTTTAATTGTAAGTATAACAGCACAGCGGTCTCCATTTTTTTCACAGAACTCTGTAAGGTTCATTTACTTCCTTTGAATAGCACAAAGTCTCGTATTTAGTATTACATCAAATAATAATTTGGAAAACATATTTTTAACATATTTAATGATGTGTAAAATAAAGGCATAGGAGTGCATAGTTTAAATTAGGTATGGGTAGTATAGTTTTAATTAGCTTCAATATCCCTTGTATTTAACCTTATGTGTTTTTTCTTACCTTCCCATCCGGGCCTACCGTGTGATGTCTAATTTTATTAATAAAAATCGTCCTGAGGTGGCCCCGGGGCGTAAAGTGAGTATCCCTGTCTTACATCCTTTGATTCTTCAATAAATCTCCTTTAGTCGGTAGGATTAGGTATTATTTATAGAACACACAAGGCCAATAAACAATTTTTTTTTAATATGTTGATGATATAATATTTATATATACAAATGCACATTTTTTATGGTTCAGATCTTAACACTCAATATTAAAATAATATGAATAAATTTACTACATTGAATGTAAAATCTAGCCTTTATTTTTTATAATGTTCTGGTGGTAAACGTTATATTTTGTTTCAGGTATATATACCCGAGACTAGGATAGAATAGTTCTGATAGCTATTGAAACAAAATATAAGCTCTTTCGAAATGGTAAGTTTGTGTTACAGGTTGTCGCCAAAATGCCGTAATGAATTTAAATTATTTTCATAATGTCACGTTCAGCTTTCTTCGCGCCCATCGCATAATGTCGCGCCTCGTAATCCTCGTTATATCATGCACATGAATTTTACAAGAGTCAGTTTCGCTTTTTTAACTACTACTTGCCAATAACGGAATATCAATTGCGCGTTAGGAGTATTTTCTGGTAATTGAGTGTCGGTATTGGAATTGAATCTTGTTCTGTTCTATTAAATAAAACACAAAAGTCTTGGTCTCAGTCAAATTCACCGGCTTTGTGTTTTATTTATTAGAATAATTGTAAACAGGTCTCTTTGAGAATTATGGACGACTTTTTTTCCAGTTCTTTTCATTGGCGATATATAGAGAACCTGCTTTGCAAAAAAAATAATCTAATAATATTATTTTAACTGTCAAAAAAGGCGGAGGTTTTCAATTCGACCTTATATTGAAAATCATGGTTCTTGGGATTAGACCGTGTCAAAATGGAATCAATTTCCGACGTTTCGCCTTCGATTTTAAGAGGCATCTTCAGGGATCTTTTCTTCATGAGCTTGGAGAGGGCGAGGCCGGTTATTTGCAATCGACCTGTGTTCACCGAACTGTGACCCGGTGTAACGATCGGTTTCCACGTATAATGTAGACGGACGCCCGTATCTCTATTACAATTGTTAGGATGCTTATAAATCCCAACAGATTCTCTAATTTTCCGTTTATAGAAACCCGAAACCGGTGCAAGAACTTTGGTTTCGTTTACATTTATGACCTGTGCAGTGGAATGTTGGCATCCAGATACAGCAAATTGTACAATTTGTTTCGTTCTGTTTCTTCTACATCGTTAATCTTCCTTAAGCCTAGTCGACATTACCAGAGGAATAAGAAATTGCATATACTCCTTCCGTTTGAAAAGGAATAATGTCCTGTGGGGATCGCAAACATTGTCCAATTTTCTTGTGTCTATTGAAGATTGTACGTATATTGGAACGGCGAAGTAACCTTGCAATCTTGTCCGTGGTTCCCTAAACTATACTTCCTATCGGTAATTCCTTCTTAGTATTATTTCGTGGAGTAGGATTTATATATTTTTAATTGACGTTTGATCCCTTTTAAAGTTTGAGCCAGTTTATCTGTTTCCGATTGTAAAGAATATTGGTCACAAATCGCGAGGACTCTGTGAACCAAATAATTTGGTTCACAGCTTTTGTACCGGATAATGATGAGAATTTGAATTTAGGTATCTGTTCGTATGCGTTGGTTTTCTATATACAAAGTGTCTTAAGAATAAGAACATCTAGAAAGGGAATAGCGCCTTCAGATTCAGTTTCCATTGTACATTTTATATTAGCATGTTGTTGTTCAGATGATCAAGAAGCACGGGGAGATTTTCTAG
Organism: Kuschelorhynchus macadamiae; assembly: GCA_030620095.1. Taxonomy (NCBI): domain Eukaryota; kingdom Metazoa; phylum Arthropoda; class Insecta; order Coleoptera; family Curculionidae; genus Kuschelorhynchus; species Kuschelorhynchus macadamiae. The sequence goes on along the minus strand of JAUTXW010000292.1, from coordinate 652,778 downwards.
ACCATGTGGTCATGTGCCGTCTACATATCTGAACCACGATTTCGGCTTTAATGGACACGACTCTAAGGCTTCCTCCCCAAAGCTTCCATGGAAATATTGGCTACCACTGGTGACAGCGAAAATCCCATGGCTTCTCCTGAGGTTTGTTCATAAAAAGCTCCTTGAAAAACAAAATATGTTGACGTGAGACAATCTTCAGTCAGATCTAAAAGTGAGTTGTCAATATTATTATGGTGAAATAACTCTGATATTATGGGAATTGAATCATTTATAGGCACATTCGTATATAGCGAGTCTTACATCGAAACTGACTAAGATATCATTTGGATCTAATTGGATTGCTTTTAGTTTTTCTACAAAAGGCGTAGAATTTCTAATATATGAATGTGTTTTCCTGGAAATTTACTAAGAACATTTGAAAGATATTTAACGATTTTGTAAGGAGGAGATCCTATTGCCCTGACGATAGGTCGAGGTGGTACATTAACCTTGTGTATTTTAGATAGTCTATAGAACCGCGGGATCCTTGAGCTGCTTGGCATTAACATCTTCTTCTCCTCTGCTGGTAGGTTGGATGTGTTTAAAGGGTTCGTTATCCTCTCAGTTTTGCTGGTCTGGTCAACTTGAATTATTATGTAAGTGCTGTCGTCCAAAAGTAGTTGTATTTTCTCTACGTAATCTGTTTTGTCCATGACGACACTGGCATTCCCTTGTCTGCTGGAAGGACCAAAATATCTGTATTGTTGTTTAATCTTTTTTTCGCCGTTTTTTCCGAGCTGTTAGATTTGACTTAGGCGGGTTAGAATGTTTGATGATCTTCGCTGTTTCATACCTTATTACTTCAGCTTCTTCTGCTGGAAGTCTTCTAATTATTGCTGCAACGGATGACACTATGTCTTCTACGGGTATGTCCTTTGGTGTATGGCGAAGTTTTGGCCTTTAGAGAGGACGGATTGTTCTGCTTTAGTAAGGATTTTGGAAGACAGATGTATTACGGTATCCTGTGGCGGTTTTATTGGTCTTTGGTTGTCCAGAAGTCCTTCGAACTTTTTCCGTGGGTTAATGGTAACTGCTTGATACGTCCTTTCCGCTTGCACATTAGTAATGCCATCGAGAGTTCTAAATATAATTGATGTTCAATGAATTGAATATATTGAATCACGACGAAGTGTTTTCATCCTTTTTTCTTACCAATGCCATACTGGCTCGTTTGTAGATGTTCCTTGCGTTTCTTGATATTATGTGATGTTTCATCTGTTTTTGAGATTTTGATACTACGTCTTCATCTCGGCATCTAAGGAGAAAGGCTAGTTGGCAAAGTAGCTTCTTCTTTCTCCAATTCGGATTTTTTTTTGAGGAAGTATTTATAGCCAGCATACTAACAGAGTGAGACAGTTTCGACAATCAATTTCCTTTAGTCATCGACTAATAGTCTGTTCTTTTGACTTACACCACTTCTGTAATAAACATTTGTTTGAAACTTTTGTATTGATCGACTTACACTTTTAAAAGGTAAATACGTATAGTAAAAGAGGCTGTCGATAAAATATATTAATTATACAAAAAAACCTTTTTATATGGAACAAATTTTACAAAAAACAAAGGAGATCACAGACTACATTTTGTGACTTACATGCACAAACTGTAAAGGTTGTCAAAGTTTACAGAATAAAAACTCTAAATTTTGACATTGTTCAGTTTGCTGGTTCTTGACACAAGCGCCATCTATTAAAAAACACATTAAGCAGAACTTACAGTTGTTAAATTGGACAGAACGAAGGTAGTGCCTTTTGATTTCTGTTTCTCAAAAATGAGATAAAACTAATTTGCCCCACTTTTGCATTGCACTTGTACACAGGTTTCATTTTCACTCAATATATATTTCACTCAATATATATTATGCATGTTATTTGGGTTGACGAGGAAGAACGACAATAAACTATCAAGTGATTACAAAAAAAATCCACTGATATGGTAAACGATTGCTCATTTCAAATATTTCGTTAATAAACCGCCCATTAAAAAAAATTTTCCGGGCGTAGATTTTAAACATTAGAAAAACGGATGTATGGTACATACCTTTTTATGTTTCAGTGTTTTACAGCTTCTGTTCCATTTTGGTTACAAAGGGATTTTTTATTATCGATTTTAACAAAATAGTTTTTTACATACAAAATGAAATGTTTATGAAAAAAAATATATTTGGCTATAAAAAATTTCCCTTACAATATGCAAGGCGTGCCAAAAATACGTAAAGACAAATAGGCACAACAAAAAAAATGTGAATTTAAAATTCCAGAATAGTGCGTAAAAATATAATTAAAAAAGTTTTTGCGTACAAGGTGTAGTTTTCGGGTATTTTGCAATACAAAGAGAGATTAAAAAGCTTTTGGACAAAAATTTAAATTTAAATTTTTTTGGGGTTTGCAAATATTTTTTTGTATTTATATCCTATCGAATTACCTACATTTGTTTAAACCAGTCTCGTTTTTAAAATAACCAAAACTTTTTTTGAAAAATAGTTAATTTTTTTTTCGTCGATATTAAAAAGTTTTTGATTTGTTACTTAACTAAACTTGGGACAAGGAGTTATTTATTTTACCACTAATTTTAATTTGCCTTAATCAAAATGAATGAAACAAGAATAGTGTAAAAATGGAATAGATTTATTAAATAAAAAATGGACAAAATAACTGATTTTACAGTAAATCCAAAAGAAATTCAAATGTGAACTGACAGATTTCTTGTATGTTATTTTAGAGGGTATTTAATTCTCTTATCAATGCAATCTAGTCGGTTAAATTTGGTTTATACAGGGTGTTAATAAATAAGTGCGACAAACTTCAGGGGGTGATTCTGTATGAAAAAATAATGGCAGTTTGCTATATAAAAGTATGTCCGCAAATGATTCGTTTTCCGAGATACGAGGTGTTAAAGTTTTTGTTAAAATCTGACGATTTATTTATTGCTCTAAAACCGGTCGTGACATGCCAGTGAAATTTGTTGGTATTAAGAACTAGTTATTGCGCATTTTTTGACATGCAATTAGGAATTTTATATTCATCATTGGCGAGCATACGGGTAATAATCTCAACAATTTTTTTAAAGAAAAAAATAGTACGCCACTGAGACATTTAAAATTAAAAATTATTTCTGAATTCCTCGTTCAATTTGTGACAAAAAATCTCCCTTGCTTTTTTTTGGTATGAGGCGCAGTTTTTATGCAAAAAATAAAACATCTTAACGCGTATTTTCCATTTCTTTAATACAATATCAAGAACTATCTAAAACAATAATATTAAAGCAGAACAATAACAGAAAATATCACTAATACAATTTTAAATAGGCGTAAAGCTACAACAAATGTTGAAAATGACCTCCCTTAGACCTGACACAAGATTCAACTCTTCGCTTCATTGATTGTCGTATTCACGCAAATATTCCTGGTGTGTTTCTTATTGTCTCACAGCCGGTTATAACTTGATTCCTCAGGTTATCAACATTTTCGACGAGAGTGGAATAACCTAATGACTTAAGAAAACCCTAATCTAAGTGATTACGTACATTAGTGCTAAAATGGACTAGTGCACCATCATGCATATACCATAAGTTTTGTCTCAGCTGTAGAGGAATTTCTTCAAGAAGAGCTTTTAACTCTTCGTGTAGGAAATTATGGTAAGATTCGCCTGTTAGTCGTTGGCGAAGGAAATATGGACCGACTAAATGATGATCAATTACCCCAAGCCATACATTTATTTAAAATTGATTCTGAAAATGAGCTTCAAAGATTCCATGTGGATTTTTCTCAGCCCATAAGTGATTGTTATGGAAATTTCGTATACACTGTCGTCCAAAAGTAGCCTCGTCAGTAAAGAAAAAGGCTATTTAAAAACTTTGGAATTTGAGCGATTTGATGAAGAATCCATTGGCAAAAAAGTAGGCGTAGAAAAAAGTCTCTAGGTTGTAGAGCTTGCACACGTTGAATATGAAACAGATACAATTGCTGTTATGTATGAATTTAAAATACAGTGAAGTGGCTTACATTCAATATGTTGGCATTTTTTCGCGTACTTGTTTCAGGTGACTCCGCAATTAACTCGAGAACTGCCTCTTCTAATTGCATAGTTCGTATTTCTCGAGGGCGCCCGCAGTTAGCCGTTTGTTTCTTAAATGTATCATTTTCGCGCAAACGTTGTTGGTGAATTCAAAAACTATTTTTAGTTTGAAATGTCTCAGTGGTCATTTTTTTTTTAAATTGAGGTCATTACCCGTATTATGTATGATGAATATAAAATTCTTAATTGCATGTCAAAAAATGCGCAATAACTACCTCTTAATACCACCAAGTTTCATTGGCATGTCACGACCGGTTTTAGATTAAATCGTCAGATTTTAACAAAAACTTTAACACCCTGTATTTCGGGAAACGAATCATTTGCGGACATACGTTTATATAGCAAACTGTCATTATTTTTTCATGCAGAATGGTCGCACTTATTTACTAACAGCCTGTATGTTATATAATAAGTAAAATAATGCAAAACTCATTAATCATGTCTAAAATCCAGTGAGAACAAATCCGGTGATTGTACGAGCTACTCAATATGCCTCATTGTGTCATTCCATCGACCGGGAAACATTTCGACCAAAACCCTCCTCACTCGCAAGACAGGGCATGAATGAAATCCTTCTTAGTGCGAACATACTTGATTTTCTTCATTATGTTCATAATTTTTAATTAACTTGCAAATCTTGGATTGATTGAGTTTAATAGTTCTACACTCATCTCTTTACTTGTCTTACAGAAAGAAAGGGCCAACCAGATGGTGATATGTCATCAAATATTCCGGTCCACACATTTAACTTTTTGGGGTAGTCGGTATAAATATCACGAAATTTCGTGGGATTTTCATCTGACCAGTATCGGTAGTTGTAATGATTCAGATTTCCATTAAGGAATATCGTTCGTCCTAAAAGCATACGTTAAAAATAAAATTTGGTTTTCCAATTATCATTTGGCTAACGACTTCACAGAAATGCAAGCGTCTGACGTAGTATATATTCATATATTATGTACAAGGTGAACTTTAAATGCTACTTTTAGTTATCTCAGATACTGCTGCCAACAACCTAATCCTTGATGGATGAATGTTAATAAGATCCGAAACCAGCCACTTCATTCCGCAGTGCTGCTTTTTGTTCAACACAAATGTTGTTGCTCGAAATTTTTCAATATAACATAATATACTTTCTACTCACATACTGGTAGGGGTGCTGTTGATTAAACAATTCAATGGCTGTGTCAGCGCCTCTGGTTTTTTAATAATTGAGACATAATCCTTTGAGGAGTTGAGTAGAGTAGATCGTAAAAACAAAAATTACAAAGCTCGGACTCTAGGAATAATAACGGATGAAATAATACGTCACACTTTGCTAATACCACGAACTGAGCAACTCAATAGTAAATAATTGTTGATTTAGTATTACTTTACATAACAAAACACAAATTTAGTTCTTATAGAAAAAAATCATAAATTTATATAACTTCATTGTGATATGTTTTGATACTTCACATTACTAAAAAAAATGACGTATCGGATATTTATATCGATTCTACAATGATCACTTTAAAAAATTAATCAAGTAAAAATGGTTAAGTATAAGACCGCTTGCTCACTACTATAGCAGATCAATGCGAACTTTGTTTAATATTGTCATTATTATCATTATACTGTACCCGCGTTTCCTCCATTTTCTTTTTTCGTTATGTCTCTATATTGATAAAGTAGATTTATTTTGCAGCATATTTTTAAGTTGTATCTATTATTCCCGATTAATATAGAGGAGACATTATACTACTGTCTAATAAAAGGAATGCACATTTAATTTGTGTTAATGGCAATATTTAAAGTTATTATGTTTTTGTAGATAATACTTCCTTCGTAAAAGGGAAGTATTGTAATCGTGAAAAATCACCCTCCCTTTTTTTAGATCTTGGCGTTTCAGGGTCCCTAGATGCCGAAAAACATGTTTTTTCAATTCCATCGGTCTGTCCGTCTGTCGATCTGACTATTCGCAGCAAAGTTAGTAAACTACTTACCCAATTGACTCAAAAATTAAGGGTCATATGGGGATGATCTGGAAAAATTTTGGTAAAAATCCAAAATGGCGGCCTAATGAAATGTTAAAAAAAATTATTACTAAAAAGCTACTTATCCAATTTATCTCAAATTTTGCGCAAAATTCAAGTATTATGTAAAAATCAACTGATTCAATTTTGGTACTAATCCAGGATTTCGTTATTTAAAAATTCAGGCTGAAAAAATTACTTAAGGGGGAACTGCACGCAGTAATATGGATCATTTGCAAGCCTTCCGCCGCTGCAATATTATGTTAAAACTATAAAAGATATGTATTAGCTTCAATGTGATTTTAATAGGGAAATATGTATAGTTGGGCGCTTATGAAAAAATCAAATCTAGAGTTATAAAATAAAAGTAGATTTGTCCATTTTCGACAATTTTTTGACCACTTTTTGACGCTCATGCCTTCGCATATAATTTTTTTTTCCACAAAATGGCTCTTTACCGCCTTACATTGATCCTTTGTCTACGTAACTGCAAAATTTGAAATGGTAAATCGTACTCATGTCTTTGTATTTCTGCAGCGCGTGAACCCTTTTGAACCCATTTTTAACCGAAATGTAATTTAAATTACCTATACATAACACATTTTTTTGAGGTCGGACGTGCAGGAAGTTTTTTTAATGCGTAGGTACCTTTTCATCTTACTTTCAACTCGACTAGACCTTGTCGCTGGTTTTGCACTTTTTACGTGCAGTTCCCTCTTAATGGATTGATTTGAAATTATTTAGGTAGGTAATAAAGTATAGAAATGAATAAGTAAAATTGTCGTAGAATTCAAGATGGCGGAACAAAATGGCGGCCAAATAAAATGCTTGAAATCGCGAAAAAAATAAGGAGTGTCATATCTTTACGTTTTAGCGTCCCTAAATGCCAAAAAATATGATTTATAAAAATAATTACCAGATTGACTTCAAATGTTGAATTAAGGGTGACATGGGGATGGCCTGGTAATATTTTGGTAAAAATCTAATATGCCGGAAAAAGATGGCGGCGTAGTGAAACGTTAAAAAAATTATTACTAAAAGGTACTAATTATCCAATTTACTTCAAGATGGCGGCTAAATATTTTTTTTAAATCAATGTAAAACGTGAATTTTTATTCAATTGATTTTAAATTTTGCAGAAAAATTGATTGTGATATAGGGTTAAACTGGTACGAATTCGACATGACGTATCAAAAGGGCGGTGTGTGTCAATGTAAAAACTAATTATTGAATTTATTTTAAATTATGCCCAAAATTAAGTGCGGCATAGGTAGAAACTGGTAAAATATTGGTAGGAATCCAATATGATGGAACAGAATCGCGCCCATTAAAAATGTTTGAAATGACAGTATATACAGTTACTAAATGACTATATACTGAACTAAATTGGGCTACACTTCACTGTTCCTAGTAAATGAAAAGGTTTATAACGAGGTAAGTTTTTTTTTTACTGTGACATTATGGTAAAATATAAGTTTAGGTTAGGGTTGTCAGACGTTCGGAATTGTCCTGGAAATACAAAATTGAATGCTATTTTTACTTTCTCAATAATAATTATATTTTTTTTTGTTTTGATTGAAAGAATAGTAGAGACTGTAGGGATATCGCTGTTAGAGAAAGACGGGAAGCTGTTTAGTTGTCCACTTGCGCTGAGCTTTACAGTATAGGATGGGGCCCGAATCAAGACACCATTGACTGAAAATTCCATATAAACAGTTTTTAAAATTTCTTAAATGTTAATAATTTTCGAGTTATTTGCAAAAAAATAAACTTTTTTTAAATCTTAATGTATTAATAACGTTTAAAATTGCTTATGTGCCGGCTTGAAAGGTTTGCACATTTTTCATTCCGAATCCAATGACTCTTCATTCATATTTTTACTAGCAGTAGTGAGAATTAACACCATTTGAGTTTGTTTGATTTTCTAACATAATATAAAACGTTTTAACTTTAAATTTATTAATTACCCGTTTTTCAAATCTTTATTTATTTTACTTATATACATATGGTTTGTTAATTATGATTTGTGTTTATTATTTTATGTTAACTAAAATGCTATTTGTTTTTTCTTATTATATCAAAAAGAAAGTTGTTTTGTTTTAGGTATATTAGAATAAAAGAAATTAAGAGTTTATATTACTATCGTTTTTAGTTACAAAAATGTTTAATTGTCAGTTTTTCCATTGTATTAAAAAATCACAACCTCAATTAAATTATGCTTATCGTATTACAACCTACAATCACAAAAATTGAATGAATTCCTAATTCAGATATTTATATTAAAATAAGATAGAATTCCGCCGACAAATTGCTTTCCGCGGGACTCTACCAGCTGCTCTTTTTATAACTCCGCATTTAAATTACATGGGATATCCGATCCCATCAGACATCCGACCTGATAACTGGCGTTAATGAGATGACGTATATACATATACAAACAAATTTAGTGGAAGTTCTAAGGACTAGGTTGAGCCACGTTCGATTCAAGATTAGGAAGGACAGATTACTACGAACGTAGGCGCAAACACTATCGTTCAAGCGGAATGATAGAAGAAGTTCATAGCCAGGAAAGCAAAGGTAATTGGTTGCATTTTTACGGCTTTATTTGGTTTCGGTTAGGCAGAGAATTGGAGGCTTGCAGGATTATAGATAGTGGTGAACAGAGTTGATGTTTATACTCAAGCCACAGATGTTGGTAAATTAGAAATAACATTTAGATGGTGGTGTGCCAAGTACCCCTCACTTGAAGATCCAAACGGAGAGGTATTTCGACTCCGGAATGAATTACTTGACGAAAAACTATCGTGATTTTTTCATATAATACTGTTCGACTTAGTTCAAATATGGAAGATAAAAAAAATTAAAGGAAAGAAAGGAAAAGGAGGACCGACTCATACGCAGGGCTGGAAATGTCAGTAAAGATTTCACCAACCCTTGCTACGTGTATGTTGGGTGGTACCTCCTCAGGCAAGGGAAAAACTCTCTTCTACTACCTTCTTAAACAAAGAATAAAAAGTAAGATAAAATAATGTAAAGAAGAAAAAATAAATAAGATACGAAAATTAAATTAAAATAAATAAATGAAAATTATTATTTACATTTTACGCTCCTTCCTTTATGGAGTTTTCCTCTAATTAGATTTAACAGTTTGAATTTTTATAAAATGCGCAATAATTATTTTTCGTCGCTTTTAGGGACTGTCCCAGACTAATTTATCTGGCTCTCCTATCTTTGGAATTGCAGAAAAAAAGCAGTGTCTCGGTCTCAGTCAAGTGGTTTCATACAGGAAAAAGCATTACACGTTTTTCGCCAAACAAACAGTCATCATCAGATCTAAAAGGCATTGTAAACCTAATTGTTATGTATTTAGTAAACTAAGAATTAAAAAGCCTACCTTAAAACAACAAAACAGGTAAAATATTTAAAACTAGAACTTACAACTACATAATTAGACAGACATTAAAGCGAGGTTATGTCTTCCAACAACAAATAAATAAAATTGTTATATTAAATAAATTATATATTTTACATGTTTTTGTTTTTTTTTTAAGGTAGGCTTCTTAATTCTTAATTTATTAAATACTTTACTATTAGGTTCTTAATGCATTTTAGATTTGATGATGCCTGCTTGTTTGGCGAAACACATGTAATCGTGGCTTTTTCCTGTATTAAACGACTGAGACAAAGACATTTTTTCTTTTCTGCAATTAACCCATGTCTCTTAGAGATATTATGGACGAATTATTTCGCCTATCGTAGGAGACAAAGGTTTCCTTTTTCATATCGAGAGCCCATAGTGAGCAATTGACCCTTATCTCAATGATTAATTCCTTGGTGTCATAAATATTTAGATTTTTTACATAATAATATTTCGTTTTGGGGCCTTAATCTTGTCGTTATTAGGTCCTTTGATTACGGAATGAATTAACCTGTATTTAATCAAGATTTCCGTTTCATAGTGGCAACATTGCGAAAAGAAGTGGCACAAATACCACGGTACTCACCCACGGGCCGTACCGATTCGCCATTCGCCGTCACCGTCACCGCGGTACGAAAGCAAAAGGGAGCACTTGCAAAGTGAGACCAGCCTTCGTCGATTCGCTAATGAATGACGATGGCGCCCCAACAGATTCACTTTTATCCACTAACCTACTTTGGGCCTTTCTTTCTGTTTCGCTAATCAAGTTACATAAATTACGTATGTTTTATAACGGCAGTGAAATTTAATTTTGATCGTGGCTAGACTGCTTGCTTGAGACACCCAGACGCAACAAATTTCACTTTCTTATGGGGCTTACCGAAAGTGAAAATGTGAAACAACTGTATCGGTTTTGTTTGTTTTGTATGACGAATAAATACGGTTTACTTTTGTCATCTTCTTGGAAACATTGAACAATAATACACATAAGATGTCTGGCTATTATTTCGACTAAATTGACTTTGTATTATAAAGTAATACAGTAATAATAATTGTATAGAAGCTTGACATATCAACTTGGCCCCTTTTTTATCAGACCACGGAGGCCTAAATACTAGGTACCGTGGTTGCTTTATTTGAAGAGAGGGAAAGTTTATTGATGCGGGATTTAAAAACTGTAGATTAGGAGAAGAGGGAAAGGCCTTTGCTAGTAGCACATTCCTTAATCGGGACACTCTGGGAATAAAGAAGCCAACACAGTTTGAGGTCCTTGATCTTTGCAGTTGAACGGGAAGGGATGCATGTGGGTCAATGCTTGTGGCTCCCTAGCAGGAATGACTAAGGAAGGCATAATGGATGATAATAGTATCTGCAAAACAGAGACAGATCGCTCACAGTTCGAGTAAGGCAAGCTTCCTTATGATGTTTGGATCATCAATCAGGCGAATAGCTCTTCTTTGAACAAAGTCAAGGATGTTAAGGATTGAACGAGAGGCTGTTCTGTATATATATGTGAGCAATACTCAAGGCTGCGTCTGATTTGCGAAGTGTAAAGAGCATTCAAGGTGGTAGAAGAATGGTATTTTCAAGCTCCGAAAATGAAACCCAATTTCTTTGTGGCTGAGTGAGCAATCTTTGGCTTCAAGCATGTATATATTCGTTTGAATGGTGTGGGTATTGGAGATAATTTGTGAGATAGTACACATGATTGAGGCCCTCGGTTAGAGATAGTAGTATGCCTATCATCAATTTCAATCTTGGAAACAAGTTTGGGAAACTGTATGACTGGAATGTACTGTCGTCAGCATAGCTGCGAATAGAATTACTGGCAGAACAAATCAGATGATTGATGTGTCGGAGGAATAGGGTAGGTGTCAACATTGAACCCTGGGGAAAACCTGCGTTGATTTTGTGAAAGTCAGATGAATGGCCATCAACAGCAATACTTTTGTTGGAAACAAAGCTCCCAGTCCAAGTATAAAGTTTTGGTGGAAGACCATGGGCAGGAAGTTTGTTAAGAACTACATCATGGCAGCCTTAATCAAATGCTTTGTATATGTCAAAGGCAATAATTTGGGCTTCTCCGGGGAATTTGTGGGTTACGAAGGTAAAGGTGCTGTGGACTTAATCTTTCAAGGTAATTTAAAAACTCGGTATTGATATACTTCTCCATTGCTTTACTCATAATGGTAGTAAGGATGTTGGTCCGTAGTTAAAAGGCAGAGTTTTAGAACTGACTGTACACGAGTAGATTTCCTGCTTTTAGGAAAAATTTACCTATCACAGGACACTTTGAATAACCTGGTAAGGACAGGGGCCAGTTCAGAAGTACACTTTTTTAGGAATATGGCCGGAATACCATCAAGACCAGAGACTTTTTGGTATTAAGTCTTTGAGAATACGTAGTACCTTTCTAACCCTGAAGGTAATTTCGTGCATATTGTATGTCAAAGTTAGTGCTGATGCATGGGGGAAGTAAAGAGGAAGGGTTAAAGTCTAGAATTTGCGGCGAATTGTTTTGCAAAAAGCTCAGTTTTTGCTTTAGAGGAGGAGACGGTTTCATTACTAGAAGTTAAGGGTGGGAAGGAGCTTTTGCAGAAGTTTTGATTAGTGTTTTTGACATGGACCAAAACGATGGGCTACCATTTTGGCAAGAAAAGAAAGAATTTTGTCTTTTATGGGTAGGACGAATTTTTTGCCTCATTTTTAGTTTGTTGATTTTCAGGAGTAGATTTCTTAAGGAAATTGTTATGACTACGCATTTTTTCTAGCCTGACATTATCGTTGGCTTTAGAAAAACAAAGTTTAATGTTGGGAAGTTTTGAAGGCATAGAATGTGGAATAAAGGTTTTCATACCTAACTGGATAGATCTAAGATTTGAGAACAAATTTTAGAAAAATCGCTGAAAAAAAAAACAAAAGTCTTTTCAAGAAAAGGAAGAGAACGAAATCCAGTAACCCATGCGAATTAGCCTAATTAAATGCCAAATAATACGAGGTGGCATGAATTTTAAAACTTCTTTTGTATGGGACAGGAAACAGTAGTCAGAGGAACCCGGGCGAGCGAAAGGAGAAAACTGATAAGGCTCTGGGTGAGTGAGTAGAATGAGGTCTAATGGCTCTTAGCTGTGTGTACGATTCGTAGAAAGTAGGTAGGTTCTCTGATGAAGTTGGTAAGAGATGGTCTGATTGCAAAGGCATCTGCTGATCTACCTCAGGGATTGGTTTTAGCAGACCCTAACTATTTTTATTATGAACGTTAAAGTAGATAATGATTTCAGAGAAAAGGAATTCAGAGATTAGGAAATACACGGAAAGAAATTCGAAGAGCTCGTTGAAGGAATTGTCTGAGGGAGAGCGGTAGATACCACAAATAAATTTAGGGGAAGTTCTAAGGTCTAATTTGAAGCACCATGTGCAAACGCCACCGTTAAGGTGGAATGATGGAAGAAGTTTATAGCCAGGGAAGCAGAGGTGTTTAATTTTTAATCCTTGAAACAGACATTTCCTAGTTTTGCTATTTGCCCGTCATGGAGGTATTTTATGTGTGCATAATTACCATTATGATTCGTGAATCACTCTAGCCATGAAATGTCAAATGAAATCAAAATTATCTATTCTTTTTGAATAAAACTAATATATTTTATTTACGTTTTACGTTAAGTTTATATATTTATAGCACATTAAATATTAAAAGTTATAAAAAAACAACTAGTTTATTCCGATATAATATATATAATTAACAAACAACAAATACAAATGCTAGTGAATAAACAAAGATAACAATAACATTTATAAAATCTGCATTATAAGTTATTTACATGACCACCGCCATTGTTAAAGCAATTTTGGCATACGTGTCCCAATCTATTAAGAGCATTGCTAACAAAGAAGGGATATTCGGTATTTAATTTTTGCCGTATTCTCGTAAATTATCAGTCCTATTAAAGTAGATTTTATCTTTCAAGTATTCCCACAAAAAATTATCTAGGCGTGTGAGGCCGGGGCTATTGGCCGACCATCGGATTGGGCCTTGCCTTCCAATCCATAAACTATAGCGATTATTTAAAAAACTGGTAATCGGTTGGATATGGTGAGGCGGTGCGCCATCTTGGTGTCAAATTAATCTAGTGTACTGATGAATGGGAAGTGTCTCTAAAAGGCGATCTATTTCGTTATTTAAAAAATCTAAATAGCATTCGCCTGTCAAAATACCCTCCAAAAAAAGTTGGCCCTATAATTTGCTCTCCTAATATGCCGCACCACACTTGCAACGACTTACGCCCTTGCTTCTTCCTTTCTTCAATTACATGTGGATTTCGGGTTGCCCAAAAATGTGTGTTTTTTCTGTTAAACATTCCGGCCGTAGTGAAAGTAACTTCATCAGATCACAGAATTTTGTTAAAAAATTGGTCATCTTCTCGAAATCTCCTGAGCATTTCTTGACAGAATTGAAGTCGTTCATTTATATTATTTATTATTAAATATTGCACTGGCCTAATTTTATAGGAATGATAACCATATTTTTTCGAAATCCTATGAATTGTTTTCCATGATCTCCCTGTAAGTCTTGAAACGTCGGGAACTGACCGGTGCGGATTTTCTAAAAAATAATTCTTTTAAACTTAATGTTTATTAAACAAATAGAAAATTACCTTCAAAATATAATAAAATATTAAATTCTTCCTCTAAATTTGCATTTGATTTTCTTTTCTTTCTCAAAATTTTTTACTATATATGATAGTGTCTTTCTAGTACCCCTGGATTTTTTTCCCGGTATTGACGCACTACCCTTGATGCGATATTTTGATTTGCGTAGTATAACTGAATTATTCGGAGTTTTTCTTCTTCAGTGGAAGGCATTATTATTAGGTATTATTTTTAATTTGTCGTAAAACGTAAATAAAATATATTACTGTTACTCAAAAATAATAATTTTGGTTTCATTTGACATTTCATGGCTAGAGTGACTCACATAATGCCTGAATTGCACCCATGGCTATCTAGATGCAATAAAATAAGTTAAGCACCTCAAGGCGTTATTTTGAAGACGAATAGCTCAAAAATTACTGTTCTAAATATAGACATGTTATATATTTTTGAAAAGAGGATAATGAGGCGGGTCTAAAAATTTAAAAATATACAGGGTGTTTTATTTAAAATAACAAAGTTCATGGTGATTTCTATATTTTCCGATAGTCATTTGTTTTTTATTTTAGCGTGGTGTAAATCTTCAGATGAAATCCTACAACTTTCGTATTAACAACTTTTTTATATCTTTTGAAATAAAAGATTTAAGGGGGTGGCAAATTATAAGGATAAACCCTGTACATGTAATGCTTATAAAATAAGGTTTTTTCAAAAATTGTCAATTTTATGTTTTATTTTTTATAAAAATGACAGTTTTTGTCCATAGTCCTGATGTCCAGTTTGAGAGATTTGTCTTGATTTGCTGCCTAGTAATTTCTAAAGTATACTAAGTATGATGTTAGTCTCCCCAGCGCACTTTGAACCAATGCCATATTAACATTCATCTAGAAAACTTCCTACATCTTTTCCTGTACAAAACTTGGAGAATTTCTCCAGCAGAATGCTGCTGCGCCCTATAGGTTTAATATACTAATAATTCGACCCCGAAGTTAACTACTTTCAGATCCCATTCTTCTTTAATAGAATCGTGATGTTACTGTTACTTTCATAGTTCAAAGCATTCACAGGATCGCCGTTATTATGACAATTTTTATCACTTGCAGAAAATTTAATGGGGACGTTTTAGGCATGCCAAGTTCAACTCCAAAACAGTTTACGTTAACTTTTACGCGTCTTCCATAGGTAGCCCCAAAGATAATTTGAACTTGCTCTCTTTATTAGTAATTTTGGGAAAAACCTGTTTTCCTGTATTCTTAAGTTTACTAAGCTCTAAGTTATTAAGTCCAAGTTAAGGAAGAATCGTTTCTTAAACAAAAATATTAAAATTCTATCAGAATAATTTTAGTTCTTCTCTAGTAAAACTAAATAGATTCCCCAAATAATTAAATGTTTAATCACCAGTAAGCCATTAAGCCTTTTAAAGTTAATAGTCATCATTTTGAGATATATTTGATCTTCAATTGGTTTCTGTTCGTTTTTTTTTATGGTTTTGTGTTTTCAGGTTTAAGTTTGTTTTAAATTTTATCTTTTTGAATTTGAACTATTAGTTTTGTTTACTGTGGATCTTTTTGGATACTTTTTGGCTAGTTCTCAATACTAGAAAAAATATGTTAATTATACACTATTTAAGAAATTATGTATCTTATTCTATACGATAAAAAATACGTCATTTGCTTAATTTTTTATAGACAGAACACAGATATCTATTAATTCAGCCAGCTGGGCTTTGTCCCTTACAGCAAATACAAACATCTTTAAGTAGAAATGATTACGCCTTATCTTTAAGAATTAATTTTCAGTTAGTGTATACTTCAAATATTGTAAAATAAAAAAAAATCCTTTAAAAATATATTTTTAATAATATACCAATTTCAATTTCAATAATTATTCCAATATTAACCATTATAATCAATTTTTTTACAACTAATGTTCCTTTAACGTATATTATTTTTTAGTTAAATATAGCAGCATGGAATAATTTTCTTTGAACTGAGGAATAGCTACTCCTTTATTATTTAACACCCTTGATGATTTGTTCACCTGCTAATATATACGCGAAAACCAGTAGAAAGACGAAATACGATAATTAAAAATAATGATAATGCCAGTATATTTTTTGCAATCCTATATATTTAAAAAAATAAATTTGAAGTAAGATTCATTATACGATTACATTTGCTATTTCAAAGTTATAACCGTCAAAACTCTTTTTTTAATTTTTTAGTTATTGTTAGTTCACTAACGGTTCTTCGCAAAGTATTAAAACTACTGGTAATATGAAGAAGAATAGTGCACAAAAGTAATTTGAGTTGAGAATATTGAAGAGATCAAGTTTGATTTTCAGAAGTGAATTAGTATCTGTAAAATATTTAGTCAAAATGTTCTTATATCGATAAATGGATATCTTACATCCTGTATCCTTGTACTTTTCAAGCATTATTTTACGTATCAAAACTTTTCTTCACTGGTTGAGAATTACACACCAAACTTTCATAAGAGGACCATCTTTTCCGAAACAAAAGACTATTTCCGATCACAAGTCGAACAACACACGGCAACATTGTTTTTCGCGCCAGCTATTTTGTGGGTCGCGGGGCAAGGGGATTAATGGGAATGGTGTCAGCCGGCCGCAAAGCAGCCCAACATTGGCTGGTTACGCAACCCAGTGAACCAGCACGCACGTTGTTCTTCGGCAACCAGTTCTATGACATCATCGTTGCGCCCACGTTGCCGTACTGCACCGGAAAATTAAGCCCTGTTGCCGGATGATCTTGTATTTCAGAACCTATAGGAAGAAGGCAGGTGAAGGCGAAAGTCGATACTTTAAATTGCAGCCCGAGTCTCTGGGAATAGAAAGGAAGAAGTTGTAAAAGTTGAAACTCTTTTCCAGAATTTGTAGAAAGTGAATAAACAAACATTTTAAGGGAACACTCAGGGATTCTCCCTAGGCAACTGGTTCTACGTAAAGTGTTGATATCTTCTTATATCCTTTCTTAGTAATTGCGTTTCTTAATTCATTATTTTCTCCTACAGAGCTGTCACAAGTCAATTCGAAAAATCTTAAGTCTTATTTAAATATGACTGGAAAAATGTTGGTTGTTTTGTTGGTTTAAGTTTTGAATTAATTTTCTCTAATTAAATCAAATAGGGTCCTTATAACATTGAATAATATATTAATATTGTCACATACTCAGCCTAATCTAGGGTTACATATGTAAGCAGATAGGGGTCTAGCTCCTGTGCAGATATGAAAAGAAACTCGGCTTTTTATAAAAACGAGGCAGAGTAGTATATTCACTAAAGAAATTTTCATTTCTATAAAAAATAGGGCGCGCATACTCTTCTTACTTAACCGGGGGTGTAGAATTTAAAGTCAGGTTTGGAATTAGACAGGCATAAGGAGGGTCCTCTAGAGTGCTTTTCCCGATAAAGGTACTTGGCGGAGTCTTTGGTAAGAGGTAGGAGCCAGGGAATAAATTTTATTATCCTGATTAGGTTTGCGGATTAAGGTACTTTGCGGAGACTCCGGAATAACTGTGGTTGGACTGAGGATCAAGTCAAGTCGCAGTTACCGAATTTCGGGCCGCTTTTATAATGTATTTTGAGTAATCTATTTTTTTTAATTTCGGGAGGAGATCTAACAAATAACTAACAAATCGACAGATAAAAGGTTTATACACGCCAGAAAGACAAAACAAAATTAGTCGTAATTCTTCATTAATTCAGTTTTAAGATTTAAAGACTTAAATCATCAGCTTGAGTCTTTGAAACAATGTAATAAGTCATAAAAAGTATAAGTACTTCTAAATTGTCTTAAATCTTAAGTGTTTAGTCACTTTTTAAAAAATGAAATAAATTGAAGTCAGAAACTAATTTAAGTCAATAAATGACTTAAATATTCTGATTATTTATGCTGATATGTACAATAGGATTCTTTTCTATAAAGTCCTTGCTACTGACAAACAATAAAACATTTGATTTAGTGAGATTAAAGAGTAAAGAGTATTGTCGAGGTGTTTTAGAAAGGTTTTCCAAGTTTTGATTTATTTCAATAATAGTCTGCTTCACATTAGTTTTTTCAAAGTGGTTATAAACTGAGTGTCATCTGCGTACATGTGCACCTTGCTGATATTCAGAAATCTTTAGAATGAGTGTAAATAGTGAAAAGAAGAGGAGAAAAATGGAAAAATTGGTTTCAGGATATATTTGATATATTTGTAGTATTCAACTTTATGTCGTTGTAGTGGTTTAGCTTAACTGCTAGTTCTTGGTGCAATGTCATTTCTTGAAGTCCGTTCAGTATCATGTTGGATAGTTTCCTATGTCTGACATCGTATAACTGCGCATATGATTATCTCTGTGTGGAGTGTCCTATTGATGTATTTCAGGCAGTTTTTTATTGGTATCGCTTGATTCTATGTGATCACCACGAAACCTTCTGTCACCGGCAACATCTGCCCCAATCTCAGTCGATAGTTCTATGCGGCTATGTAGAGAGTATGTTCCTGGATGACCTCGTTGGAATAGTTTTCTTGGGGAGACTACTGCATTACCGCATCCATCATTGCAGCTTTTATTGCTTGGTCTTATATTGACTGCTCAGATTTTGCCTTTAGAGATGTCGGACGGTTGACAAAACCTGGGTTTTTAGTAAACATTTTCTGATTTTAATATCTAATTGAATAAATATTAGAACATGTATCTTATTCTAATAAAATTTCCAATTAATTTTTGTTGTTTTTAGTGTATTTTTTTACTGTAACAGCAAATTATTTCAAAATTGCTATTATATATATGTATGTAGAAAATGTATAAGAATGTATATATATATATATATATATATATATATATATATATATATATATATATATATATATATATATATATATATATATATATATATATTTATTTATTTATATATATATATATATATATTTATATATATATATATATATATATATATATATATATATATATATATATATATATATATATATATATGTGCTTTCTTTTACATTTTCTGAAACACTTGGACCTGACATGTTCAGTTGAAATTGTATGTTAAAGTGGGGTGTATTATCGTCAGCATAGTTGTGAACAGGATTGCTGGAAGACGAAATCAGATCGTTGAGGTGTAGGGGGGTGCCAACACTGTGGAACGCCTGCGTTGATTTGATGAAATTTCTACCGTAAACCAGTTCAGACATATTTCTGTTGGAAAGAAAACTGGCAATCCAAGTACAAACGTTTGGATGAAGAACATAGCAGGAAGTATGTTAAGTTGTGCGTCATACCACATTTGATCAGATGCTTTGGATATTTCGTTACACACCAATTGTATTGGTTTTTAATTCTATTGATTCTAATTAATCTTTTTTTTTTCAGTAATAAATTTAAAAGCTATCCAGTTTACAAACTTAGTTATGTTGCCACATATGTTATATTATTTAGTATTTTTCAACAATTTTTTTACTCGGATTTTGTTTCAACTAAATGTGGCTTTTTGATACAAAAACCCCGCTTATGTGAGAGATGTTACCTTGTTCGCTATATAGACTGCGTTATGTAGTACTTTTCGGCCGGTCTGAAAAAATAAAGACTTAATTTTGATATTTCTTGTTCTAATTGCTTACTTATATCAGTCAATGCTCTTTCTTCCAGGTGATGTGGTAGCCTTGTTCGATCCGTTGCACTACGCGGGAATATTTTTGTGCCTTTGGTAATAACATCATCATCATACGCTGAAGATTGCCAACATCTGTCGTAGTGTATCCTATAACATGAAAAGAATAGGTTAATGCGCAACATGCTAATTTATTGAGGGCCTCATTTGCTATTGTGACTGGCTTTTAATGGCTGTTTTACTACTTTGAGAATTTCAATGGATAGTTCAGTCTTTATGTTTTGATGGTCATTCCATTCTGCATTTCGTAGATGCTTAGTTGTATTTTACCTCTTACCGTGTTTACAACATGGATTTGTTGAGTCCAAACTGCATTCCATTATCAGTAGATATTTCCTCAACTGTCTTCATCATTTGGTCTATTCCGTGTTTTAGGGTGAAAATGTGTGAACCACCCTTCCCATGGAAACCTTGCCATTTATTTTTTTTTGTCTCACAGTATTTCTGTAGTTGTATTTTATATCGACGGGATTATACCAAGTCAGTACAAAAAAAAGAGAAAAGGAAAAAAAACAGCTCTTGTGTATTAAGAAATGATCTAACGATGCTACATGTTTTCAAAATGACCGATTTCTGGATCTTCCTGTGAATGTCTGTATTAAGTCCTAATTGAGCGGAATGTGGTGTAAACGTTGTTGGTGTGAGACCTGTTTCTGATATGACGAGAGGAACAGTGATGCCTTTCCTGTTTCCATAGTCTTTTTATTTTCATTGCCAAGTCGGTGTATTTGGTGATCTGTATTTCGCTTGGATGGTGTTGCCGTTGGGGACAGCCATGTCATTGAAATAAGTGATCTTTTCTTTTTTGGATTGAAAGGTGATATCGGGTCTGTTTGCGGGGATTGTTTTATCTGTGTGGATATCAATGTCCCAGTAGAGCTTGTAGTCTTTGTTTTCAAGTGTGGATGTTGGTATATAATGGTAGTAAGGGTCTGTGTTCACCGTTAGTTTGTATGTTGTGGCTAATGCTTGATGACCGACCTTGGCTGCTGAGTTGTCTCGCGATATATTCAGTTCCGGCCATTATTCTACATCCACTCGTTATGTGATCGATCGTTTCTCTCTGCTGGTGACATCCCCTGCACTAGTCTTCAATGGTTGTGTTCTTGGTGATGTGCTTTTGGTAGTTTCTGATTGCTATGCCCTTCTTGCAACCACGTATATGAAAGCTTTTTATGTATGTGGTCTTGCTTTATGTGATATCTGTGTCTTGCGTGGAGTGTTTTTTCAGACCAGGTGCTCATCTTTTCTAGTCGTGATTGGATGTGACTGTGTGCGTCTGCTGCGTGGCACGTTTGAGAGAGGTCGAGCGGTGTATAATTCTTGTCTGCCTTCACTATTGCCTTATGGAGATTAGTTTGTTTGTTGTGGAAGAATTTCCTGAATTCGTAATTTTGTTTTTTATTTAGCGATTGTATATCTGTAATTCCCCTCCCTCCTTTTTTTCTCTCAATGGTGAGTTTTTCCTTGCATGCGTTTAGTGAATTCACAGCGAATGAGAATGTGAATTTTTTCTATGTCTGTGTGTGACCATTTAATCATACCAAATGAATACGTAAGAATAGGTATGGCGAAGGTGTTAATAGCTTTCGTTAGATTTCTGGAGTTCAGTTTTGTTTTTAGTAGTTTTGTGAGTCTGGTTTTAAATTCCGTCTTGAGCTCTGATTTGATAAGGGTGTGGTTAATTTTGGTGCTTTGATGGAAGCCTAGGCATCTGTATGTTTCTTCTTTAAGCGTGTTATCTATAGTTTCACTGTTGATTGTTTCTGTCGTAGGGTGGTCTTTCCACTGTCCCTTGTTGATATTAAGTAGCTTGAATTTACTTATACCAAATTCCATGTTGATGTCCAGGGTAAACGTTTCTGTGATTTTAAGGAGTTCATTTAGCTGTGCCTTTGTGCTTGCGTATAATTTTATGTCATCATAACATTATTATTATTATTATTATTATTATTGATTCAAATTAGTCATTTGGCTTAGAGGTTGGCAATATATTTTTGCTACATACCAAACCTAAAACTGTAAATTCATATAGGTACGTCAGTTCAGAGACTAACCTTTACTATCTGAGATTTGTTATTTTGATTAGATGTGGCATTATGAAACTAGCGAGCGTTTAAAAATCTTTACACGATCAGGCAATTCCTAAAACGGACTACCACAGCTCATTTCGAATTCAGTGGGTTATAATAATTTTTTCGCTTTCACTAATTGCTTAAAAATAAAACCGATAAAGCATTTATTTGTGTCAGCGTACACTTCCAAAAATTAATTTAGACACACTAATAATAAGGGTCCTGGCATAAACTTAAAGTGTTGTTCGAAGGGAAAGAACATAATTTGAATTACGTGGATACTTCAAATGAAATTCTTATTGCATTTGTAACTCAATTCAGTATAATTCCTTTGAGCAATAATGAATAAGACTATTTACTTTATTTATTAATTAAGAATGCCATGACGAAGTTTTCAATTGTTTTGACACAATACAACAAATTATTCTGTCAGTCGACAAAAATGGCGACACCTCAAAGTTATACGAGTGAAGAAATGCGTTCAGCCATAAGATTTTTAAGTACTAAAGGTGTAAATCCTTCTGAAATTTACTCAGGAATGCTCATTGTATACCGAAGTAAGTGTAGAGCTCGTTCAAGTGTTTTTGAATGGGTAAAAATGTTTAAAACTGGCACCAAATCTGTACCGTGTGACCACAGAAAAGATCATTAGAACCGTTGAGGAGGTTATTTTAGAAAACCGACGAAGAAAGTGGAATGAAATTGCTTCCAAAGTTGATGTAAATACCGGTTCAGCACATATTATTGTTTTTAAGCACTTGAACTAACGGAAAGTGTGTGCAAGATAGGTCCCAAGATAATTAACGCCCAAACTCAAGCAAAAAATAAAGGTCCTAGATTTTTGGATTGAATAGTGAATAGGAATGAATCCTGGGTTTTGCCATTTTCAACTAGAATGCAAACGATCATCCAAAGAATGGGGTCATACCGGATCACCTAAACCCAAAAAGTTCAAAGCTGTTCGGTCAACTGATAAGGCCATGTTAACCGTATTCTGGATCAGGAAGTACTTGTGGGAGATTAAATGGTAAGAGGCATTTACAGCGAATAGTACTTCATATTACCACGTATTACAAGAATATCTGAAGACAAAACGATGAGGATCTAAGCAGGAGGTGTATTGTTGCCACATCACAACGCTCGGCAACATTGTCCCCAAAGAAGCAATTTGAGTCATTAAAAAGTTAAAATTTGAAGTAACAGAACATATACCTTACTCCTCCCCAGATTTGGCCCCAAGTGATTATCGCATCTTTGGCGCACTTAAAAGGGATCTAGGTGGCTAGCATTTTGGGGACAAGGACAGCGTAAAAGAAGCTGTGAATAAAAGCTTAGTTAATCGATGAAGGAGATATATTGAGACGTAGGGGGATTATATTGAAGTGCCGATAGTTCGTCAATTAATTTTCTTAATAAACTTGTACAGCTACTTTATTCAAAGAAATCGTCCATATTTCTCTCTATTCTGATTATCAGAATTCAAAGAAAAAAATAAACTAGTCTCGGTCTCAGTCAGATACATAAAATTTTTTTACTTTAAAATGTATTTTGTGACACGTGTATTGACCTTACGATCATCATCAGACCTTATAACTAGATGGCCACTACAAATTAAAACAACTAGGTATACAGTACACATATTAGACGAACACAGTATTCTGCTGATGACCGTAAGGTCGAAACACGTGTCACAAAATAAATTTTAAAGTAAATAATTTTATGTATCTGACTGAGACCGAGACAAGTTTATTCTTTTCTTTGAATTTGTACAGCTACAATACCGATTTCATTTAAAATAGCTTAGTAACTAGAGATTGAGAACCTATAATACTAGATACCGTGGTTGCCGGAGGTGACAAGACAGAAAGTTTCTTGATACAGAATCAGAAGGCTGCAAGTTAGGGGATGAGAGAGAAACATGTCATGATATTTTTTAATGGCGGGTCAAAAGGGAGGTTAAAATAAACAAAGTGTCTGGAAAAGTGTAGTATTTCTTTTTAAAAGTATGTCTTGATATATTTAATACTGTTTTTTGTAATAGAAAGGCACTGGTCACTTTTACATCTTTCCTGGGAATATCGCTCATCCTAGATCATCAGCAAGTCAATTTTTACAAAATAGTTGATAATAACGCCTAGAAGGACTTCCTTTAAACTTCTGGTGGTGGTCTAGGGTTCTCTCAGAATGGATTCCATGATTGATGAAATAGCTATACCGTTACAGAATACATGTAATACTGCCTCATCTTGTTGAATTGAGTTGGTCTAGCTCTAAAAATACCTTGACTGACTTCTGCCTTGCCAGTTTGCCAACTGATTCGTTACCTCTGCACTGCATGTGTTCTTTAACCCAACAAAAGGAAGCTCCAGTTATATGGGCGATACTTTCTAGTTCTTCACGATATTTCCATACAGAGTCTGTATCTGTTTTGTAGCAGTAACTCTTGTACTCTGTCTGTGTACCTTCTAATATTTGTAAATGTTAATATTTGAAATCTAATTTATATGCACCATTGATCTCAGTATAAAAAGTGAGAAGTTTTAGTTTACAATTACACATTCCTGGAGAAAAACTATGGTACATTCATCTGCTTTTGTACTTTGACCCTTATTCTTGGTAATTGAAATGTTTTTATTGTAATAATGACACTCGCGAACATTGCCTTGACCTATAGTCGTACTCGGTAATGAGAACCCTGTCATATCACAAAATTAAGCATGTAATAATAAACTTTCGTTTTATTTCATCACACCATATGACTGAATTGTGCTATTGAATTGGTTGGGAGAACAAAACATGGCTATCAGATTGATAATGTCGGATATCTTCATTGATTTTGTGAAAGATAGACAACTGCCAACAGTCACTGCAGACTATAATGGAGATATTTCGATTGAACTGTTTCCACCAGCACCAGATCTTGTGGATTTTTCAATTTTATCTAATTATAAGTAGTATGTACTTCTAATACTCTTAATTATTGCTTTTACATCATTAATACTAAGTCCTATATCCATTTCTTCCTGAATTTTTTGTAGCGCAGATGTGGGCATTTGTTTGTTTTTATATATTCCGCTTCTGATATTCTATAATCATTCCTGCTCTGTATAGAGCTGAACAAGTTTCGTCTTCACTAAGTTTTCGAGTAATTTTATTGGGAAAATATAATAATTTATTATTAAGTAAGCCAGCGGCTGCCACCAATACGTAAGTATTCCAGCGACTTGCACGACGCGTTTAGACGTGTCGGCAACAATGGCGCGGGGGTTAAAGGGGACGCGGGTGGAGGCTCCTTGTCCTTCTCGTAGATGGACTGGAATGATCTTGTAAAAATAATACTAAGATCATGTTTTAGGACGATGCGTTGCGATTTGTTCAGGGCAGGGTCGTGCAAGGTACGCGATTATTTAAATTAAAAAAATATATATATATA
The DNA here is from genome assembly GCA_030620095.1 of Kuschelorhynchus macadamiae. Classification (NCBI taxonomy): domain Eukaryota; kingdom Metazoa; phylum Arthropoda; class Insecta; order Coleoptera; family Curculionidae; genus Kuschelorhynchus; species Kuschelorhynchus macadamiae. The sequence goes on along the minus strand of JAUTXW010000292.1, from coordinate 627,389 downwards.
TATATATATATATATATATATATATATATATATATATATACAGTGTGTATCAGCCAAATGGAATAAATTCGATAATAAATAAATGGGGGCGTGTTCGGAAAAACGCTTGGACCCGTCGATTGGTATTTTTAGTTGCTCATTTTCTCCAATAAAAACTTTTTATACAGGGTGTGTCCTGTAACAGTGGTCAATGCCAACTTTCTTATTTCAAATGCAACACCCCGGATATTATTTAATTTTTGGATTCTTTAGGAGATTCTAAACATATTTTATGTTCAATGTCCTATACCTATCTTCAACTATTTCGGCAATATTAAGTGTTTTCAAATTTATTTTTATTTTATTTATTTCGAATTTATTATTATTCATGAAAGTGGCTCTGGTTACTGAACTATTTATTTGATTACAAAAATTCGCTACAACACACTCAATACTTATTTACCATTTAGGTCTTCATATTAAGAATGTAAGCAAAAACCATTTTAGCGTTCCTTTTTATTGATATGGAACAAAAAGAGCCAGTTTTGTTTACTTTTAAGTTTTGTTTACTTTTGTGTAAAATGCCTGGCCTTTCTCTTTGCAAGACAGTAGTTGTCAGTGTCAGTGTCATAGTCTTTTGAATTTCATTAACTGCATAATACCTAATATCAGAAAAATGGTTCATTCAACAGAAATGCATAAAATAACAATTCTACAAATGATTGGTTATGGAGATAACACACGAACACAAGTGGAAGTTGCTCGCTTATTTCATGAAAAATTTCCAAATTTGCCGCATATATCCCAAGGGACAATTAGTAAAATAGAAAAGCAGTTTCGCGAGCTTGGACATGTGAGGCAGATAAAAAAAGCAGCTGCCAATTCAATAAATGATGATACTAAATTGGATATTATGCTTGAGTTTGAGGAAAACCCACATATTTCTAGTCGACAAGCCGCCGCGATGTTCGATATTAGCCATTCGTCGATTATTCGAACATTAAAAGAAAATAAAATGCATCCCTATAAAGTGATACCAACTCAGGAGCTCATGGAAGACGATTATGATAGGAGAACTTATTTTTGTGAACAAATGATGGCTATGTTAGATAACAATGTTATTCAATTAGAACATGTTTTGTTTTCGGATGAGTGCACCTTTACACTTCACGATCATGTAAATCGTCAAAATTGCCGCTATTGGTCTAGGGAAAATCCTCACTGGATCAGCGAAGAACATACTCAATATCCTGAAAAGGTTAATGTTTGGGCAGGAATTGTTAGGGATCATATCATAGGCCCCTTTTTCATTGACGGCAATTTGAATGGCGATAATTATTTAGCACTGCTCCAAAATAATGTAGTGCCAACTTTGACAAATTTGTATCCGGATCCAGCAAACCCACAAGTTCCAGCGAATATGATATGGTTTCAGCAAGATGGAGCACCGCCCCATTACCAAATTAATGTCCGGCAGTACCTCAACAGAATATTTCCAAATCGGTGGATAGGAAGACGAGGATCGATAGAATGGCCAGCGCGATCCCCTGATCTGACGCCATTAGACTTTTTCTTATGGGGACATATTAAAAATGTTGTATACAAAACTAAACCCCTCGACTTAGCTGACTTAAGAAGACGAATAACGCTTGCGATTAGATCGGTCACGCCTGAGATGCTAAATAACGTTAGAAGAAATTTCTATTTAAGATTAGGAATTTGCCAAGACGTTCTCGGCGAGCATATTCAACAGTTCCTAAATTAACTTTTTACTTTTGTTTATACATTATGAAGAAATAAATAATTTTATTTTTTTAATCTTAATTTTTGCAATAAATTTGAAAACACTTAATATTGCCGAAATAGTTGAAGATAGGTATAGGACATTGAACATAAAATATGTTTAGAATCTCCTAAAGAATCCAAAAATTAAATAATATCCCGGGTGTTGCATTTGAAATAAGAAAGTTGGCATTGATCACTGTTACAGGACACACCCTGTATAAAAAGTTTTTATTGGAGAAAATGAGCAACTAAAAATACCAATCGACGGGTCCAAGCGTTTTTCCGAACACGCCCCCATTTATTTATTATCGAATTTATTCCATTTGGCTGATACACACTATATATATATATATATATATATATATATATATATATATATATATATATATATATATATATATATATATATATATATATATATATATATATATATATATATATATATATATATATATATATATATATATATATATATATATATATATATATATATATATATATATATATATATATATATATATATATATATATATATATATATATATATATATATATATATATATATATATATATATGTATATATATATATATATATATATATATATATATATATATATATATATATATATATATATATATATATATATATATATATATATATATATATATATATATATATATATATATATGGTAGAGAGTAGAGAGTATAAAATAAACATCACAATAAGTCAGACGAAGAGTTTTTTTAGTTTTTTTTAGTTTTGGTTAGTTTTTCCCGGTATTGTAACTCTTAAAGGCGCACATTAATATTTGCACCAGGGCTCCAACTTGGGTTGGCGCTATCCTGATTTATTAAGCTTAAGTTAGTAAAAGTAACACAATAGTTTTTACCTTAAATGTCTTAGAAACAGTTTTATTTAAGAACTAGATTTGACTATCCAAACGTGTTAAAATCCGCATACGCATATGTGAAGTCAGATGAAAGAAAAAAGGGAAAATTTCTTGCAGTTAAAATGTGGTTACATATTCTATAACTGATTGTACATTATAAGTTGGCAACTGCATGTATTTAATGAAACATATATATTAAAAGCACTTTTATATTTGCATTCTTGTTTAAGATAACGGGAGTCTTTGGTATTCCGAGGGTGAAAAAAAAATGTCCCGGACTACCCACTCATGGTTACGCCACTGTAATAGGTAGTCGATTAGCGCTTATAATAAATTCACTCCATAACCTGTCAACAGAGATTACAAAAGCAACATAACTATCTATTAATACCGATAGCGAATTAATTAAATAAATTAATGAATTCTATAAACCTACTTTTGATTTCATAGTTCATGCAAATTCTATAAAAGAAGAAACTCTTGACTAATTGTGGGGGGGACGGTGTTGCAATCGAAATAGGTAATGCGCGTTTGTGTGCTCATCATGATGGTTTATTTAGGTAAAACAATTATTCCATTGTTGTAGTACAGGATTTATACATTAGATAGCATCGGATCTTGAAGATATACAAAAATGTCTTGCGTGTAGCAAGTTGTTGCAAAAAACTTGAAAATTATCTACAAATAATTTTATTTGATGCTTAGAATTTAGCGTTCTAAATCACTATTGCGTTATTTTGCTCGTTTTCTTTTTAATATACAGAATTTAATTAAAGGCAAATATAAATGCTTGGTATTTTTATAATGATATGACAACTTACAGATATATTGAAAAAATTTAAACAAATTAAAATGTACAAAAGTCATTTATGTTTTGGGTATTACTAGAGCACCCTATCTCTCTTTCCCTCTATAACATCAAATTCAGTTTTCGGTAGGTAACTATAAAAAAAATAACACATTCGAAAACTACAGAACTTGACTTTTAGATCATCAAGATAGGTCCCAAGACAATTAACGCCCGAACTCAAACAAAAACGCATCGACGCTTGCTCTGTTCTGCTCAGACGTTCTGAAAATGAAAGACCTAGCTTTCAGGACCGAATGCAATCCGATTGCTTGCGTTTAGCCAGAAGGCAAAACACAAATTATTTAAAGCTACTCCATCAGCTAGTAAGTTCATGTTCATGAGGCATTACAGTCAATAGTTCTTCATATTGCCACGTATAAAACCTGAAGCCAGCAATAGGGACAAAACGTCGAGGATCCTTGGCAAGAGGTATTTTGTTGCAACTTGATAACGCTCGGCCACATTGCTCCAAAGAAGCAACTGGAATCATCAGAAAGTTAAAATTTGAAGTCATAGTCATAGTCATTCTCGTTACTCCCCAGATTTGGCCCCAAGTGATTATCACATCTTTGACCTACTTGCAAGGGATCTAGGTGGCCTGCATTTTAGGGACGATAACAGCGACAGATATATTGAAAAATGTATACAAATTAAAATGTACAAAAATGACATAACTAACTTTTTTAGCTTATTTACCGAAAATCGTTACGTCCGCCCAGCAACGTCACCCAGGAATCATACGATATCTATTAATATATATTAGGTGTGTTTTTTGATAGTTTTTAGTAAGTGTATTTTAGTAGTAGTATAACGATCTGAGTATTATTATATTTTCTGAAAATATTCTTGTTAAGACAAAAATGCGCTTTGCTATTTGAAAAATTTTGAATTTAAACTAAGACATAGTATCGTATATTTTATGTACTACTAGGGCCCCTCTCTCACCTTTTCCCTCTATAACATCAAATTCAAAGTTGACCGGTAAGATTCTAAAATTGTGTTTTCAGTAGGTAACTAATCATTAAAAATCAAGTTGTGATTTTAGTGCAAAGGATTTTTTAAAAAACGTGAAAATATAGTTTACTCCTTTGGTTGTAATTTCGAAAACTCCAGAACTTTTCTTTTAGATCATTATTTTTGGGAGCCATTGACGAAATAAACTCAGTTTGTTCAAAAAGTATTGTAATAAAAGTTAAAACGCATTTTACATTTTTGCTTTTAAGCGTAAAAATCCAGAAATTAACAATCATTTTTGAAAGTAATTGACTAAAGTATCGTCTTAAAATATCATTTTGCTGGTGAAATATTGTAAAAAAAGTAAAAACACATTTGATCCCTTTTCACCACTTAAGAGTTGAATTTAGAAAGTGATTTTTACACATTATTTTTAAAGGCGATGAGAGATTCGTCCTATAATCTCATTAAATTAAGGATATATAGTAAAATCCCGATTATCCGGCTCCGATGGGACCGGATGGATCACGGATAATTGAAAAACAGGGATAACTGAAACACATATTTATTTTATTTGACCTTTGCAGGTGTACGACGTCATACATATGTTAAATACATTTCTTTAAGAGCGTCATTTTGAGACATTCTAATAAATTTTTTTTACATATATAACCGTGCCATTTTATATAGTAAAAAAATGTAGATGTCATATTTCTTAGATATTAAACTTTGTTGTGTATGTTAATACTTAACGTGTTGATTGGTTAAACACATTCTGGTTTTGCACATCGGCTTAAAAAGTGTTGAATACATTGGAAAATTATAAGTACGTAACAAATTTAACAATTCAGTAAGAATGTATGTTACTCAATGCGGACGTTATATTTTTAAAGATACATTTTAAAAATTTTAATATAGCTACTCGAATAATTAGTTGGCACAGACAGATTTTTTTTTTTAATTAAAAAGATTCTAAAAGGCCCTTATTTGTTTAATCAATAGTCTGGAGTGGTCTTTGATAAAAATAATTTGTTTTGTGTAATACAGGATGTGAGAAAATATAACGTAAAAATGAATGTCAAATTTTAACTCTCTGCACCTCTTGCAATAGTTATTCTAGAACTTTCATAGTAATCACATTTAGTAGCTTTGTTCGATATCTCGGGCTGTATCTAGCGGTTTTTTATTTTCTTGTTTAGAAACAAATTTACAGGTTATTATCAAAAAGTCTGTATTTTCAAATTAAAAAATATTAAATTTCTAGGGGTTCTTTTTTTTATCCCAATTTTTCTGTACTCAGAAGTATGGAGGTTTTACATTTTTTTGTTTAGAAAAAAAAGTTCCAGGGTATTTTCAAAAAGTCTGTACTTTTTAAATTAAAATATTTAATACAAATCTTTCGGGACTTTATTACAGTTACAGTATTTAAAAATGTAACTTAATTAATTAAGTACAGGGTGATCTATTATAAATGTCTACCCCATTTAACTTTTTTGCTTTACCCAAGGCTTTACATTTTAGAAAAAAAAATTAAATACAAAAGTTTAGGATTTAATAAGTAGTTTTTAGCGCATATATTTTCATGTTTACAGAGTGTCTCAAAAAAGGCTGACAGACAAAAGTTACATTTTTTTAAAATAGAACACCCCATATTTGACTTGATATTTTGATTCTACTGGAGAAACTAAGAATTTTGATACCACACCTATAGGCTCAACTTTTTGTTTTTGAATTATGAATAAATTAAAAATAATTATTGAATTTGGACATATGGTGTGTAGTATCAAAATTCTTAGTTTTTCCAGTAGAATCGAAATATCATGTCAAATGTAGGGTGTTCCATTTAAAAGAATTCTACTTTTATCTATCAGCTTTTTTTTTGGGACACCCTGTATCCACAAAAATATATTGGCTAAAAACTACTTATTAAATTTTATAAATTTTGTATTTAATTTTTTTTTAAATGTAAAGCCTTATGTTAAGCAAAAATGTTAAATGGGGTAGACATTTATAGTGGATCACCCCGAAAGTTCTACATTAATAAAGAGAACACATAGAAATTTGTAATTATTTTAATTTCAAAAATACAGACTTTTTGAGAATACCCTGACACATTTTTTCTAAACAAAAAAGTGCAAAACAGCTATAATTCTGTATACAGAAAAGCTGTGATAATAAACTCCTAAAAGTTTTATATTAAATGTAAGAACTCATAAAAATTTGTAATTTTTTAATTTAAAAAATACAGACTTTTTGAAAATACCCTGTAACTTTTTTTTTAAACAAAAAAATACAAAACCTCTATACTTCTGGGTATAGAGAAACTGAGATAATAAATTCCCGGAATTTCCACAATAAATAAAAGAAATTTTAAATTTTTTAATTTAAAAAATACAGACTTTTTGAAAATACCCTGTAAGTCTTTTTCTAAACAAGAAACTATAAAACCGCCAAATACGGCCCGAGATGTCGAGCAAAGCTATCAAATGTGATTACTATGAAAGTTCTAGAATGACTATTGCAAAAGGTGTAGAGAGTTAAAATTTTTCATTTTACATCATATTTAAAAAAATAAAATAATTTTTTTTTTATCAAAGACCACTCCATTGATTAAAGAAATAATGACCTCCTTTTAATTTCTAAAAATGGGCTAAGACGTTTCCAAGATACAGTCTCCCAAAAATGACGAAAAAATTTGCTGTGCCGACTAACTTTTTGAGCAGTTTATTATGTTGTGTATAGATTGTGTATAAAATGTTAGGATATTGTTTTTTTTTAATATCCAAGAATATACAAGTCACTGTTTTCGTTATTGGAAACCAAACACCTATTCAAAAATTCCAAGAGGTGCAAAGAAATATAAAAACACATCTTCCTCTTTTTTTTTTCAGTCCCTTTAAGGTGGGATTTCGAAAAATCCTGAAATGATAATTGATTTTCGACAATTATTTTTGAACGACGTTGGCAAAAGAATCATTTTGAAATCTCGTTTAGGTTAGGACGTATTGTTAAAAAAAGTAAAACACATATTTTACCTCCTTAAGGGTGAGATTCAAAACTTGCTCTGTTTTCTTGCACCTACATCACAAAAAGAAGGTTCAAGTCCGATTTAAAGGTTTAAATAAAGGTAAAAAATTTACCGAAATAAAAAAGTATCAGATCGTATTTTCGAATACCAAAAGCATTTAGAAAGCTTAACATACTAAATGTCGAATTTAACTCTAATTTAAAATAAATACGCAAAAAGATGTCTTTTCAATAGCTGTTACGTTTAACATAGTCAATAAGAAATTGGTAATTTAAAAACAGTTAATGTATTATGTAGTAACACATTCTTAACACTCTTCTGTGTTATCGTGTATTTAGCAGGTCACAGTTTGATTGCAAGGTGACGTCACATTGTGCGAGAGAGATCGCACTAACCTGCGGATCGGCATACTGTCTGTGGGTGTATTACAAAATTATAAAAAATCACAAATCACACGTAATAATTAAACTAGAATGTTATCAGATTAAAAAACCTTTCCATAAGTGACACCATAGGTAGATATCAAGTACAGAGTGTTCAGTTAAGGACGTTCATTAAAAAAAAAAATATAGTATAACAAAAATGACCAAGAGCAACTGACTGAAAATATTTTTAATTTCTAAAATGACTGCAAGGGGGCGCAGTTGCTATGGTGAACAATACTTTCTAGTTTCTAGATATGACTTCTATTACCTCATTGGTAAGCTGCGTTAATTTTCTATCACTATGGTCCTAAACTTCTTAAAAATTACCATAATAAAGGTAGGAGCTGTTGACTTACGAGAGATTTAAATCGCTATATCTTATGAAGCTCCTAACGGAACTGAATGAACTTAGGCTTATTTAAAAGGTAATTTCAAGCTGTTTTAGGATTCTGATTGAGCGACGAGTTTTTCATAGATTGGTTAGATAGCGTTGTTTCTGACGATTACAGTTTTTTTCCAATTCTCTTTTTTTATAATTTTTAAAAAGGGTTATACTTTTTGTATGGAAGTTATATAGAACAATAAAATGCCGCTGGCCAAAACCGCATTTCGATATCTCCATTCGTTTTCAAGCTATTGCCAAATAAGTGAATTGATACGTATTCTATAAACTACTATTAGGGCTGGTCAAAAGAGCCGGGGAATTGCTCAGTTTTATTACGAACAATATTACCTACAGATCAACACTGCCAACAATTACGTTGATATGCGAAGACGTCGCCTTACGAAGTTCAATTACACTAAGTATGTAAAGCGTTAGTACCAAAACGACAGGTAAGGTCGATTTATACTTATCAGTGACGTGTCTGTTCAGTTCCGTAACGATGTATCAGTGTCAGTGAAAAAAAATATCGGTGCCTATATAATTTAGATATAAACATTTACACAGTTCCGATACAGTGACGTTTTTTTTTACCTCCAGTGTTGCTTCATAAACATAATGATACACTTTTCATGGAACTGAGTCGGCGTTTACTTTTTCCAAAGAATTTTTTACTTTGTGAATAAAAGTTTATTTATCAGCTGATGACGTACACAAGTGAGGAAGCTTTTGTTGTGCTAGCGGTATGTTTTAAATGTTTTCAAAATGCAACTAAAGCTTTAAGATAGACGTTTAAGAGAAACTGGAAGCATGCAGCCCGTTCCAGTTCCGATAAGACAACGCAGAATTGAAACTGTAGTGAATATTGGCTTATATTTACGCTTACCAACATCCTAGTATTCAAGACATTTGGGTGTGTCGATTGGATCTGAAGAGATTATAAAATGCAGCCAAATTAATCTTTACAAGATGCATTATTGGTCTGGCATCAATCCACACTGGATGCATGAAGCTGACCACCAGCATTGCTATAGAGCGTCAATATCTGACGAGTAATTTATTTTCGCACTAATCTTAATGGGTATCGCTATATTCAATGTCTAACGATTTACAGAACTGCTAGAAGACATGACCATCGTTACAGCAATTTTCTCGTCGTTGGATTGGAATGGCTAGTTTATTTCCTTGGCCGGTTAGATCTCCGGATTTAACTTGTTTGGACTGTTATTTATGGGGAAGGATAAAAATTTTAGTCTATAAAAATCAACCACCGATCCTAAAAAACGTGATAAACAATGTGTCAAGGGTAGGAATTAAAACTGCTGTTTCATTGACTCTCTGAGTGATGGAAAACCTTTTGAAGATTGTAATTTTTAGTTTCCTTGTTACTTAGTTACCTACAAATTGTTGCTTTTGTTGTTTACTTGTGCTTTTGCGTTACTGTTAATGTTATTATTCATTTCTTCCGGGCAATACGTATTATTTCACTTATTTAGCAATGGCTTGAAAACGAATAAAGATGTATGTGCGGTTTTCGCCATAACTTCGACCTTTTATTACGTTTTATAACTAGCGAAAGGAAGCAAAATAACCTTCCATTTTAAAATTTTAAGAAAATTGGATAAAAACTTTAACAAACAACGCCATCTGTCACTCGATCCAAATCAACAGCAAATTGAACTTAAAATTGTGTTGAAATCTTAAGAGATACGTTAATAAACACAAACCAACTTTTTTATCTATCAAAAATACCACTGTTTTCATGGCAACTTACCCTATTCTACATATCTGCTGTTTTCGTGGCAACTATGATTTATTGCTACATATACGCGATATATTCCATTGATAAGTACAGGGTTTTCCCTTAAGAGGCTTTTAAAGGCATTATTTGAAAGAATACAAAATAATGTTTATATAAAAGTTTCTAGATTTTTTATGAAGGTTTTAGATGTGGTATTTGGAAAAACAATGGGAAAATAGAAAAAATGGATAAAACAATTTTTTTTTAATTAATATTTTATTAAAGATATAAAATCTCTTTGTTTTCCTTTTTTCAATACCTATAGCTTACCTGTATTTGGATAAACAATTTAACTTTAAAACTTAATATTTAGTTTTGGTAGCTACATAGGCTGAAAATCCAGACTCACATATATTTTATATTCATCTTTTAAGTTACACCAAAATTCCGAAACACAATTTTCTTTAGGTCTAGCAAGCCGTCAGTCAGCAAGTCAAACAGAATTTAATTAATATTGAATTCGGCTTTGCCATGGAAGACGACTGAAAACAAAACAGATGGTTAGTAAAAGAAAATAGAATTTTGAAATAATAACAAATAGGTATATATAAAAAACTAGTTTAATGCTCACATTATCTAAGCAATCTTGATACAATTTGCTGCGTTACTGATGTAAAAATGATATTCGCTATTTAAAATTAAAGTTTCTTGTTTATTTTTTGCCGTAAACTAATACATATCTAAAGGACAGGGTTTACTTTAATAAGTTTAATAGGACACATGATTTTATTAGTTTACGGCAAAAACTAAACAAAAAAGTTTAATTTTAAATGATGTTTTTGTCTTAGCAACGCATTTCATAAATTAGGCAAATTAGGTATATGAAAAATTATTTATTAATGTTAAAGTTGGTTTACTAGTTTGTTTAAATACCTATCTATTTGTTGATATTTTTTCTAAATATCCTAAAATTCGATTGTTTTATTTTCGGTCGTCATCAGTGACTAAGCGGGATCCAATATCCGTTCAATTCTATTTGGCTTCCATGAGTTGCTAGACCTAAAAAAATCTTTTACCTACCTAATGAAACAAGAATGTTTGAACGAAAATGGAGAAACGTTTCGTAATGAAATACTGCATTCAGTAATGTTATGAAAGTGATATGCTTCCATTTCAGTTTTTCCAGGTAGGGCAAGAATATTAAAATAAAGTTTAGAGCCCTCTATCAAAAAAGTTTGCAAAGATAAAATTAAGTTAGTATTTTTCTAAAAGAGGGTAAAGTACGTAGGGTCATTTTAGGATGATCACGGCACTCTAGAAGGAAAAGGAAAATTTAATTTAAAAATAAAATTTGGATAAAATTCGATATAAAAATGGTGCACTCGGACGTAAAACGATCTGTAGAATCCGAAAAACCAAGAATTTCATTCATTCCGGAAAAACTCGTCATAGATGCATACAAATGACGTTTTGTTAGAGTAATAACCCTACCAAATTTCGTTAATATTTATAGCGAAATAAAAAAACGGAGGCCGGAAGGTAATCTCGTGGTCACCCGGTATAATATAGGATATATTTTTTGCTAGCTCGCGCTTAGCTTAAAATAATGACCATTTTCGTAAATACCATCGGCCCGATATATATATATATATATATATATATATATATATATATATATATACATATGATGTGTTTTCATTTCGGGTGTACATCCATTCACTACGGTCGTTCTAAAAAGAACAGTTTTGCTGACGTTTCGCCAAAATCACATTTGGCATTTTCGAAGATTTCCTTCTCGCGTCCGAACATAGACTGAGTTGAGTCTCTTTATATATGTATAATTTATTTTAGCGGTTTTAGTAATTCAATATAGCGTAGAAGTATTATTATATGTAGCCCGATTCAACTGAAAATAGGTATTAGGGGGTATTTAAAAGCGCAAGCTATTAATTTTTAGTCATTATTTAAAGTTTCAAGGTCATTAGTGCAGATTCCACTAAAAATCGGTACCAATATGGCGAATGAATTTTGTCATTTATCGAAATATTAGCTCGCGAGCAACAGGATTAGGCGCGGTGTTACCGAAAGCGCGAGTTAGGTCTATTTACTTAGAAATATTTGTATACATAATTCAGTTCGAAGGTACGAGGCTGCTATACATAATTACACAATAAATTCACCACTTTAATCGTTCGTGTGGTCGTTTAATCGAAATATTTGCATACCCGCAACAAAATTAGGCGCGGAGTTGCCAAGAGCGCGAGTTAATTGCGTTTTTCTCTATGTAAACGTCTATCAAGATATTTTTTTTTGAGAAATCAAAAACAAAAATTCATATGCATAGTGCCAACTCTTGACGTCCATTGTACTTAAAGATTTATTGCGTACCACCTTCAGTTGCTTCGAGATTACGTAAGTAGAATAGCTTAAAAGATTTGCCATTATATGGTTTACAATATTCATTTCAAAGACGTGCCCTTTTTTAATTAACCCTGTAAGAATCTCTCCGGAAATACGGAACACGTTTAGATTACAAATGGATGTACAAAAATTCTATTTTCTGCTTTTCTCTGGTTTATCTCTGTTGACCTACTACCACACATTCGCCAGTTATTTATTTTGCTCCCGAGAGTCGGTTATTATTTTTATCCGATGCGACAATAAATTTCAAAAAGTCCACTCACAATGTTTGCCCGAAGTTTTCGCGCATTAATTTTCGTTATAGAAAAATGTAGAACTGTCAGCCAAACACGATCGGGAAATAGGACAAGAATTGGGTCACCCGGTTAGAACAAAGCCCAGCGTCCACGGTTTATTTGATCGGTTTAACATCTCTCGAAATATTACGTTTGTAGTAGAGAAGTAGTAAAACTTTCTGGATACTCGTAAAATAGGTACGCGAATGAAATTAGTTAAGCAGTCGTACATCTGGGAAAACATATATTCTCCAGATAGAATAGAAATTGACAGATTCTAAAACAAACATTTTTGGGTTTTAACTTTATATCGATTTTATGTATTTTATATATATGTATATATATATATATATATATATATATATATATATATATATATATATATATATATTGAATGTATTTTATTTCTCATCCTCCTGCTGGTAGGTATCTTTTGTTGTTTACGCAAAAAAAAAATCCGAAATTATATTTTTTTCGCTCTAGTAAGTACACATTGGTCTGTTTATTTACATTGTAGATGTTCATTTTACTTCCCTAGTAAAAGGGAAGTATTGTCATAGTGAAAAAATCTCCCCACGTTTTTACAGAACTCACGTTTTAGGGTCCCTAGATGCCAATAAGAGAGTTTCCTCAATTCAGTCGTCGGTCTGTCTGTACGATATATATTGGTCAAAAATCATAATGGAATGAAATGATTAGATTTTGGTAGAAATCCAATATGGCGGACTAGTGAAATGTTAAAAAAATTATTACTAAAAAACTACTTATATCCAATTTGTTGAAATTTTGCACAAAAATCAAACATTATGTATTTTGGTATGAATCCAAAATATCGAAACAAAGTGGTGGTCTAAATAAATGTTAAAAGATGTTATTACTAAAAAATTATTTAACCCAATTTACTTAAAATTTTGCGCAAACATCAAGTATTACGAAGTAATAAACTGGTAAAATTTCAAATTAACTTAAATGTTGCAAAAAAAAAGTGTGACATAGAAATGAACTGGTAACATTTTGGGATGAATCCAAGATGGCAGGCTAATAAAACAATTAAAAAATCAGCCTGAAAAAACAACTTATTAGATTAATTCCAAATTTTGTGCAAGTATTAAGTGGCGAAACAATGGCGTATTCAAACAACCTCAAAGTCTTCACAAAAATTAAATGATATAGAAAAAAGTTGGCACAAATACAATATGGCAGTAAAAAAATTGTTTAGAAAAAACAACCCTTATAATACTAAGAAACTAATACAATATATATATATATATATATATATATATATATATATATATATATATATATATATGCCAAGTTTATTGTTTATTTTAAAAACTATTATCTAGTTAACAAATTTATAACTCGATACAAAGCAAAAAAAGTCAAAAAGCATGGGTTCAGTTACAACAAACATAAAGTATGGAATACTAATGAGAATAATGCAATAATTTCAATAAACACATCACTTAAACAAGAAAATTGATTGATTCGGGTCAAATATACATTATTGATACCAGTTAGGAGAAGAGGGAAAGACCTCTCTATGTACACCTAATACTGCAGCTGGTTTGTGATATGCAGGTCAGTGTTTACTTGACAGGCATGAATATGGTCGGATTAGATGGAAAATCTGCGTACGAGAAAACTGTATTGGCGGTTTTTTCGGAAACGATATCGAGTTTGTTATTTTAAATAGGACACCCTGTATATGATAACATTTCTGAATTATATGAAAAATTCTGTGTCTAAAACACGTACGTGGTACGAAAATTCAATTTGAGACAAGTTTTTCTTGAATAATTTTAATGCAAAGACATAAAATGCACCGCAAATTAAAAAAAATGGCATTTTGGACGCACAAAAAATGTATACAAAATTTAACTAAGATAATCAGATTTAATTTAATTTGTACAAAAAATTTCGTCGCTTTTTGCACTAGATAATATATATATATATATATATATATATATATATATATATATATATATATATATATATATATATATATATATATATATATATGCATATATATATATTTATATATATACATATATATATATACATATATATATATATATATATATATATATATATATATATATATATGTACTTTTTTTTTTCGTGAAAAGCATTAAGGGAATTCGGTTAAATTTCTTCAGGCAGGCATTGGAGTCATTCTGAATTGCAACTTGAAGGCAATACTACGTCAATACAAAGTTTATTATTAAATAGTACAAAATGAGTGCAGCGAAGAAATCTAAAACGTCTCGTTTTAATAACGATTGGGAGGAAGAATTTTTGTTTTGTATAGTGAAGGATAAGTGCATTTGTCTTATTTGTCGTGCGTCAGTTGCAATACCTAAGCGTGGTAACTTAGAGAGGCATCATCAATCAAAAACTATGAAAAGGATTTTCCGCCACAGAGTGAATTAAGAAAACGAGAATTACGTGATTTGATATCTTGTTTGAAAAAAGAACAAACCATGTTCACAAGACCAGCCAAACAATCAAAAGCTGCTACGATCGCGTCATTTAAAATATCTCATATATTGGCGAAACACAAGAAACCATTCGAAGATGGATCGGTTGTGAAGGAAGCATTTATTAAAGCGGGTGAGACTTTATTTGGAGATTTTAAAAATAAAACAGAAATCATGTCTGCTATTAGAGAACTTCAGTTATCTCGTCCGACTGTCACAAAGCGTATTGAAGTCATGAGTCAGGACATGGCAGATAAACTAAAAAATGATATCATGGAATGTACATACTTTTCTTTACAGTTCGACGAATCCACCGATATGACAGACACTCCCCAGCTGTGTATTTTTATTTGGATGGTATTCAATGACATGTTGGCTAAGGAAGAGTTTTTGACAATCATTCTTCTGAAGGGGAAGACCGGTGGCGAAGATATATATGACGTTTTCATCAATTTTATAAAAAACTACAAGCTACCAATATATAAATTAGTGTGCATTACAACCGATGGAGCACCAGCAATGACTGGAAACAAAAACGGTTTTGTGGCATTGTGTCGAGCTAATGAAGACTTCCCTTCATTTTTTTTAATCCATTGCATTATACATCAACAAGTTTTGTGTTCAAAAGTTTTAAACACGGAGGAAATTATGGGCATTGCAACAAAAATTGTGAATTCCATCCGTGCACGTAGCTTGCAACGGCGGCTCTTTAAGTTGCAGTTGGAAGATAGGGAGTCAGCTGAACACACTGATTTAGTTCTTCACATGGACGTCAGGTGGTTGAGTCGCGGAAAATTCCTAGAAATGTTTCAAGAATGATTGCCCGAGATAACAGCTTTTCTAGACGAAAGACGTGATGACACTCAGATGTTGAAAAACGAAAAATGGCTGACTGATTTGGCATTTTTGACTGACATCACAATGCACTTAAACACCATTAACTTGGAGCTTCAAGGTAAAGGAAAAACTGTTTTTGAGATGATAAGCGCAGTAAACGCATTCAAAAGTAAATAGCAACTTATGATAGATCAACTGAAAAGAAAGAATCTGAAACATTTTCTTTGAAAGCAATGTAAAAACATTGAGGAATTAGCTACTGAAATAGCAAGTCAGTTTAATATGAACTCATGTTCTGTTGAAAATGAGTTGATGCAGATTATATCTGATATACATCTCAAAGCTACAGCATCTGATAGAATTTCTGGTGTTTTATATCTGAAGATAAATATCCGAATCTAAGGCAAATCGCCCTTCAACTGACAGCAATGTTTGGGTCAACTTACTTGTGCGAGTCTGCTTTTTCTGAAATGAAGATAATTAAGTCAAAATATCGCAATCGACTAACTGACGATCATATGTCATCATGCTTGCGATTAGCACTCAGTGGTTACGTCCCATCTTATGAAAAGTATGCTGAGGACATGCAGTGCCATGCTTCAACATCCAAAGTCACTCCTTAGTTAAGTTTAACACCATATGTAACTCTTTTGTTTTGTAACAACCAATAAACTCGCAATTTTGAATAACTATGAGTTTTTTCATTGATATTGTAGAGAAGAATCTAACTAAACCTAACCTAAACCTTGACTAAAATAATGTATATTGTGCGGAAAGCTAATATCTATATATGCTACGGTACACCCTACCTAGGTAGGTAGGTAGGGTGTATGTTTCGTGTATGTACAAGAACCCTGCATCACACATACTTGCAGCCTCTTAGAGTTGATCGTAAGTAGTCTAAAAATATTGAGGTAGATCGCCAACAGTTCAAGTTTGAGCAACCCTGATCTAATCCAACCATGCCTGTCAAGTAAACACTGACCTGCTTATCACCAACCAGCTGCAGTATTAGGTGTACATGGAGAGGTCTTTCCCCCTTCTCCTAACTGGTATCAATAATGTATATTTGACCCGAGGCAATCAATTTTCTTGTTTAACTGATGTGTTTATTGAAATTATTGCATTATCCTCATTAGTATTCCATACCTTATGTTTGTTGTAACTGAACCCATGCTTTTTGACTTTTTTTGCTTTGTATCGAGTTATAAATTTGTTAACTATATAATATATTTTATATATATATATATATATATATATATAATATATATATATATATATATATATATATATATATATATATATATATATATATATATATATATATATATATATATATATATATATATATATATATATATATATATATATATATATATATATTATATTAGTTTCTTAGTATTATAAGGCTTGTTTTTCTAAACAATTTTATTACTGCCATATTGTATTCGTACCAACTTTTTTCTATATCATTTAATTTTTG
The DNA here is from genome assembly GCA_030620095.1 of Kuschelorhynchus macadamiae. Lineage (NCBI taxonomy): Eukaryota > Metazoa > Arthropoda > Insecta > Coleoptera > Curculionidae > Kuschelorhynchus > Kuschelorhynchus macadamiae. Next base: position 609,858 of record JAUTXW010000292.1, on the reverse strand, counting down.
TGAACACGCCATTGTTCCACCACTTAATGCTTGCACAAAATTTGAAATTAATCTAATAAGTTGTTTTTTCAAGCTGATTTTTTAATTGTTTTATTAGCCTGCCATCTTGGATTCATCCCAAAATGTTGCCAGTTCATTTCTATGTCACACTTGTTTTTTTTTGCAACATTTGAGTTAATTTGGGTAATTAGTTTTTTAGTGATAACAGTGTATATTTACCAAAATGTGACCCTATAAGACCTTTAATTTTTGAACAAAGTCCATCGGGTAAGTGGTTTTTAGCTATTCCTCAAGATGACAGACAGACTCATTGACGGATTTGGATCATTTGAGAAAACGTGGTTTTAAGTGGCGGGGAAAATCTAAAACTCGAAGCTATGTAAAACTTTGGGAGGGGGATTTTTTTCCCGATTAGAATATTTTATTTGGCCGCCATCTTGTTCGGCCGTCTTGAATTCGTACCACAATTTTACCTGTTCATTTTTTAATTTTATTACGCCGCCATTTTAATTCGCAATCTTAAATATTCTTACCAAAATTTTAACAGTTTATTACTTCGTAATACTTGATGTTTGCGCAAAACTTTAAGTAAATTGGGTAAATGATTTTTTAGTAATAACTTTTTTTAACATTTTACTAGACCGCCACTTTGTTTCGATATTTTGGATTCATACCAAAATTTTTACCAGTTGATTTCTACATAATGTTTGATTTTTGTGCAAAATTTCGATAAACTGGATATAAGTAGTTTTTTAGTAATAATTTTTTTAACATTTCACTAGTCCGCCATATTGGATTTCTACCAAAATCTAATCATTTTATCCCATTATAATCCATGATTTTTGACCAAAGTCAATCGGATAAGTAGTATTTGAGGTATGCCGCTTACAGACAGACCGACGACGGAATTGAGGAAACATGCTTATTGGCATCTAGGGACCCTAAAACGTGAGTTCTGTAAAAACGTGGGGAGATTTTTTCACTGACAATACTTCCCTTTTACGAGGGAAGTAAAATGAACATCTACAATGTAAATAAACAGACCAATGTGTACACTCTTAAAAAGTAAAAGTGATTTTACATAAAAAAACGTTGTGATCATGTTACAAACGTAATTTTACGTATTTTTACTCTTTAAACTTACAAATACATTTCTAGAGGTAAAGTTACAGTTGAAATTTCCGTCATATTTATGGTAAAAATTCAATTATTGAAACCGTATTTTTTGAAGTACTATTTTAGTATATTTTTTGGTATTTTTAAATTTTGCACATAAAACAAAACCTTATTACAGGGAAAAGTGTCACTTAAAAATTCTGTTTCTTTGAATAAAATTAAGTTAGTTTTTAGTGAATAATAATTCTCACTAAAATGTATTATAAAAACTAATTAAAGACACTAAATATATTACTGAAAATTTGTATGGAATTTATGTAAGAATACCTGCTTTCTCAGGTAAAATGATGGAAAAGAACATTACTTTATATATGTTATGATGAGATTTGCAGAACTAAAAATAATAAACCTTACGTTAACTTAAAATGTTATTAAAAATCTCATTCTCCATTAATTTTTTTTAAAGACACAAATATAGATCGGTAACGGCGTTATAACGTAAGTGTTTTATCATATGGCTGAAGTTATTCCTAAAATATGCTGCTTTATGTTTGGTTTCAGTTCTAATTTTTTTTTGTAACAAATTTAAATAACAAATATGCCAAATATACTGTTTAAATATGAGGATGACTTTTAAACAAACATAAAAAAACATGCTGTTAGCGACAAAAGTAGGTAGGTATGGTTTATTCGAAAAAAAAACACAATTAGCTTTAAAAAACAGATGATAACTAAAATTATTGAAGTCAAATTTTTTTATAGAAATCTTATAATATAGTGAATAATGCATCTAATGTTACAATAAACAGGTAACAATTTTCTAAATTCTTACCTAATTTTTACACAAAATACTTCACTTGAACTCAAATATTACTATCACAGCCGATTATTTTTTTTTAAGACATCTAGTTTTACAGAATATGTTGTTTTGTACACTAAACCGGGCTCTGAAACACTTTAAACGTAAAAATAGTCATGCACTGCCAAACGGTTAATGAATAAGGACAATAAAAATGTGAGGTTGGATGTTAAAATTTCTTGTTCTTTTATTTTTCTCTTGCTTCTGACCACCATTACGTGCCACGTAGGGTTAAAATTATGACAACTCATGAAACATACACCAACCTTTTAGTAAAATTTGGATGCATAATGAATTTTCACGGATGTTTGGTAAATACGCGAAGTACTTTCACAGATCTTTGGTAAATTCGCGTTATAGTGCATAAAATAGAAAAAATAGTGTAAAATACTCGTTTCATAAGACACTTAATCTCAATCGCCCTTTAGAAAATCCGTCTGCACCTCGTTTTCTAACCTAGGGCTCGTGATATAAAATCATATCATATGAAACTATTGTTTTAATATACTATATGGGATCCTAATGTTTCACATCATCCTATGACCAGAACCATGATGTTTGAGAAATTGTATTTTAACATATCAGTCGGTTATAAATAGACATTTAAAATATTATTGCTTGAAGTGAGGTTATTTTAAAATTCAGCACGATGATTTATTTAATATTGTTGTAATACGTCATTGTTATGATTTCCTATTGCACACACACAACTGTCCTTGAATTTACTTTCAGTCAGCAGTATTACGGTATATTTACTTTTTTTGAGGAATGCACTAGACGTTAGGCTGGAATTATAATATTTGTATTGAAAAAGAAAATATCGTCACATGTTTGCTTATAATGACACTATAATATATATTTTATTTATATTTATTTTGTTTATTTACTATAAACAACGTATACAAAATAAACCTGAATTTCGTCACCAACATTCAGTTAAGTTACGTTTAAAATCATTTTTACTATGCCTATACCTACCTATACCAGAGCATAAAATAACATAACATAAAAATATATACATACACTGGTTCTGCTTAGTTACAAACTTCAATCGCCTATTGTCAACAGTGTGTTTCCGCAAATCAACATTTATTTGTTGGGATTAAAATTGACATACCACATCTAAATTCTATAACTTTTGCATTCGTACTGGTATAGATATAATTAAGAAAATGCGTACAGCTATCGAGAACTCGTTTGGAAAACATTAACGAGTGACATCAAATGTGACAGAATCTAAACCCCATTGGGCCCCTTGTATATCCCAACAAAAGTTTTGCTCAACCTAAGGAATCAACTAACCATTTTCTATACAAAAGTATTTGATGATGTCACCCAGAGAAACTTCCCTTAAGCTGACGATGATAGGTTAGCACTGTCCCAAAGTACATTAGAATAACACAAATTTGAAAATTCGTGTTCACATTCAAAGTAGAATGATTATTTAACAACGAATGATATTTGACATATTATTTATTAAGGAGAAATAAATAATACATTAAAAACAATTAAACTAGGTTTTTAAAAAGTGTACTAAGTAGTAAGTAAAGAACAAAATTTGAGCAGAAATATATATAAATTTGTGACAATCAATTTTAAGCCACAGATATATACATTTATTACACGAAAATTAAAAACGTGGGCTGCCAATGGAGTGAGGAATAATTTATCTTACTATTACTATGTGAGACCAGCAAAGCAATCAGCATTATGACTGGCACACCGAGCTATTTTCATGTATTTTTTTTTACTTTTTAGTTAACTTTATAAATGTATGGTTTCTGATTTTTTTATCATTTATTTTATATTTTTTAGTCCTGGAAGTCTAAACATCGATAATTTGTGCTGGTAAGTACCCCCAGATACTGATGTTTAGACGAATCTGCACAAATAATAAAATTCGACCGCCGGCGCCACGCCATATTTAAAATTTTAAATGTCGACTTAAAATAATTTGCTTTTTTATGCCCTCTCAGATATCGATTTTCAGTCGAATGTTTCCAAATGATAAAATAACCGCCATTTTGAAGTAGGCATCTTAAATTTTTGCAATACCAATACCAATTACCAATAACCTCAGACACCGATTTTTAGTCGATTCTGCACTGAGTCATTATCATCAGCACCCCTTTCCCTCCACTCTCCATATCTGAGGAATCGGCCTAGCTTTCGCACATACGTATGCTATATCTAGGTTGTTTTATTGCAAGTATATGGGGCCAATATTTTATTGTCGGATCTGAATGACCCTATTTTAGAGGTAATTCTAACGTATTAATGATGGAGCGCGCCACCGCCTGTCCATCAGATGGTGGGCGTATTTAAACTCATGTCAAAGAAAATCTACCTTTTTCCGAATCGAGCAGGGGGCAGACGCACAGTCACTTAGCTACGCTTGTCACAAATGCTAAGAAAAATTCTTAATTTGCTCTCTTATGTACCCCCAGATACCTATTTTCAGTTGAATCTCTACAAATGACAAAATTCGACGGCCATGTTGACGTCATTATTAATTTTCACAAATCGACTAAAAATCCATAATTTGCGCTCTGAAATACCTCCCGATACCGATTTTAAGTCGAATCTGCACAAATTATAAAATTGATTGATATGTTGGCGCTGCATTTTAAATTATCACGTTATGGCTATTTCAGCTTAAGAAATTGGATTGGAGGTAAATCAGGACAACATCAAGTACATGGTGATAACAAAGAACCTTTGAATATGTCAGCCAGTACACGTTTGGCTGTCTGGTAAGCACAACAAACACAAACATTGTTGAAATCCAAAGAACTCTTTATGGTCTCCAAAAACTTACAGCTAAGAACCAAATTAAATATTTACAAAAGACCGTTAAGGCGAACCCTTACATATGAGGTGGAAAGCTGGACTTTTACGCAAAGAAAAAATCTTTGGAATGATAAATAAACGAGGAATTTGGCGTCGAAGGTACGAATTTGAACTGTGCCAATTATAATGATCCAGACATCTTCACATTCATAAAGTTCCAAAGATTAAGATGAGCAGGACAGAAGCAGCTAGAATATCAAATGGGGAGGGTTTTCAAAGACAACCAACTATCAACTGATTATTGAAAAGAAGTCCTCACCTTGAAACCTTTCCTGCAGCCCATTAAAAATTAAAAAAAAAACTTTTCGCTGAATCTCCAAAATTTACGGCTCTGCCCAGATGTCGATTTAGCAAAGGGACTTAGTAGAAGGCAGGAGAACCAGAGGTCGATCACGTGCAAGATGAATGAATGGACTCTAAGAAAACTTGCATTTCTAAGGGTCAGAAGATGTAGGGAGCGGCTAGGAATAGGGCAGAATGGAGACTAATCTTAGAATAGACCAAGATCCACCAGGGGATTGTCGAGCCAAAGATGATGATGATTACAAGCCTTGAACCAATTAAACGAGCAGAGGAATGAAGCTAATAAATCGTGATAAAAATGGACCAATAAGAAATGCAAATTCTCCAAATATGTGTCAAAAATTGATAGTGTTTCTTTTATACGTTATATCATGGCCCAAATTGATCTTTTTAAAAGGAAGCCAAAAATATAGATATGTTAATTCGTGGTCACCCTTTTCTATTATTTGTACCTATATCTGAAAAGTTTATCTTTGTACCATATTTGTTTTTTGTGCCAAATTTGAAGTTAATAAATAATTTTGAAACTGTGCATGACGTTCACAAAAAAACAAACAAAAAAAATATCTGTTACATGTTTCGAAAATTAAGCAAAATCTAAACAAACATCCTATTTCTGTTGAAGTAAAATTGACCCAATCGCCCTATACGTTAACGTTACTCTTAGTGTTAAATTGTTATCCTTCGTAACACTTTCAGACTTCGTGCACCGAGGCATTAATATTGGCACCTATATATTTCTCATGGGTCATTGATTTTAGTCACTTTTCGGTTAGGTAACTTTGAACACGAAGAGCCCTATATTTTGAATTGGTAATTACTAATTCACCTTTAAGAAGAAGGCATAAATTTGCATCGGCCGTCTAATCATCATAGCTCTGTTGCACAAGACTTGCACGCCCGTTATTCTAAACGGTCTCAACTGGAAATTTATTTTAATACATAAGTGGTGCATATTTTCGAATCTTATTATTGGTTGGTGGTATGTTTAAGGATTAAATAACATCAAAAATAATCCAATCTCCATTATTACCATTTTAAAATAAATACTTTAATCTTTTGCTATTCTCGTGTTTATTTAGCCTTTACTCGGAAAATGCTCTATCAAAATATAACGCGTGTTATTTTTTTCTTTCCGGAAAATCGGTTTAGTTCTGCCAGAATATCAATTCTCCTACAGACACTAGAACTTTTTTATTTTTCAGTATACTACGTTGTATAATACTGAAACCCCTAATGAAACTTTTATAAAACTGCTGAATCTAAATGAAAATACCATCCAAAGAACGATTATTCAAATAATAGCACCTTGTTATGTTGCTATATTACGGGATGTACCGATTTTTTTCGAGCAGTTTATTTAAAAAAAAAATAGTATATAATATGTATACCTAAAATTCGTGTCCGAGTCTGTTTAAAAAAACTATTTCGTACACCCCAAAAAAAAAACACACACTAATCTAATCACAAGGTTCGAATCGTAAACCTTTATGATTCTTGGGATACACTCACCTTGTGCAATATGTAAGATCATACCATAAAATAAGTTTGACATATTTTTATCTAATTTCATTTTCTTGAGTCATAAACTACAATCCGCCAATAGGGCAGCAGCAGTGGTAAATGCAAACGGATCATGTCTATTTCTTGAACTCAAATTTAAATGCCCAAACAAAGTACTTGATTTTAAAATTTCAAAGTATTTGATATACTATTAGAGGATTTTAATTACTTTCTCGATACTTGAAGTACTTTTGCTAGTACTTCAATTACTTTTGTATTTGAAGTAAAGTTCGTAGATACTTCAAATATTTTTTTTGGGAAATCATATATTCCAAAAAAAGCATGCATAAATGTGTAGATTTAGTGCACAAATTGTGTCTAAATGTGTACTTGGAACAACTTTGTGCAGAAAATGTACACTTGATTGGTCAGAATTAGTTGTATATATTTTCTGAATAATTGTGCATATCTTCTGAACAATACTGTTTTGAATTGACATACAATAATACATAAGATTTTTGCACAAGAGGAGAAAGCATATTTTTTGGACAATTTTAATATGCATTTTCTTCAAACAATATTGTGCATAATTATTGTACAAATTGTTAGTGTTAGTGTTATTCACGCAACCCGTTCATTAAAAGTTTTTGATGATGCCATTTAAATAAAAATTTCAGATTTTGGGATTAAGGTAAGGTCAAGGGCTACTTCTTTTTTGAAATATTTTCAACTTCCTGTCACTTCCGGTTTAACCGGAAGTTGGTATCACCTTGCTTATTTTAAATGGAACACACTGTATTTTATGATATTTTTGGATTCTACGGAGAATTTTAATGCTATTTGATGTAGCATGTCCTATACCTAGATTCAAGCGTTCTTAAGATATTTGACCTTGAACCGAAAATGAGCCTTCGGGGTACCAAATTTTAAAATCTCATATTTTTGTAAGTTTTGAAGATATAATCTTCATATTTTGCAGACGATCGGTAAATAATATTATAATATGTCCTAAATTCAGCGGCAAACATTCACATTTTCAAAGCCGCTAAAGTCCGTTTTTTTAAATGGGACACCCTATAGCTTTATACACTATCAAATGTAGAATTTCATTTTCTATCGATCTGTATTAAGGTTCCCTATACCAATTCGTAACCATTTTCGAAATAATTGGGTTTTATAAAAATATCGTATGTATTTGCTTAAATGTTTACAAGTTCCAATGGTGAGCCATGGAAAAACAATTGAGATCCAATATCCAATATGACAGATGATTAGTATGCGTTATTTATCGAAAGCTGTCAGTGGTAAACTAAATCTTCTAAATCGAAATGGAAGAATACTCAAACGCTGATATTCTCAATCTATTTGATATTCATGGAGAATGTTATAAAATTTTGGAGAGAACGTGTCGTGTGTTTAATGAACGCCACCCTGATTTGCCGCCAATGAACAAGTCAAAATTCAAGAGGATTGAAACGAACTTTTTGTGTTTTGGCAAGGTTAAAGTTACAAAAAATGTTCCGAAACCGGTGACAAATGCCGAGCATAACGTAATAAACACATTAGCTTATTTCCACGCAAAACCGCAAAGTTCAATACCGTCTGCAGAAAACCATTTGGGAATTTCTTCTTCATCTGTCCAAAGAATCTTGAGCGAACATCATATGCACCCTTAATCCTTCCAAAACGTGCAAGCCTTGAGACCTGGTGATGACGTCCGACGGGTAGAATTTTGCGAATTCATGTTTTTGAAAATTCAAGAGGACCCTCAATTCCTTTCAAAAATATTTTGGACCGATGAAGCGAAATTTTCTAGAGAAGGAATAACAAATAGAAGAAACGAACATTTCTGGGCAGCAGAAAATCCGCACGCTTTACGCGAAACGCGTTCTCAAGAGAGGTTTAGCATCAATATTTTCGGTATAGTATTAAATGATCAGGTGCGGTACTGTATTTATGAAGACAATTTAAACAGTGATAAGTATTTGGAAATTCTACGATGGACGGTTTCTGAATTTATAGAAGAAATTCCTATTGGTGAGCTGCAAAATTATTGGTATCAATTAGATGGGGCACCAGCACATAATTCCGCTGCAGTTTATCTCCAATTATCTCGAATTTTTGAAGATCGCTGGATTGGTCCCAATGTCCCTTGGAGATGGCCCCCGCGATTGCCTGATTTAACACCCTAGACTTTTATTTATGGGGATTTATCAAAGGTAAAGTCTATGCTTCCCCAGTAAATAACCAACAAGATTTACTGGACAGGATACGAACAGCTTTTGCCGAATTAGAAAACGGACAAATTCAACGGGCCACAGCAACTGTACAAAGAAGAATTGAAATGTGTCTTCAAATGAACGGACAGCATATAGAACATTTGTTATAATTCAATTTTATTATTTTATTTATTTATTGTTGATTGTTAGATTGCTATAATTTTTAAGTTCACTAAAACAAGTTTAGAACAGTCTCGAACTTAGTAGATATGGTTAAAAATAATGTAAACAATTTATTACATTTTTAATAACTTTCACTTTTCCGAAACGAAAAAATTTCGTTTCAATCCTCTTCAATTTTCTCTTGTTCATTGGCGATAAATGAGGATGTTTTTCATTAAAAACATGGCACGTTCTCTCCAATATTTTGTAACATTCTCCGCGAATATAAAATAAATTGAGAATATCAGCTTTTGAGTGTTATTTTATTTTAAATTAAAAGTTTCAAATCAGCTGTCATGTTGAATAGAAAAGCACAACAATTGTTTTTCCGTGGCTTACTACGGGAAGGTGTAAGCATTTAGCAAATACATATGATAGTTTAATAAAAACCTGATTATTTCGAAAATGGTTACGAATAGGTATAGGGAACCTTAATACAGTTCGATAGAAAATTAAATTCTACATTTGATAGTGCATAAAGTTATAGGGTGTCCCATTTAAAAAAACGGACTTTAGCGGCTTTGAAAATGTGAATGTTTGCCGCTGAATTTAGGACATCCTGTATAAAAATAGACAAATTCAATAAAAAAAATAGAAACCTAAGATTATTTACCAATCGATTTTAAAATTTGGTACCCCGAAGGCTCATTTTTGGTTCAAGGTCAAGTATCTTAAGAACGCTTGAACCTAGGTATAGGACATGCTACATAAAATAGCATTAAAATTCTCCGTAGAATCCAAAAATATCATAAAATACAGGGTGTGCCATTTAAAATAAGCAAGTTG